>JAWWEU010000001.1:90471725-90483098 GCA_035583155.1 Acropternis orthonyx | reverse complement strand
AACCCCCCCCCCCCCGCCTCTTTTCCAGCAACATATCTATTTCTCAACTTATTTACTCAGAATAAGCAAGGCTCTGAGAATTAACAGATGCCAAAACCAGGCAAATGTGCACTTCTTCTGCAATTTGTGCAGCACTCAGATTCACTTACAGTTTTGTGGGGCCAAGTATATTTAGTCTCACTATAAAACTTTTGATTTTCCTAGTGCATGAGACCAGAGCAGGGTTAATGGCAAATGTCTGCTTACTTCTTGCACAGAGGTGGAGGCTGATGCAGAGAAGCCCATCTGGAGCCTCTTCTTGTAAAGCAGACAAAAAAATCAAACCACCCCAGTATACACCACTGTGCACAAGCATGTCAAAGCCTTTCCATTTGCTTTCAGGGGTTAGAAATCAGAATTATTTTGATAGGAGAGAGGATTCTGAGGACTGGCATGCAAATGTTCATAACAACAGTCCCACTTTGCTCTAGTTCCTGTTTATTACTTCTTATTGTTTTCAGTATCAGTAAATCCCTTCAAGGCTTCTGTTGTTATTGAAGAGGAGCCCACCTGGGAATGTTTAGGTCCTTTAGTAATAGCCTTAGGCCTAGATCTAATGTCTACTGAAAAAGGATTCACTGCTTTAAGGAAATACTGATGACAATTCGTTAGGGCATAAAAAAAATCTGTTTCAACTTAGAAAAAAATCTGCTAGATATGTGAACAAATATTGTAGGTTAGCACTTACTGTATACAGACTGCAGGATACACAGAGTTGTCCTGTAGTCCAATCTTCCTTTAGATGTTTGCTAAGCCCTTAAAAAAAAAAAAAAAAAAAACGAGATAGAGAAAAGAAAGGAAAAATAAAAAAAAAGAAGGCGCTCATAACATTTTAAACTATAATATAAATCTACTGATCTGCTATTAATACAATTCCTGGTGCTGTCTGAGGTTTAACACACACATGTGCAATTCTTCAATGGCATTCTATGTGTTATCTGGAAGGTCTCTCATTGCTGTTGCATCAATGCAAACCAGACTACACCCAGGCGAACAAAGGAAATTTAACTTTCATAAGTCGGTTTTAAAAATGCATTTACTTTGACTGCATTGAAAGAATCTAAAAAAAGATGAAAAGCATCTTTAGCATGCCCAAAACATCTGGTTTCATATTTTGAGACCAAAAGGAAATTGCATGAAGACTAAAATCTTGTTTTGATTTATATTATTATTGGAGGGCTGAGAAGCTGCCAGTCATAAAATAAAATTTTATGATGATAAATAAATAAGGAAAACAATCTGACAAAACATGTTGTGGAACAAAGCTCCATTTCAAGTTTAATTAACTGATAACAATGTTTATGATAGTAGAACTGTGCCACCAATTATACAGCTAGTAAATGCATGCTACCAATGCAAAAACTGGCCTATAAAAGCCTGGCTAAAAAGGTTTCTCCTGCAGCAAAATACTTCCAAACACAAAAGAGAAGGTATTCTTCGTGTAGTAAATCATGCAGCAATTAAGACCCTCTTTGAAGTCATTTATGAGTCTTTATAGATTGTATGACAATTGATGTGCTTCAATTGCACATTATAAATTGCACAATAGTCGTAGTTCCTGCTTTCTAATATACCTACTGATAGTGCCTGGAGAAGCTGACAGTGTAGAAATTGTTACAGGATAGATATATCTGTGAGACAAGCAAAAAATAAATGTTTCTAGCTCTGCAGCACTTTGCCTTTTTCCAAAACCTTGTATGCAATTGTAACAAAGTGTTCCAGCAAGAAGATTATTTTAGAAACACGAAGATCAGCCGCATACTGCAGGGAGAAGTGATCCTTAATCATACATGTAAGAGTTCAGACGGTTTTCTGGTAACAGAGGCTTGCATTTAAAATTGCTACGTACTTCCAGTCCTTGTGGTTTGAAGCTGCTGGGATCACAGCCATGATACGCAGTACAAATCGTTAACTTTCAGTTTATGCTATACTATAATTTGCCAGTTACTATATAAAATGAGGTATACGAGATACAAGATTTTGTATTACAGATATTATGAATCACTTGCTAAAATAATGCTGACATTTCTGTGGATAGGCTAAAAAAGCTTGGCTCATATTGTGAGATTACTCCTTTTTCAACTTCTGCAATAATAACCCACATTCAGGAAGCCCTGAATTTGGCTGTCTACAGGAACAGTACATTGACTATTCTGATCACATGCCTTATCACAGCTTTTCACCCCATTAACTGTAACTGAGCAGTGAACTGTTGGCCAGACTACAACCCCAGTACAAGTCCTGCTTGTCCCTTCCTATCTGCCTTCCCTCCTGCTGTTCAGCTTAAAAACACAGCTCTGTAAAAAAACCAAAGAAAACCCCCCATTCAAGCTGCACATTAAATAACATAGGAAAGAAATCTTTCAAATGTTTCCCAAAAGAAAACATATAGTGGCATTTGTATATATTGATAGCAAAGGTTTCCAAACTGAATGGAAAGATCTCCTTTGTCAAAGTCAATGCTTAACAGCATAGTAAACATTCAAAGGAAATCAAAAAAGTTGTTGCAAAAAACTTCTATGGTTTTAGGTTTACATACATTTGCTTCAAGGCGGGGAAAGAAAAGATCAAAAGCATTCTGAAGAGTATTTGCTGCTTTAGTAATAAGCCCAGAATACTTGGAATTTATATTTCCCTAGCTTCTTTGTTGATCCACATTCCTCGCTTGTCTGTATTTTGCTATTGCTTCTTTACCTGTCTTGTTTCCTCTCTTATTCTGCTTGAAATATGATAGTCTTCCCAGTCTTCTAGTTTGGGGCTATTCTTTTTTGTTTTTTAAGTGCATGTAAAGCTCTCACTTTTTTTCACCACTTAAAATGAACCTGGGAAGGCTATGCTTCTTCTGGCTTCTTCTGGGTACCTGTGCATGAAAGTTAACATCCTCTCTCCAGTCCTGAAGGGAATTACTTCACGCATGTTTTGACTCATTATCTTGAATTTTAATCGGCTGATGAAAAAAAAAATCAGTTCCATCAGCTGATGAAGATGTAGAGTAATGAGTCAAAGCATCCTGAGCAAGACTCCTAGATGTACCGAATGGGACTACAAGTTATACGTATCCTCACTGCATTCTTACAACTGATTAAATAATTTGCCCTCTTCTTTGCATGCCTCTAAACAGCTACAGGACTTTAGGTCATATGGAAGATTTTTGTCTTCCTCAGACATTTGATGTTTTAGTCCTGTAAATTTCCAGAAGAACAGTTTTGCAAATCTTACCATGCTTAAGTTCTTGAAAACAAAGTGAGAGTGGATGCTGTTGACTTTGGAATGCAGTCCAAGAATTGTGATCACCATAAAGGTCTTTAAAATGTATTCTTAATACCATAACTGACTGAAACTTCTCAGTAAAGTTTCTGGTTTGGAGAATCACATTTTTCATCAGGAAAACAAAAAGAAAATATTTTCTTCCTCAAACTGGTTTGTAGCTAAGGCCTACACAGTCAAATGAGAGCATGTATCTGTTAGAGGAGAAAGGCAAAAATAAATCGCACTTAAAATTCTGAAAAAATATACAAAAAATGAAATTAAAAAAGGACAATTTTGTTTAAATCTTTTTAATATTCTAGGATAATAACTGTAGGTGTTCCACATAATCACAGTAAGTAAACAAGTTTAACCCAACTATTTATTTCTAAATCTAAATCAGCTGCTCCTTAAAGCTGGTCCATATCTGGGGAAAACAGCCTGTAGCTTTCAGATTCCTTTTGATTCCTTGATGCTACTATGCGTCCAAATAGCCATATTGCTCCCTCATTTCACTTGGAGTCACAGTTATGTGGCAATTGGCACAGTAATCATACCATACAGTTATCTCTGCATTAGTGACCTCCAGGCTGCATTACTGCAACTCAGACCCAGAAATTAAGCCGTATGGCTTGAAAAAGCTCCACATGGGGGAAAATGCGACAGAATGTCTGCTTAGCAAAGCAAATTGCCACATTTATCCTCTTCAAGGTCTCCATCTTGATATTTAAACCTTTCAGTGTGATATGAGATCTCTGTGCCTCTGCCTACAGGATCACCTCCCTCTACCATGGCTATGACCTGTCATGATATCTCTCTGAAACCACAAAGCGCTGGAGAGAAGAAGGAAGTGCGGAGTATGCAGAATCTTCAAAGAAGCCACACCAAAACTTCAGGTTTCACATTCTGGTGACAAAAACTATTAGATACTGCAGATTTACCTCAGAACTCATGGCCCAGTGTAAAACTCATACCCGACTTGTCTTCCCCTTCACACACACAAATGTGAATCAAGCTGTTTTTCCCCTAAACCACTATGAAGGGAAATTGTTATTGTCATGATGGTGAATAAGAAGAGTGGAAGAAAGGAGGATGTGTGGATCATATGAATCTCATCCAGAGTGACATTATGAGAAGTTAAACCAAATTAAAATGAATTTCAACATTTCATGAACAAACTCTGCATGTTGATATATGATCTTATTTTAAAAAAAAACTTCGCTTTGCTGTCTTTAACCTCTCCGTTACCTCCCATTAATGATCTTTTCCTGAGCAACATCATGTTTTAGCCAAATCTTCATTATCCTCTATCTGACCGCTACTATACTCAAAAGAAGAGACAGGATAAATAGAATGCCAAATACAGTAGAAACTCTACTTAAAAAGCTTGAGAAATCTCAAGCATAAGCACTGTAAAAATGCAGCACACAATGAAGGTAAAAATATGTCCCCAAGGCAATCAGGAGGTTTGAATTTGCAGGATATAATGCTGACAATAGCCAAATATGACTGCCATCATCTAAAATGTAGTAAATATTATTGCTAGAAATATCATTGCTATTGTATATCCTATTAAAAAAAAAAAAGATACAATAATTGTGGGCTTTTTACGTGTTAAATGCTACAATAAGCAGCACATAAGAATCAGAGAACAGAAATAAGGATTGGACTTTTAGAGGTTTTTTGCCCTGATTTACATTCTGTGTCATCACACTGGCTATTGTGACATTGCATATTTAATCAGGCTAGAACTGCCTGCTTTTAACTAGAATAGGATCTGAGACTACTAATTTACCCTTGCTATTGACTTCACAGGCTCTTACCACAGCCTTATGACTTGGTAACAGGGGTCACCACCTGACTGAGATCCCAGTTGCATGCCTTTGTTTCGACAGCCTTTCTTTGACACCTGGATATTTCACTGGGTGGTTAAATTAGTCCAGGTAATTCTGATGACCACATATGTTTCTACATGTCCAAAACTCAGCACTGACGGATAGGGTGTAAGCCTGTCTCTCTGGGCTTCTGGTGTTATCATGGCTCAGAGTTCTTTTAGATCAGCAATGTGATGGTTCTCAGTGTCCCAAAATGGTAAAAACAAAGCTGGTTTGAAGCCATGTCTTTCCAGTCCTTACTTGGGTAGAGCTGTGTTATTGCTAAATTCATTCTCTACATAAGCATGTACCTGTGTTCTTTGCTGAGATATCAGCTGAGTTTAGTTACTTCGATGCATCCTACTGCTTTTGCCTTGGCATTTCTGAGTTTCCCTGCACTTAGGTTTTCCACCTGTGTTACATCTACCTGTTACATCAGGACTCCGTTATTTGGTCCTTTATTATGCTTTTTAAAAACTGAAAAGGGAAAAACCACTCACACACAATGAGCACTAATACCAAATTGTCTCTTTGTAGCTAAAAAGAAAAAAAGATTTACAGGGGACAAATGAAGATATGTGTTTAATTGTCAGGGTCTCATGGCTAACCTTAATGCTACACACTCATACAATTTGATAGCTAAATTACTAATATTTGCATGGAAAAAGGTATCTTTCTTCAGAGGAATTCTTTGTGCTTGTAACTCAGTAATGAGACTTATGAATATACCTAACAACCACAGAAATGAAGAGAGAGCAACTTAGAGCTGTTAGTCCCCTTGATACTGTCTGGGTGGAAGCGGGTGTTACAATTGGGACTACTAAACAGATAATATGTCTTTACACAAAAAACATGCCTCATGTAGAGGGTGCTTTCTTTCTTTCTTCAGCTGAAAACAAAGTAATGCAGGTCTGAAAAAGAGGAAGATGCTGTGAAAGAAAGGTAAATAATTGCCCCTTTGGGTTTTCATACACAACTTACCTCACATATGCAGCAATGCCTGAAGCTAATCTCTCAGTACTTTTTGTAGCTCCAGTTAGAATGATATTTGGCAGCTGTTAGATGAATCTGGCTTATCTGTTGCCAAACGCGTGCAGTACGTGTGTGTGGCAACTGCTGTCTTCACCAAAAAAAGATTGGCTCAACAGTACTTGTCACATTTTCCTTCTACTATTTCTACCCCCAGGAATCTAACTTTTGTGTATTGCTAACCATTTTATTTTTCAGTCTTTATCTGGCTACAGTAACAGATGCTGAAGTTCTTCACTGTCCCACCAGACCTGCAGTTTGGTCTCAGTGTGGCAGCTTCTCTGCATATGTCCCCAAACTTGACTTAGCTTAAAACTGCTTTTCCTGCCTTTTTATCCACTAGACTACCGCTTTTAAAAGTTGTCAACAATCTCTTTGATTTTTCTGTTTTTGTCCTTACTGAAGTGTAGAGTCTGATAACATAAAGAACAGCTCACTCACCTGCAGGGTTTTCCACTGTATGACTCTGCTTGTCACACTGCTCAAACCAGTGGGTTACCAGTAGGCGACCAATGTGGTCCCCAGACCACTTCTGACTGTGTGGGAAAAGGGCAACGAAGTTAGCAAGGCATATCCATTTTATAAAGATGCCTGTCCTACTCTGGGGGGGATTTACCTGTAGTTTGTCTGATGAAACATAGTAATGTAGAGGCTTGGAATAGCCATCTTGGCCCAATTCAGATAACTAAGATAGGTCAGAGAATCATATTTTAGAAGTGACTATCCCTGTCATTAACAGAAAGCTCAGGGTAGTATCTCAAATGGAGATTCTTTAAATTTGACTGAAGCCAATTTTGTGCTGACTTGACTCAAACCCTAAGACTGGAATCACACTAATCCACATCCTGGCACTGCAATAGACCAGGAAAGATACAAGGGCCCTCCTGGGTCTCCTTTCAGTGCCTGAAGTGAGAAAGGTCCTGTGTTCCATGGAGCCAGGGCAAGGGATTCTCCCCAGGCGTTGAGGGAAAACAGAATCAAACAAATCTGCCAAAATTACACTTTTCTGAATTTCAAATGTTAGCAGACATGACCTTGGTAGTTTTACAAGTGTGAGAAGGCCATCTGGGGTCAAAGCAAGGTCTCTGCCAGTAGTCTATTGTTCTAAGTAAAGCATACCTAAGGAGAGGAGTGTAAGAAATTGAGCTAATTCAGGTTTTCTGGTTAAGTTCTGTGCTGGAAATATATATCAAGAGGTTCTCTGCTTCAACTTCCTTTGTAGTATTTTTTCAGCTCTCCTCATTTTCAGAGGCATCCACATTTCCACAGACTTAGGTTAGTAAGGGAGATCTCAGTACTTTTTAGGGCCAGAAATTTGACATTCAGAACTAATACTAAACATAAATAAGCCACCACAAGATCATACTTGTTCCAAATTTCATCATTCGGAGCCTACCTAAGAAAATAGTGCAAGTATTCCATATAATTTGCACAATTCTTAATGTCTTTAACTTCCTCTACTAAGGCTAAAATAGTTAAAATGCAGATGACTACTCAGTAATTCCCATTAGCAGCAAACAGTTTGCAAAAATAGCACATTTTAATGGAGAAAAAACCCCAGGTTCTTGTAGGTCTTATCAAACGATATTAAACAATTTTATCCCAGCTTTTCCAAAGCAGATGACTCACAAACTCTCTTCCAAAGCTCTCCTGCATGGTATCTGCTAGTATGAATGCACTAAAAAAATTATTTTGACATATGGAACTATGTACAGTAAATTGGAGCCCCAGTTAAAAATAATGATATTAATATTAATTAATTTTAAAATGTGGATGATCAAAAAAACACTATATTTGCAAAATAGAATAAAAGACAAGCTGATGAGGGGAAAAGTGTTTTTGTGAGAGTCTCACTAAAGCCTGTACCTGAGCTCACGTGAGACTGAGCACCTCTTGATTTGAATTGAATGCTTGATGTGATCACCACAGTCCTTGAGGATGTGGACAAACAGAACAACAGCACACATTGTATTCTTAAAGGTTTTGACACTAGCCCTTATGTCACACTCATAAATGGCTGCTATGAGCAATAAACAGGGTATATTTCTTTTCCATCACAATGTTCCTACTGTCAGAAAAGCTGTCAGAAAAGTTGTGTGGAAGCTTGGTGCACTCCAGCCAGCTTAATCCATGCTTTAAATGTTGACCTGCAAAAGTCCGCAGGCTTCAGGTCCACAGGCACACTGGCTCTTCTTTATCCAAAACAGGAGATATGGAGCCTAATCTTAGGCCTTCCATGGTTATTGAATTAGTTCTCACAACTCTTGAAGCTGTAGGGAGAAAATTCATGGGGCCAAAGCTCAACTGAAGTTGAAGCTGGCCAGAAATGTGGGGGACTGTAATAAGAGTTTTTTCAAATACATTAATGGCAATAGCCAGTATAGAAATATCATCGGTCCATTAAAGGATAAGGATGGTCATCTCCTAGACAGGGACAGAGACAAGGCAGAGATGTTTAATGCATTCTTTGTCTTCAGCACAGATTATGGACCAAAGAGGGTCTCAGTGCCCTGAGCTGGAGAACCACGACTGTGGGAATGATCAACTCCCAGTAGACCCTAAAACTGTGCAGGATCTGCTGCTCCAGCTGGATCCCTACAATTCTATGGGGCCTGATGGGATTCATCTCAGAATTCTCATCTAGCTAGCTGATGTCATTGTAAAACCTCCCTCAATGATTTTTGAGCAGTCTTGGGAATCAGGAGAGGTCCCAGCTGACTGGAAACTAGTGAATGTTGTCCTGATTCTCAAGAAGGGAAAGAAGGAGAACCCCTCAGTCTCACTTCAGTGTCTGGTAAAGTTATAGAGATTTTCCTGGGACATATTGAAAAATGCCTGAAAGACAATGGAGTAATTTGGCACAATTAGCATGGCTCCATGAGAGGAAGGTCCTGCTTATCAAACCTGATTTCATTCTATTCCAAGGTAACTCACCAAAGTGATAAAGGGAGGTCAGTTGATGTAATCTTTTTGAATTTCAGTAAAGCTTTAAATACTGTCTCTCACAGGATCCTTCTGGGCAAACTGTCCAGTGCAGCTGGATAAACACATCATGTGATGGGTGTGCAATTGGCTCACAGGTCAGCACAGAGGGTCATAGTGAATGGGGTAACATCAGACTGATGATCTGTCACTATAATGGGGTTCCACAGAGCTCCATCTCAGGCCCTGTGCTCTTCAACATCTTCGTAAATGACTTGGACACAGGACTGGAAGGGATACTAAGCAAGTTTGCAGATGACACAAAACTGAGAGGAGCTGTTGACTCCTTCTAAGACAGGGAGAGAGACCTTGACAAATTAGAGGATGGGCAATCACCAGCCATATGAAGTTCAACAAGGGAAAATGTTGGATCCTGCACCTGGGGTGGAGCAATCCTGGATGTTCGTACAGACTGGGGAATGAGAGGCTGGAAAACAATGCCACAGAAAGGGACCTGGGAGTCCTGGTTGATGGCAAGTTGAACTGAGTCAGCAGTGCCCTGGCAGCCAGGAGGGCCGACTGTGTCCTGAGGGGCATCAGGCACAGCATCCTCCTGGTCAAAGGACGTGATTGTCCCACTCTGCTCTGCACTGGTGTGGCCTCACCTAGACTACTGTGTGCAGTTTTGGACACTGCAATACAAGAAAGACAATCAGCTATTATAGAGTGTCCAAAGGAGGGCAATGAAGATGGTGAAGGGCCTTGAGGGAAACCATATGAAGAGTGGCTGAGGTCACTTGGTCTGTTCAGCCTGGAGAAGAGGAGACTGAGGGGAGACCTCATTGCAGTCTACAACTTCCTCCTGAGGGGAAGAAGAGGGGTAGACACTGACCGCAGGAAATGGCATGAAGTTTTGTCAAGGCAGGTTTAGGTTGGATACTAGAAAGAGGTTCTTCACTCAGGGGGTGGTTGAGTGGAACAGGCTCCCCAGGGAAGTGGTCAGAGCACCAAGCCTACCAGAGTTCAAGAAACATTTGGATGATACTCTCAAGTACATGGTGTGACTCCTGGAGATGGTCTTTTGCAGTGCTAAGAGGTGGACTGGATGATCCTTGTGGATCCATTTCAACTCAGCATATTCTGTAATTTTGTGAACTCAGGTCCTAAGGTGAAACAACATTCTGGTGTGTTGAAGTGGAAAATAGCTATGCTCAAGTCCTGAGAAAGAACAGTTTTTGAACATGTAGTCCACATGAGAAAGTCTGTCCTGGAAACCACTCTTGTGTAAGCAGATTATTTTCCCACAGTAGTCTGGTGAACTGTCTGGTTTGCTTTGGAGTTTGTCTATCGAAAGAGATCTGAAGAGTTATTGAATGTGTCCAACAAATACTGAGCTAACTTGATCCCTCCTACACATCAACAAGTAACTGTGTCACTGCATGAACATCCAATTTAACAAGTCTATCTGCAATGGCAAAAGAACAGCAAGTCATATGCCACTGTCAGCAAAGTCAGTGGGAGCATTTACATTGGTATCAGTGTGAGTGTTTACATTGATCTCAATGGAAGGAAGATTGGACCACCAATGGAGAGATATCATTCCCTCAGAAATTAATCTAAAGTACAATAAAACCTCTAGGAATGCTCCAGATCTTTGCTTGAGGTTGCATATGTTTTAGAGGTATAGTTCTGACATTAGCATTTTAAAAATGTAGTGCAGGAATTTTTGCATAATATTCAGGCCCATTGTCTGCTCTCATTTTTTTTACATAGAACACACTGTAAGCATCTGCATTTCATCACTTCCATCCTAAGGAAGTTGGTTCTGTTCAGGTAGTCTTTTGCATTACTTGAATAATGTATATCATACATGAAAAGTAAGTTCAAATAAGCTTTGCAAGAAAACCCTCTTTCCTTATACACAGGGACTGATCAGAAGTTCAGAAGTGAAAAAAATAATGACCCATAGCTGGCTTCAAAAATTTTAAACAGAAAATGCATATAAGCTGTCTTAAGAAGAAAGCACAGGTATCTGTGTTAATACATCTGTATAATTAAATGTGTATAAATTTTACAGGATAAAGATGCTGTGGACTTTACTCTCTTCCTTAACCAAGAACCTATTCTGTTCAAACAATGCCATTTAAGTAAAAAGGTGATAATGAAAAATAGATGTATAATAATGGCCAGACTTCATGAACAAAGATCTGGGGAAGGGCTCTCCCCACGTGGGCGTGCCCTTCCAGCCTGTGCAGTGGATTTT
>JAWWEU010000001.1:90426934-90471625 GCA_035583155.1 Acropternis orthonyx | reverse complement strand
GCGTGCCCTTCCAGCCTGCGCAGTGGATTTTTTAGGTGAGGCACAGTGTGCGCAGAACTGGCCCCACCGTTTAAGTCTTAAGGTTCATTTGCCACGGCCGAGCGAGCTCGGACAGTGACAGTGAAATCCTCAGGACTGTCTACAGCACCCAGTACTAACAACCGGGACTGACCCTGCACTCAGCATCTGAGATCTGATGGGATCGGATGGCAGGGAGGCATTTAACTGCCCAGGGGACGGTCCCTACTGAGACTCAAACTTATGGCCTTGGGATTCAGAGTTCAGAGTGCTAACCATTACGCCATGGGACTGCCCCAAAAAATACATGTAGTCATAGTAAAAATAACCCTTTCTTCTGCAAGCACTTTAAATAAGGTTCCTCAGAGGCTTCACATATTGTAGGACTTAGAGACATCTAGCTGCATCTGAATAATTTCAGAGAGTGTAACGTATCTCTGTAGATTGTGGAAGAGAGTTTAAAAAAAAAAAGTATAAGAGTGAAGAAAAAAAAAGGCACTAAAATCAACACTGAACATTTTCCTCTTTTTATTTTTTTCTGAACTTCTGAACTGATTTTGCTGAATATTGAGATCTTCAGTACAAAGCAGTACAAAGTGAAAATTTCATTTCCCCCATCCTTCTCACGTGGCATCAGTAAATCCCCAGGAAAAGTGTGGTCCATGTTTCTATCACATCAGCTTCATTCATTCTTTTTTCATCATTCCACTCTGCAGACAGTATGCCAGATTGCGTGTTCATACAGTTGATGACTATGCATACATCATCTTGAAACAAACCTGTGGATGTGTTATGTTTGGTCAGGCACAATCATAGGTTTTGTATAAGTCTGAACCACCCATGGACCCCAAGGCATGCCATCAAGCACTGTGCACACTTAATGAATCCTGTTGTTGTTGAAGACAGGCCAGAACTGAGAAACCTGACTGCCTGTTTTGTGTTTAACAGAGCATTACAATGTCTCCTTTAGTAGACTTCAAGAAGCAGAACTATTAAACATCAGGTTGGAAGAAGGTAGAGCTTGCAACCTAACTCTTGCCATAGTCTTATTTCTGGGAGAGGCTCTATCAACAGTGTGAAAGCCATGGGAATGAGACGACTTTCTTAATGGACATTGTCATCATCCAGATTGTCAGCTTGTCAGGACAGGATTTTATTTCATATTTTAAACCAATGATTTTGTGCAGACTCACATCATATTTTAAGCAAGAAGGCAAGGAGGATTTTAATTAGTGAAAATCTGAATTTTAGCAAACAGGTGTAGAAGCAATTATTTACCTATGCTGTGTACATGACCTTAATAAGAGAGAGAAAATGTCCGTACAAGTTCTGTTAGTACTAGACATTTCAGAAATTTGGATACAAGTGGCCTTTCATCATTTTTTTTTAATATTTCATTTATAAACTTTGCAGTGTGGGAAATCCCCTTGGTAAAAAGTAGTGGGTAGGTGTGGAACAATACTGCACAGTCGGATGGCTCTCAGAGCAGTCACTCCTTTAAAAGTATGTACTCACTTGTACACCACACCACCAAGAAACTTCCCCTTTATAATTTCAGGAACATCTGAGTAAACGCCCTTATTTTTATCTATTAATGGTTTCTAATCTGCTAGAACCAGAAATCTGCACTGCCATTAATTCACCTGCAGACTTTGCATTGCTTTGAATGGGAATTATGCAGGGAAGTCAATTTCAGGAATGGACACTTCATAGCAGTTTGAATGAAATGAGCTTCTGCAATGAAGAAATGAACAAAGGATCCAACCCAAACCAAGAAAGGCATATCAACATCCTGAGTGAGAGCTGTCCTAAAAGGATGGAATATCTGGGGCAATTGTAATTTTTCAGCTTTAAGAGACAGATTAAGTACTGAAAGCAGTTGGCAAAATGGTCTAGATAAGTTTACAAGTACTTTTGTCTTTTTCTTGAGCTGGGTCCTGTTCTGAAGGTCAAGGAACAGACCCTGCTGCTGCTCAAAGAGGACTTTCTGGAAGCTTAGTGTTTTAGTGTGTTCTTTGTGTAATGACTAATCCACCACCCAGCACCAGCCTTCTAGACCATCTAATAAAAAGTGGAAAGGCAGGTTGAAGAAATCTGTTTTTCAGTAGAGGTTTCTCCTGCCCTGACTCCCAGTGTTCCTTCAAGGGCACTGAGTTTATTTCCTTAAGGACCAAGTTGCTGGGTTCATGACTTAATGAACTAGAGGGTATCAGAGGGGATCCATGCCTTCCCTCAAACAGTAATGCCTTGAAGCTACAGAAGTGCAGATGAATGGACAAAGAGTTCCCAGTGAAAAGCTTCTCATTGCAAGGGTAGACCATTTCCATCTGTCCCCACAGACTAAGATATGGAGTGAGTGTGAAGAGCAGCAAGTAAATTCAGGTATTGCACTAACTTTCAGGAAAAAAAAAGAACATATTTGTCCTCAGATCAGATCACAGTGCAGCTCTTGCCTCAGTTACAACTCAATGGCCTACTGTTATTGTGATGAGATCAAAGAGGACCTAGGAATTAGTTAAGTGTTAATAAGATTAGAAGTTTGTTTTTAAGATTAGAGGTTTCTTACTCATTCTTGGAGATATTATAGACAAGACCTGATGAAGACATATGAAACTTCTCTTTGACCCTCAGGAAGGAAAAGGCTAAGTATCTCTTCGTGTTTGCCATACTTAATATTACCTATATGTGATTGCATTGAACATGATATATACATGACTGTGTCTCTTATATGACTGATGATTCCTAAGATCTTATGCACCATTTTCCACTTAGGTTAATGTTTCTCCTGGATTAATTTTGCTCATGCTAACCTCTAAAATCAAGTCAGTCTAAGAAAAAAAAAATTCAGTCCACGTTTTACAACTTTTCCTTGCCCTAAGTCCCCTACAAACTCCGAAAGAAGTTTGCTCATGAGTATTACTTTTAGAGTCAGTATTAAAATTTATAGGGATTCATTGAAAATAGGGGGTGGGGAAGGAATGCTGGTGATGATCTGTTTTTTCAAATCTAAGGTACAACCAGGTATCCTGATTTTTTAAAAAACATTATAATTCCTTTAGTTATTTTATGAATTTAGCTTTTTAAATTATAAGTTGTGAAGTCTTATCTTCTCAAAATCAGTCCCCACATAAAACATCTCAAGATTATCCAGCATTTCATAAGCACACAAAATAATAAATATATCCTGAAAAATGCAAGGCCAAAACTTTTTCTGGGTATGGTCCTATGGTACAACACAAAAAAGAAAACTAAACATATCAGACTTAAAATAGCATATGTAAACAAATACACCCCATCCACCAAAACAAGCTTATATTTCTTGCCTTGGGAGACGTCTTCTGGATAGGTCTTTAAGAGGATTTCCACTTCTCAGTGATGGAAATATATTACAATAACTGGATTTCTAGATAGAAAATGTGACACAAATAAGGACAGATTTCCATCTAAACACAAGCAATCTTTAGTTTCTGAAACACACCGCTCCCCAAAGATGTCATTAGACACTGAATTTTTGTCTCTTGCAACAAGGAATTGTGAATGTATAAAGTGCATAGATTTACATTGGTATTATTACACCTTTATTCAAATAAACTTAATGATGTTACTTGTTTTTATTTTATCAGTTATCACTGTTTGGAGCAACACGCCCCACAGAGTAACTTAATCAGTAGAAGTATACCATATGAATCATGATCTTTTTGAAATAATATTACAGTCTGAGAAAGCTTTGAGAGTCATTGTTAGCATGCCTTACAAACAGGAAATCAGAACACAGAAAAAAAACCCCACTTTATAATATATTTTACTTTATACTCCAGTGGTCTTTGTAACTGTAAGACACTTGGCAAACATGAAACAAGAAGTTATAATGAACTTCATCTCTGATTCACGACACCTTTTTTAATCCAAGCTGCTGAGGAAGTAGTTGATAGAAAATGGCTAGTAACCTTTCTAATATTATGAATGGAGTCATGATGCTGTTTGGTCTGAAGCTCAAAGAAGGAACTTAGATTGATTTGTGGGGAAACTGTGTGAAAATGTCAGAAAAATAAAAAAAAGAAAAAAGAAAAGCAATTTTTTAGCTTTCCTTAAATTCCATTTCAGATATCCCAAGGATCTGTGATTTCACTAAACAAGTGAAAATAATTTATGGGTAGATAAGTGAATCTTTCTTGAGTGGACAGTTTTGCTACTCTTTAAAACAAGATCAGAATTATGCTTGTACCACCCTAAAGGAGGTGTATGGCAGTGGCTATTGCTGGGATATGTCTCTGTGACAGGCTGCATTTCCTGGCCAGCTGCAGAGTGTGAGAGGGAAAATTTTCTCCCTTAAGTGGAGTAGCTATGTTTTTTCATTGTCCAAATTCATTCATTCCTGTGCAAGAGTGGAACTCACTTCACTTGCCTTTAAACATCCTGATATTAAATGTTTGTTTCAAGCTAGTCAGTGAGGCTGCCTTTATAATTAATGGGCACAGATAAACGCTTCCAGAAGGCCATTCATCCCATCCTAAAATAACTATCTTAGATAGCACTTTATTCCTAGCTAAATTAGCCAGCTTAAACTGCTTAATTCTGATACCCAAATCAGGTAAGATGAACCTCAAATCAAGTTTTAGGAAAGAATAGCAAAACCAGTGAAAGTATCAAGACTTGCACGGTGATAACACAAATATCTGTTGAAGAGAAAATGTAACAAACCCTTCTGTGAAAGCAGAAGAAATTCATGCTTAGCAAACTGTCTTGGGCTGGTAGAAACATCTGAGCAAGGCTCCCTGAGCCACAAGATTCTTGTGAGCAATAAAACATTAGTGCAGAGAGATCCATACTGGATAAGTCAGTGAAAACTTTTACAGAAAAGCAGAACTCCTATTATTTAAACAAACAAACGAACAAACAAACAAACAAAAAGCCTATATCTTGCACTAACCTATAGTTTGTACTCAGTCTAATTCCACCAGCTAACAGTGTCAGGCCTTCAGCATGGAGGGAGCTTCTGCCAAAAGACCTTACCCTGATCCAGTCTTCAGTCTTTGCATTTAGAGCAGTAGAGTTACGGAGATAAGAGGACCAGAATATGTAGAAGAATCCACATACCTTGGCCCAGGTATGAACTGGCAAGATGGGGAAGTATGTGTGGTATGAAGCCATGGTATGGCTTCTGGGCATGAATGATGTACTGCCCACAGCTCTGCCCCAAAAAGTATGACAAGATTCTTCAAAAAAAAAAAAAAAAAAACCCACAACCTCAAAGTTCACTTGCTCTGTAAAACAATTACTCTTCTGAGGAGATAAGTTCAGGAATAGGAAGACTAATCCAACTCCTTGGGAGACACAGTGAATCTCAAGTGATAATAGGAGTGAAATATGATGAACTAAGTTACTCATCTGGCTGTTTCAAAGGCATGGTTTTGCATTTATGTGCATTTTGAAGTCTGGTTGTTGACATCAAAGAGTTGTAAATGGAATCAGGTCAGATTCTCTCTTTGTTTACACAGCTGTAAGTGAAAATGCCAAACCAACATACTGCCCTTAAGTGACCAAACCTGGCAGGGTTTTCTGTGGACACTTTACAGACACAGGTGCATTTGCTCTGACCACCCTGGAAGAAGAGAGTGCCTGGGAGGAGAGATGCCTCACTGTGAGAAGCATGCACTGTGTGGGGCTACTGTCTTCACACAGCATCCAGAACAGGTCTGGCCCATGTGTTGCTGCCATGGAGTGGAGGCAAAGCAACAATTCTCTATATACGTGCACTGTTATATATGGAATTGACAGCAGGAGACAGCAATTGCTGGGTCAGTTACTCATAAAATAGGTGTTTCTAAAATAGGTGGAACAACCCAGCCTCTGCTTCTCTCTTTCCACAGACTGGAAAAGAAGCTTAGATACCATGTCTGGACCAGATAGCCAGCCCTTAGAAAGTTAAGATCAATTGAGATGAATCCAGTCAAAAATACTATATTAAGGCAAAGATATATCAGTAATTTCACAGTAAGAATTCTTCTAAAGCTCTTGTAGTTTCCCCAAGCCAAATGTCACAACTCCAGGGAATTCAGTTAATTCAGAAATTCAATTTAAGCATAAAAGGTATCCCAGTGTATTTGGGTATAGAAATGCAGCTAAGACATATGAATAACTTTAACTGGTCTCTGTAGTACTGTGCAGAAATAAGTGCATGACTATAGTACCATATTAGACTAACTGATTTGTAAAGCCACACTGGATTACTTTTTATAGCTCAAAAATGTTCAGGCACAAATAAAATCTTAAAAATTTATCCCTATACATTTTTTTTACTAATGAATTCCCCACCTCACTTACAAGTTTTTAAATAAAAATTTGGTACATGAATGCTGATAATAATTTGGTTATATACTGTATGATGTTACATTTCATATGTCAATAAACACATACCAGTCCAGTAAGATTAAAGCAGAACAGAGTATGAACACATTCATATACTCATGCATAAGAGTTGAGGGAGATGTTATCTGTTTTTGTCTTATCAGTTATAAAGAACAAATAATTTAAAATAATCAATCAATAAAATAAGTTGTATGGTCTAAAATTTGTACATCAGCCATTTTCTGGCCCTCTCCATACAGGGAGAGCTCTACTATGTCTGACAACAGATGGAAAAGAAAAAGCACAATTGAATGAAGTGCAGCACTTTTTTAAATAAGTTTTTGCCTAGAGCAGAAGGGAAATATATTCCTGTATAGATAACTTATGTCCTTGGAGTTTAAGGGCCATGAGTTCTAAGAGTTATTTTTATGGTATCATTTTTCTTAATCTGGCTAATGTTTGAATAGGTGATAAATAGCTTTATAATGAATAATAATAATTATCACATAAATAATTGCTTAAAGCAATTTTTTGGCTGTCATAGAAATTAGGACATCTAAATTATCTTATGAATAAGGCGATTCTGACAGTATATAAAAGGATTTTGAGGGAATGTCTAGAAACAATGAAGTAGTGTCAAAGATTATATGTCACTTGTGCTTGTGTTTCATGTTGATAAATGAGACAGGATGTCATGCAGGGCATACTTTTTAGGCTTTCTGTTACATATATGAGAGTAAAAATTAGTGAAAATTTAAGTTTCTGAAGAGTGTATATACTTTTGCTGGAAATGTTTATTTTTGCCTAATAAAAATGTCTTAAAATTGCCCAGCAGTAAAGGACCTGGGAGTGCTGGTTGACACCCAGCTAAACATGCGCCAGCAGTGCGTCCAGGTGGCCAAGTGGGCCACCCTGGCCCATGTCAAAAATAGTGTGGTCAGCAGGATTAGGTAAGTGATTGTTCCTCAGCACTCTGCATTGATGAGGCCACACCTCAAATCCTATATTCAGTTTTGGGCCACTCACTGCCAGAAGGACATTGAGGCGCTGGAGCTGGTGAAGCGTCTGGAGCACAATTCCTGTGAAGAGTGGCTGAGGGAGCTGATGTTGTTTAGCCTTCTTGTTCTGTACAACCACCTGAAAGGGGATTGTGGCAAGGTGGGGCTTGGTCTCTTCTCCCAGGCAACTAGTGACAGGACAGGAGGACATAGCCTGAAGCTGCACCAGGAGAGGTTCAGGTTGGATATGAGGAAAAACTTTTTCACCAACAGGGTGGTTAAGCTTTGGAACTGTCCAGGGAGGTGGCAGAGTCACCATCCCTAGAAGCATTCAAGAAGTGACTGGATATTATGGCACTTTGTGCTATGGTTCAGATGTCATAGGTGGTGTTGGTTCAAAGGTTGGACTCAAGGATCTTGGAAGTAATTTCCAGCCTTTGTGATTCTATGATTTTATGATTCTATTCTATGAAAAATGGAGACTGAAGCATGTAAACAGTAATTAGATAAAAGAATGCATAAATTGAGGAAATATACATTAAAAGCTAACATCTTTTTCCTTACATCTTTTTTTTAAATGCACACATAATATTTTTCTTCAGCAGAAGACTGAAGAAATCATGATTCATACATGACGTCTGTCAATTAAGCACTTCTAGAAGACACCCAGTAACCATATTGACGTAAACATTCCAAGAAGCTGGAGAAAACAGTCCAGTGCTGTAAGGAAAACTTCCGCAAAGGTCTAATGAATACTTTCTGAATCTTAATATTTGAGAATTTGTGATCCAGAGCTGACTTATCTGACAAACAAACACATGCGACTCATAGGTTACTGGCAGTAAGAAAGACATGATAGGTTTAAAATGACACTAATTACAGAAATGTGGGAAGAAAAAGTGAAGAAGCTATCATGCTTACACATGTAAGGGTAGCAACAACATTGGAGTATCTGTATTAATTTGTTAAAACACAGTAGAAATCATAAATTCACTGAATATATGCAATTTTCAAGCTACATTTCAGAATGTCCTGATATAAAAATTTGACTTCAAGATTCAATTTGTGTTGGAGGAGAGAAATACCAGCAGTGGAAGGACAGCTTCTGCAACCCAGATCTGTGACAGCCTGAGCCCTGGATCCTGCATTCTGCCTTTATATGGACTGCTGCTATGCCCAAGGATTGTTTACAGGTTAAGAATTTTACCATTTGAGGATTTTGTAATGTTACATATTTTTCCTTTGTTCTACTGTGTGTCCTGATGGAATTTTCCATCCCTCATGGCTTGTAACTCACTCCTGATTGGCCTCTGCTTGCAGCAGGGTAGCATCTCCCTATATGGCTTACACCTGCCCCTGTCTTCCCAGTTTTGGGGGTTTCTGCCTTGTTTGGCAGGACGCTCCTCAACCCGTCCCTAAACCATTCCCAGGTTCACCCCGTTCCAGAACCTTCCCCCCCCCGATCCTATATAAGCCGGGCACCGTGTTGAATAAAGCACTTTTTTGCAACTTTTCCTACTACTTGTCCTCGGAGTGATTCATTCCGTCCCTGTGACCCTTCAGGACCACAGATTCGTACCATACATTAATGTCTTATTTGGGGAATCTATGGAATTCATTTTGGAAAGTATGAAACTTTCCTAACACATATGCACCTGTTCAGCCCATACTCCTTCATGGTTTGGTATCAACATTGTGTGTGAAATCACAATACATACTGTAGGGAAAGGGATGTTCTACTTGTGAGAAACCCATTGATGGTGGAGCAGCATCAAAGTTGAGGAAACTGCTTTGCTGTTTTTAATAAGGCAACATGCTTTCACCTTTTTAGGGGTTTGAAAGGAACAACAGTGGTCTCTTTGAGGGTTTCAGGAGAACTGTGGCAAGACTGTATGGGAAGCATTAAGTCCTTGTGAAATTCCAAGAAGTTTTTTTGAACTTGGTAATGAGATTGTTCCGCAGGGCTTTGTCCCATCAGCTTAGAGAGAAACTGAAACCAGAGAAACACGAGGGACTCCAGACCAGAAAGGAAAATTTTCCATACTCAAAACCAGTGGCCAACAGTCATCACTTGTTTGCTTCTGGTCCGTAGCTGGGATTCTCTGTGATACAGTTGTGACAGTAATTGTGAGAAAGGTATTACCATTGACATGCTCAAAGGTAGCCTTTACAGTGACTCCCCAAACACAAAAGGCATCAGATAGTTTTACCTCCTTTTTCCTGTTTACCTGATGTGGTACTAGTCCAGGTGGATAAGACTGGGGGAGTGAAGTACTGTCATGCTGCTGTGGAGACAACCAGGAAAAGAGGTGAGGGAAATCCTTCATCTCTTTCCTCTCCAATCCAACCCTGCATTTAAATGGGCAACTGGAATGGTGCATCCCCATGTAAACAAGTAGGAGTTAAGCCACCTTTTCAGTTGTGGGAGAAAATGCTCATTTGTGAATGATGATGCAAATGTATGAGAACAACATCAATATAGGTGTACCACAGTACTCTCTCATCTCCTCCATGAGCTAAGTCAGTTCTTCTTCATCTCTTCCTCTTCTCTTCTTCTCACCATGTTTTAACCCTAACTGTACCTTCTTATCATATTTCTTCTGATGGCTCTGAAAGTCATATGAGTCCTTGGTAAATCAATTCAGAGCGCTGATTAGAAAGAATGTGAACCCACCAAAAATTGTGAATGATTTTCTGCCAATGCTGCAAGCTGAGCTGCCTCACAGAGGAGTCAGACAAGAACCAGAATGGGTACCAGAGAAGAGAGCAGGCAAGGGCAGGAGGCAGGGATGCCCCTTTTCAGGGTAAGGAACTATTTCAACAGCCTCTCTGGTCCTTTGCTGTAAGCATGCCAAATAGCCTTTGAGCTAATGTTAAGTTCAAAGGGTAAATGTTCTACTTCTCTGTGACAATATTCAACCACAATCAGAGCTTTCCAAAACTTTCAGAGATCTAGGAACAAATCACAAAGGACTGTCTACAAGAATATATGACTGACTTGTGTAGTGAACTGGTAGTTTTGCCTTCCAGTGAAGTAAGATGTTAACTAACACACCTTACAGATCCCTAGAGCCACTGCCAACAAAGAACATTCTGTGGCTTCTGTATTATAGAGAACTTAAATATTTCAATAGAAATGTGCTTAGAGTTTCTTTCTGCCCACCTTATCTGCCTGGATTTAACTTTACTGTAAACAATACAAAAAGAAGGGAAAATACACCTGACTGGTCACTCATCCAGTCTTCTTGGGAACTCCTCGCCTCCCCAAACCTCCCAAGCCCCTAAACTTTATTTGCACCTCCTTCTTCACATAAGGAAAGCAAATGACTAGAACATTTTTTCCTGGTCTGGAAAAACAGAAATGAAGTAATTTTTTTTTTCCCAGAGATGACATTTGGCTTCATTTCGTTTTGAGCAAAAAGGGGTTTTTTCACTGTATTTTAATGCTCTTGTGAAAATGAGAGAGGAGGAGTGAAACTGTCATAACTGAACTATATGGTCAAATTATCAGTTTCAAATGAGATACTTTTTACACTGAAAATATGTTTGAGTTATTCAAAGAATTTCTACCAACTGTAAGCGAGACATGCCTTGGTATCAGCTAACAATGATGCAACATTTTCAGTGTTTACATGTGTCTTTTTTTCTGGTCAATTCCAAAGAGCACTAGAATTTATCTGCTCAGTCTCAAAACAGTCAAACTCATTATTAGTTGTGAAAGATTTGTGGGACTGAATTACTTTCCCATGCTGGGGTGACATGCTTATCATTAAAAACTGCACAGCACTCATTTGGAATATAATATCTCTCTTAGAAAGCATTTATGTCCATGGGAGGAGCTTCTACTCTGTGTCAGCTCATCAGGGAAGCTGCTAGATCGTGAAAGAGTCTGGGAGTTTAGGAGCTAGGGATCTGTTGTGGCTTCTCATCAGCACAGGGGCAGGCTGCCAAGGGAGGAGGTACATGATCTGTCAGGAACTCAGCACAGAATCAACTGCAACTGTATCAAAATAGTACCAGCCCTGGGATATTTCACTCTCAGTTTTGATAAATTGACATTTTTCAATTTCAAACTCTTCATCTGAGCGTTCAGGTGAGCTCTGCTACAACCAGTCAGCTGCAGTTGGAGTGGGGAACCTGTAAATCTCCACTGCATTTTCTTTTCATTCTGCTGCATTCATTCAAAAGCCGTATGTGTCTTTTGACTGTTTATGCACACTGAAGCATTCAAAATGATACCTGTCAGCTACATGCATCCATACCTGCTCCTAGGTGTCTGCAGTGCTGGGAAGCTCAGTCTAGTAATCTCCAACTCCTCAGTTAACACCAGTGGGAAGCAGCAGAAAATGGAAAAGCGCATGGGTGGCAAACCAGCACTGCCAAATTAAGAAAGATCACAGGAGATGCAGGACTCTTGGCAGCAGTATGCAGGAATGGAGGGAGGAATGTGCACTGAAGGGACTCAATCACTGGCATTGTTCAGACAAGAGGGGCTTAGAAGGCCTAAGGTTTATGCCAACACAAACTTGGAAAGTCACAGTTACTCTGGGTCTTAAAGTTGAGAAAACAAATCCCCATTCCACTGTTGGTTATATATGGCACTAGTTTACAGCAAGTCTCAACTCCCCTGAGGTTAAAAGGGCATTTCATGACCATTATTTCCAACTTCATTCAAACTCGGAGCTCTACAGATGAAAGATGAAGTCAAACAAAATCCTGGCCACAGTTTGCTTCCTCAATGAAGTTTTCTCTTCTCCTTGGACGTCTCTACCTGCCTCCCTGCCTCTTCTCTGCTATTAGTTGAAAACTGTATCTATCTTGCTTGGATACTTGCTGGGACAACCAATATGGTTACTCCTCCATTCTGTGTACAGGAGCTGGGTTCTCCTCCATTTTTCTCATCTCTGGGTATGTTCAGAGAAGAAAAAGGGACGTTGTTGCTGGTTTCAAGAGCTGCCGTGAAGCCTCTGCTTTTTACGGCTCCTAACATATTTTTTTTTTGTGAGTCACCCATACAGAACATTATGAAATTTGTGCTTGTAAAAATGCTTGAGATGAATGTTCCAGAAATCAGTATAAAACAATAAGATGATGACATCCCATTTGCTATCACAAAATACCTAAAAATTACAAAATGTTAAACTTCTGCAGTGAACACGTGCTTTTTCTTAGTATTAAGCCATTTATCAGTTTTAATACTCAGTGTAATTTCTAACTGACTGTAGTCTCCCTGTAATTTCTCACTGTATCATTTTACGGCTGTTTCCTTTCCGTTTAATATTTGCTTATTTTAGTTTAAATCCCTAGAGCAGAACCCGCAAACCAAACAAATACTCATAGAAAACAGAGAGCAACTCAAATGTCCTTGGAGACACTCAATTTTTTGTTTGCTACCATTTGTCATCCTCTGCTCAGAGAGAGATCAACAGTTTTTAGCACACAGATCAATATTCTCTTAACCCAGACCTAATCTAAGGAGAGTTTCCCCAGGTTTCACCTTGGCCTACTCCTATGTGCCATAGTTGCCCTTTTTTTCAGCAATAATTTTGTCTGTGTAAGACAGCAATTTTTCATCCTTTGGTCAAAACTGGTGACAAAAGAGGGAATAATGGTTCCTGACATATCAAATGATAGATTTGACACATGGCATGCTGAGCTGGGAGCTTTCACGTGCCAAAGTAGAAAGACAGATAAGCAGTCTAATGGCCCTCCTGACATTGCTGCCTCTTTTTTTTCCCCCCTCCCCTGTTAAACCAAAACAGCCTGTGCTGGGTTTTTTTTTCCTTTCTTCCCCCAACCACCACCCCCTCCACCGTGGTTTTTTTTTTCCCTAGAACTCTGTCCAGTAAGTGAGGAAACGCATTCTACTTCAGCCCAAAATAAATGTTTCCCTGTCCTGTAAAATGATCAATCTATGCCCTTTTCCTCCAGCACAGTAAGGGCAATACAACATGCTGCTTGAGGAAATACTAACAAATATAGCCAGTGAGAGGGAAACAGATGGGACTAAGAAATTAAACCAGCAGATTTCTGGAAAGTATTCAAAGAGGAGAGTTTATAATACTGGAGCAGAAATGTGCTTTAATTTTTATTTTTTTTTTTTTAAAGCAATGATCATCAAGATTTACCTTCAGCAGGGCTCACACTCTCCTTGCTAAATCCCCCAGAGGAATTATAGGAAAGGTCCCTTTTGGTATTATTCTGGCAAAAGTAAATCAAATTTCACAAAAACCAGTGCCAGGCAGGAGATAGACAGGCTGCACGTTTCTCTGTCTTTGGTACTCTGGGACAAACACAGCAGTCTGTATACCATGGGGCATGGCTCCAGGCTTGGGATCGTGTTACATCTTTACACACAAAAGCTTCTTTCAGAATCTAAACTAACAAAACAGGAACAACTTTTATTCCTGTATGGTTTCCTCTGGAGCATGTGTTCACATTTAAAATCCTGACCTATGTGTCATTTGCTTGCATTCAAAGTTATTTGTATTGCTTTGGTATTACAAAGCAACAGCCAGTCCTAACCTCACTTGCTTACCAATAGCCTATGGACTTTGGCAATATGTTGTTTATCCTTCTCAAGTGGTGGTTTATAATTCTTTTTCTCTCACTTTCTTTTATTTTTTCCCTTTCATTTTGTGTATTTTATGGCCAGACAGTTGTGTGAGAAGCCAGATTATTTTTCTCCACAGTAATAATTCTATGGACATTTTAAATTTGATCCAATAAAGGATGAAAACAAAATGAATCCAAAGAAAATATTTTACTCACAAGGTCATCAGATATTGGGTTTGTCACTCTACATTTGAAAATGTCACATATATTTGAATATTCTGGGTTATTTCTTTAGAGTTTTTCAAAAATGTTGAAATATATATGTTATACATAAGGGAAATATTATATGTGTATAGATCAAATGCTTGGTTGTTCTTTTTTTTTTTTCTTCCTTGTATTGCAATTTTTTGTCCCTTTTTCTCTTGATGAAAAACATTTTCCCTATAAAGTATAGGCATTGGCACATTCTATGGTACTTTTCACAGTTTCTACATTTTTGACATTTAAACCAAACCTGTGAGTAGTAAGAAATCAGAATGAAGAATGTGAAACTACAACATTTAATTTTTCTTATGCTGTCCACCAATAACTGGGAAGAGAAAATCAATCTTTTAAAATACAAAACCAAAATAACTCATCAATGAGACACCAAGACAAATAAAAATGCATTATTAAAATAATTTTGATTGCATAAATGAAGGAAAAGCTTCATCACTGAGGTATAAAGAGGTCAATTCTTGGATGCATAAGTTCTGAAAAGAAGAAAGCATTCTGTGTTACTAAAAAGGGCACAAATAGAATAATTAGGCTTTAGTAACACATCCTTATGAGAAAGTCTTTTTATACTGAATATGGTGAATCACAACACTGTGGAATAAGGCATGGTGAAGCACACTGAAACTATTTCTAACTTTCACTGTGCTGTCCTAAAAATAAAGTGTAACTATGGCTAAATATATTGTAAATGTACTATATAAAACAGATTTCAGCTTAGTAGATGAATGTAAATATTGTTAAAAGACAGCCTTTTGCTTCCCTTATAATAAACTTACTGCAAATGACTAGGTTGTGATATTGTTTGCTTCAACAAGAGCTGCAAGTATATGTTATTTGTCAAAATATTCTGATTTATCAATTTGGTTCAAACAAAAAACACACACAAGAAGATAAAGAGTTAAGATGATGTTTCTTGTTGTAGAATTAATCAGATTCATATTAGCAGTAGTAAATGTCATGTTGGCACCTTTTCTTTCTCACACATTACAGTTTCAAGTCTTTGCTATGAAGAAATAATGAAGTAAAGATATGCAGTGCCATATACCATGCATCTTTTTTGTCAGTCTGCATAAGAAATGAATTGTATCTGCTACTAAGGAGGTCACAGGGGCAGCAAGTTAAGAAGAATGCTTAAAGAAAGGACATATCAAAGGAAACAAGAACTTATTTTTTCAATACTTTCTAACAAGTATTGCAGTTTTGGGCAAATTAAATGTTCATAATAAATACCCACCTATTTTGAAAGCAATAGGTTTTCATTGCTGCAAAGTTAACCTTGGTGACCAAATGACCTTGAAGTCCCAACTGCAAACTCATGAAGATCAATAAAAATTGTCTAGTGTTACAAGCCCTAAAATTCATGCGTCAGTTGTACTGTGATCAGCAGGGAAAATGCTACTTTATTGTGAAGATAAAATCAGGAAGACTGGAAAAAGATCAAGCCAGGCGAGGTGTACATCTCATGAGGTTATCCCACAGTGCACTTTCTATTTTTTATTTTCTTTACTTAAAAACCTGTACTTGATAGTTAAGCTTGAAAGGTAAAAAATGGGGGGGGGGGGGGGGGGGGGGGTGGCGGGGGGAATATTGTTTGCCAGCAAAAAAAAAACCCTGTTTTTGACAGTTGAATGATGCCTGTGTCTTGTGGTATATTTCCAGTTTTGCCTACAAACAGAGCCTTTCCTTCCAGCAAATGCTATGCATAACTTAAGTGTGGAGTTAAGGCAGAAGCAAGCTATTGGTGTGCCAGATATTGCATCAAAATTACAAAATGCATTTTAATTTTTTGCAATGACTAGGAATTAATGCCAAGCCTACTGTCAGCATGCAACAGAGCGTCTCTTTGATCACACAAAATGATTCCCTGAGATATAGCAGCCTCCGCTGCTTTCCATCCTGTAGGTGCCACTACTGCTAAGTGGAGCTTCTGAAGAAAACCAGATGAAGAGGCATGAAGCAGATGAAGAGATGTGGGACTGTGGATTTTTAAAAGTGAAAGACCCATGACATTTTCATTTACTTTATGGATACTTTCTGCCACTCGTGGGTGCCAATGAGCTTGTCAATTTTTTTTTTTTCTACTTTGAGGTAAAAATGTATACAGGAGTCTTAGTAACAAGCAGGAGTCACATCTTTAAGGTAATAAATGGTTAATAGCTAATGCAATTTAAAAAAAAAAAACACTTCTGAATTTTAAAGAGATGTAGAAACAAGCTGACTTCAGTAAGACTACTGGAAACTAACCTGTCTTTCTACTCTCTTCCCATCAAAGTAACACCTCTCCCTATACCCTGAGAAGCTGATAGGGGTACTGTTTTGCTTACACATTCCTGAATGGAGAAAGAGGGCAGACTAAACCAGCATAATTCTGGTTTTAGTAGCCACTTTCTTTATTCCAACTCCATAAATCAGGTGCTGCAGTTTCTCTCTCATCCCTTTTCCTGGGCTTTCTCTGTACGTGATCTCGTCAAAAATTTTATTTTATTGGAGAGAATAACTTTACCCTGATGACAAGATCATTTACACAGTACAAGGACATCAAGATTCATATTTGTCTGTATCTGACTCTGACCAAGAAACTAAACTGCATCCCATGTTTTAGCCATTACTATCAGGTTATATGGAGAATCCTATGGGACCTGTATCCTTTCCTATAGACAATTAAAAAAACCCAACAACATGTCATAGCTGGACTGATTGCCTAGTCTAGTCATCTAAAACTGATGAGCAGGTTGATCCCTTAAGGATGGATCACAAAGTATAGCATCTTCAACTATGCACATGAAGAAAGTCCCAGATCCTGGTAAAGCAGGATGTGGGAGGCAAGGCTTAAGTCTCTGGTCTCAGTCACCCAGAGTGCAAAGTTATACTTCAGCATTCCATTTGTTAGATGGGTGCTGAACCTGTGTTTGTACGGACTACAGGAAAAGCAATGGCATTTTTGGCTTCAGAAGTTCTTGTTCCAGCCAGATTTATAATAAACATACATTTTTGCTTACTCTTAAGATATTTCATGTTTAGAAAAGACTATTGTCAACCCAGCTGAACTACTCATGGAGCAGTACACAGAGAAGAAAATCTGCCTCTAAAATAACTATTTCATAGGTTTAAATGGACCTTTATGAACTCGACAGTTAGTGTAATGTGTACAGAATTTAATAGCAAGGCAGATGGCAAAAATATGCCACGCAATCCTTCGTTCTTCTGTGTACCCACCATTCTTCCATAGTTCCACATTGCAATGATGAATCCATTAAACGAAGAATCTGCAGATTTCTCCAGTTGAAAAGTGTTGCTCAAGAACATCAGAGAAAGCATATTCCTCAAATAGAAAGAATATAAAAAATTCACAATTCACATCTGGGGTGTAATGGATGGCCAGGTGGCCAGCTATAGTTAACTGTCAACACTTTGTATTTCCCTTTGCCATCGGCAAAGTTTGCACTCAGAAGTGAGAGTATAATGTGAAGAAACTAAAGCATGAAACCACTTAATATCATAACGAATGGTGTTTGGAAAACCAAATTTCTTTCCTTTTTTTTTTTTCTCCTTCTTTTTTCCTTCCCAAGGTTTCCTTGGTACTTGTGATGTTCATTGGATTACACCTTGCCAAAAAGTATTAAAATAACAAGCAATTTATGGACCTTCTTGGGATGATGGCATCAAGGTTATAGGACTTCTTCCTCTATTTTTGCTCTTCTTCTATCATGATAAATTGAGAACTGACCAGTTTGTGATAGTGTGCAATTAAATTTTTTTTTCGGTATAGACAAATGACTGTGTTGACAATGTTATCACTAACTTTACTCATACTGAACAGTGCATTTTTTCAGAACTGGTTAAAGTAAAATGTTGCTTAACATGTGAGCATCCATCCTCTCCTGTTACCACTTTTCTAAACGTTTGATTGTCCTACTTCTAAGGTGCTTCTCTACACTGCTTTTGCTTACACATTCTTGAAATAAGAGCAAACTGCATAGAGGTTGTTTTAGGGCAGGGCACAGTAAAGTATTTTGAAAACATTAACTGCACCCAATAGGAAATTAGGTATTTGGAAATTCCTTTTTTGTTGCCAGCTCTTGATGTTTGGAACATTAGAAAGCAAGGGTTCCTTCTGCTTTTGGAAGAGAAACCATGGTTAGAACTGGTCTTTTATGAATGGTATATATATATCCTCAGAAACACTGGACATGATCTAGCCCTGAGAGTACTCTCAACATATTAACTTGTTATCATTCTTAGCCAATAGATATTTCATTACATTTGTATACTATAACAGTTGTAGTACTGTGGGGGAAAGTAGAGAGAACTATGAAACTAACATTAATCTTCCACTAACATTATTCTTCCACTTTGGGAGAGCTAGAAAATATCCAGTACTTCTGAAAATTAGATTTTACAGATTCTACCTATCAGTAGCTGTGAACAAAATGAGCCATCCACATGAACTTGAAGTTATGAAAGGCAGCCTGCTATTTCCATTTATTCCATGACTTAAGTTTAATCTTCTAAGTAATAAAAACCAGAAAAGATCAGGCATTCACAAAGCCAATGGAAAGAATTTAAAACAAAGTGTACTTTTCATTCAAGATTTATAAGTTTTCTGGATGTGTTCTTCCAAGACAGGAACCTAAGCAAATATAATAATTTTCTAGCTAAGCCAAAGGCACACAGATAAGAAAATGCAGATATTCCTCCAGAAGAAGGAAAATAATTGTTTGTCAGTTGCTTTAAATGTTTCTAGAAAAAGTTAACATAGTGAGATTTCAGCTGAGTCTTGAGTTACCAAGTGTAATTCTTTTGAAGATTATATATTTGAGAAAATCACTGCATTTCACATTCTTAATAGAAATAGTTTAGAAGAACTGAAGGAAATAGAAATGATGGGCTATAAGCAGTACTTTGCAAACACAGGGCTCCATTCAAATTAAAGATCATTACACTAGACACATGGCTGCCAGGCTGAAACATAAACATCAATTGACTTGATAATTTAGTAGAAAAATAAGATGTATGATGGCATTGTTAAATGAAATTAGTCAGCCTCTATAATAGTATAAATACTTAAACAATAGCCAAGTCATGTAGAGGAATCCTCGACCTATTCCTAGAACAAGTCCTGAACCAAACCTTATTCAAAGTTATGATATATTCAGGTTTTTCCTCTTTCCTCACCTTCTGACATACACTTCTGGTTTTGACAGAAATCCCAGGAGAACAAGCTTTCTTGTGTTATTACGTGGCTTTAACTAGAAGCTGAAATGACGGAAAATCTGCAAGAAAGCCTGTTATACAGTTTCGGGGAATTCAGATAAAGATCCAAGAATTCAAACCAAATCCAAATGCTGAACCTTTTGAGATACACTATGCTTTGAAGGCGGGTGACTTTATTCTGCCAGATGGGTCTTTGAAATGCTCTGCAGTGCCCATATGACTCATCAACAAAATTTATTTGGCTAAAGAAGCAGTGAGGGAATATACTGTACTGTACTGTACATGGGCCCTCTAGGACAGCTCCAGCTGGAGCCTTAGGCAAGATTTATGGAAATGGAAATCTTAGGAGCCTTTGTGCCTTTTCTTCCCATTAGCTGTGTTGCATCAGTGAAACAACTGCCTGCAATCTTATCACATGAAGGCAAATGTGCTTGTTGGTGGTAGCACCCCCTGAAATGAGAGTAGCTGCACAGTAGGGAGGTGAGCTTCATGCAGACTCAGAGAAGGCAGCTGAAGGAGGAGGAAAGTTCTGTGTCTTGTAATCAGGAGAGACTACCAAAACTACAGTGAGGGTGTAGAAGAATGGCATAAGTCTTTGTTCTGTGGCTTTGGGAGAAGGGAATGGAGTCACATGGGCATTGAAAAGTACTGTTAAAAATCAATACAATTAATACTGTGCTCCCATTATCTGTTTTCCTATTCCTTTTCTTTCTCAGCTAGTGAAAGAGCTCCTCAGTACCTTTCTACCTGGCCAGTGTTTCTCTCAGCATTAATGGTAACGATAGGGTATCCTGGAGACCTTAGACAATGAGAAGTCCATTCTACAGCATGAAAGCCTCAGTGGGCTTCTTAGTGATTCTATAGGAATAGAGATGGCTTTCCTACAGTATGTGGTAGTATTTCCTAGTTCACACAGAAAAAGAAAATGGACGATGGGTCTTACACAGCTGGCAAAGCGCTTTAAGAGCTTTCTTGAGCAATACTGGGGTAAATGTCAGGAAACAGAGGGGACACCTGTATTCACCAGCTCTGCACCATTATCCTTATTTTGCCTTTAACATCACCACAGGGAAGCCAAGGACAAAGTCTTGTTCTGTTAATGTCGCTTGTGGAGTTCAGAGAAACCATGGCAGTGAGATGTGCATGTGCAGGATGGCATGTCTGACTGGCTAGTCCCTGAGATTGAAGCAGAAAACTTTATCAAACAGAGGCTTGTGTTTTGTACATTCAGGGCAAGCTCATGAACTTTTTTTGTCCTGTTAGTAAACACAGCCATGCTCATAACTATGAAAGATACTACTAGGCAGAGTATATTAAACCCCTAGGCTCAGTGTGAATGTTACTTATGAAATGCAAATAGATGAAGAGAAGAAGGAATGTCATTTGCTGAGATTTAGGGCATTATTTGATTAAGTAGGTACCTTTCACAAATTCAGTTAAATATTAAGCAAAATATGATGCCAGTATTGGAAGGGTTATTAGGATTGGCTAGCAATGAGAGTCTTCTGGTCCTATCTCAAGCTTTGATGTAAGTCATTTAAATTTTGTGATTTTTTTAAGGAAATGGAAGAAGAAGCAAAAGAATAGAGGCAATGAAGTAAGAAGAGTGATGCAAATAAGAAATTTTAGCTTTTGATAAAGAACAGAGACCTAATTTCAAGTTTCACATTCCTCATTTTGTCTTAAGTCACTTCATGAATACTCCTATTGCAAGGAAAAGGCTGTCAACAGCGAATGACTTCTGTAATCTGGAACTGACACTTTCATGAAGTTTAAGTGTTCAAAGAATTGGTCTCCCAGTAGGAAACCTGTTGTGGGTTAACCCTTGCTGGCAGCTCAACCCCATGTAGCACTCACTTACTCACTGACAGGGAGATGGGGAACAGCATTGAAAGAGTAAAAGAGAGAAAACTCATGAGCTGAGATGAAGGCAGTTTAATCGGAAAAGTAAAAGCCATATATGCAAGCAAGGTAAAACAAGGAATTCATCCATCACTTCCCATTGGCAGGCAGGTGTTCAGCCATCTTGAGGAAGGTCAAGCTTCCTCATGTGTAACAATGCCTTGAGAAAATATGCACCATCACTCTGAGAGCCCAGCGTCCATCCTTCTTCCCCAAGCCTTATATGCTGAACATAATGCCATATGGTGTGCTATATCCCTCTGGTCAGCTGGGGTCAGCTGTCCCAGCTGTGTCTCCTCACAACTCCTTGTGTGCCCCCAGCCTGCTTGCTGCTGGGATGAGGTGAGAGACAGAAAAGGCCTTAAAGCTGTGTAAATACTGCTTAACAATAGCTAAAACACGCCTGTGTTAACAACACTGTTACGGTGACAAATCCAAGCTACTATGAAGAAAGTCAACTCTACCCCAGACAAAACCGGTACAGACACAACAGCAGATCATGACAGTCCCTAATACCCTGAGATGGGGTATCAAGCTTTAGGTGTCTCAAACAGAACAGCTAAAAATTAAGGCATCTAATCCCACAATCATCAATGGCTTAGTTTGAGCTCATTGAATATTATATATGCAAAATTATGATTTCAGGATGACAATGCAATACTAACTTTGCATCTTCATTTTATAGTTTGGATATTCTTACTAATTTGTTCTACCACATAAAACCATGCACTTCACTGAATATTTTTGCAAAGCAACACCAGCAAATAACATTTCATTTTAACATGAAAGGAAGAACTAAGATAAAGCCCTTCTTTTTGAAGAAAACAGCAAATAAGTACGCAAACACATATGTGAATACATATACGTATATAAAAATCACAGTGAATAGCAACTACAAGTCAGAGGAGATATGAAACAGTAATCTGCTTTGCTATTCCCATGTAGCATACTCTGAAATAAATCATGATGTACTGAAAGTTATATGCAGGAATGAATAAATTCTATCACAGAGACATGAAGGAAGATTTCAAAGCTCTTCATTTATTTACTTGTTAATTTGGTTTTTTTTTTAACACTGTCAGTATGTTTCTTACCTGAGAGAAAAATGTCATTTTCTGAGGTTAGTTGCTTTACAGCTAGAAAGAATTAGAAAGCACCTTTTTTTTTCTTTTTTCATTTTTATTTAATTTGATATCATCTAGGAATCATTTGCTAATTCTGGTGAAGCTAAAAAGTAATTTTGAGAATTTGTGAGAAAAGAATACCAGTGGAGTACATACTAAATGAGTGCAGATCAATAGTTGACTGGATATGTAATAACATACTTTAGTTTTTGAGAAGACACTAAATAAATGTCTTTTGGGCCTAGCAAAAATGTATTTTTTTTCTCTTTCAGTCTGATTTAAAGTAATACTGGTTTGTCTGTTGTCTTCATGTAAACTTTTAATCTCCAGTGTTAGCTTGCCTCCAGCAAATTATGTCTATAGGATGTTTTCCAAACTGAATAATTCTAGAGGGATTCTGAAATGTCTTTTTCCAAATAATACATGAAAAACCTGTTACTTGAGAAGGAGTTGGAGACATAAAAGCATTACAAAACATTTTAAGCAAAAAGCTTTAAAAAAAAAAAAAAGGAAATTTTAAATAGTGATGTAAATAATTACTGCATTAATATAACTCATGCATATTGCCAGGGTTGGGGTGGAAGGAAGATGTCTGACTAACACTGTCAGTTAACAGAAACTGTTTAAAAGATTATCCCTAAGGCCATACTTTCAAAACTTCACTAAACATTATAATACAAAACAGTGTATTAATTATAACTGGTCAAAAATCTTTTTCATGAAGTAGCTTTTCATCATAAATGTTCAACTCATCAAAACATGAACTTGTCATGGGGATGATGATGCTGAAAAAAAAAACAACAACAAACAACCCTAAACCATAAAAATTAACACTTGGATCCATTCCTTTAGGTTCCATGGTGAAATTCCCAGTGACAGAAAACTGCTTCGTGGCCAATAGAGCACTCAGGATACTGAAGACCAAGGATCGAATATCTTTGTTCTTTTTCATGTCCCACATTAATAATTCAGCCCCAAAACTAGTGTGACCATGCTAAAGTTGACATATTTTGTCAAAACTGTTCAATACTAAGTCATAACTGCAGTGAGATCTTGACCCTAGGAACGTTGTGGGGTGTGTGCTTGGCCAAGGGAGTAGGGCCTGATTCTTTTTGGACTATAGGGAGTGATCATTATAATTTGCACAAGGTGGAATAGCTGCAAGACAAAACTGAGAGACTTCTGGCCAGTGTGAGGAAGGCCCCAACTTGCAACTTGGGTTCAGATTCCTTCTCCAATTCAGGGAGAATGAGATTTGCCTGCAGCTGCGCCATTAATACTTCAAAAAAACTGTGGCTCACTTAGTTTCCCTGACTCAATACTCCATGAAAAAAAAAAGCTTCAGATTCCTTCATGCTGCTTCTCACCCTAATCTACTAAAAACAACTCTAGTTACTATCTAGAATAAAGTTTCTTTTTTGACAGGGAGAACATTTTAAATAAAAAATGTGATAACCACAAATTCTTGGTGTCCATGACACCACAGTGAAAAATTCTTAGTTTGTCCTCAAACACTTCCCAATTACTTCTTAATCTAAGAAAGAGAAAGCTGGAAAGTTAATCTTACTTTTGTGTTATATATACAATATTTTTGCATTAAGTTTTTTGTACAATACTGTTTGTATTATATATAACCTTCCCCACTTCAGTACTGCTTCATCTGGGTGCTTGTGAATCTAAAGTATAGTTTGACTGCAAACCCATAGGTGTGCAGGAGTTTCCCTGTATAAAACTGTCTGTGTGAAAACCTTATTATGCATCTTTCAATAAAATGAAATAGTATCGGAATATTGCAGCAGAATAGAGGCTTTGCTTTGCAGTGCTACAAATGCCTAGTGGTGACTTTACAGACAGAACTCTTACAGGGGCAAGACCACCTTCTTTGCTATTTTCTTGCTGGCTAATATTACTGTGCTTGTGTTCTTGATGTGAGTACTGGATTTCATCATAATAGATGTGGTAAGTCCTTCTCCCTTATATTGAAAGAACAATCCTATAAAAGTACATTACTACCATTCTCAAAATCCTAGAAAGATAATTTAATAATAGCATTGAAAAAAACCAACTCCACTAACATTTCGTTAAACACGGGTTTACTATATAACTGCATTTTGAGAGGAGACTATTTTAGGGATGAAATCTCTATTTGGAGCTTGATTATAGAGCTCACAATTTTTAATCTTACTTTTTCATGCTTTGACAATTGGAAAAGAGCAACACCACCTCCTCCTCTCCACCCCTTCCAATGTCAAACATATCAATGATTAGTTTTATTTTGTTATTTTTATCTTCCAAATTCTGGATAATATTCTGGCAATATGAAAAAAAAAAAAACAACACCTGTTTTCTTAGATACTGCTTCCCTGATCCTATTTTGAAAATGCTATACTTATTGAAAGTATTGGTAGAATAGTATGCAATTATATACATCCATCAACACCATTTCTTCTCCTTTTTTCCTTAACATAGAGATTTAATCCTGTAAAATATGTAAACCATGAATCTTTGAATGCAAAACTTTCAATATATTTTCATATGTGTTTAAAAGAGTACTAAATCACTAGAATTCACTTCCTTATATGGATTAAATATAATTACCTTCCACTATGTTTAACTAAGTACTTAACATTAATGCAAAACTACAGCTAGTGAATTCAGCAATTGAACACTGGCTTAATTCTCACATGTTAAAAATAAAATGTACTATCATTAAAATATCAACAAATTAATCCCATGCAGTAGTATAAACCACATAGTAACAGTAATTACTTAACAGAAATTTAAAGGGCAGTAATTAAAAGGAACAAACTAAATCTTGATCGGACTCATTGTTTACTCACCTGTGGTTAGTTGTTTGCAAATCAATGTTTGCAGACACAATACAATTTATTACTTTGAAACCAATGAAGTTTTCAGTTTTCAATGTTATCAAAAAGCCATTCTCTGTTTTTATAGTTGAAGAGTCTTTCTTGTATGCAAGAAGAGTTAAAGCCATTTCTAAAATGTCACCTCCAATGTGTAACTGAAAAGCAGTATTTGATTAGTGTCCAACAGAAAAGAAAAATTCTCATACAGTAAATTTAGAGACCTCATTTGCTCTTAAAGAGAGATAAAACAGAAAGACAGTACACTGAAAGCAGATCCTATCATGTGACAGGCTGATTTTATGTTGAAGAGGTGATGGGTATGTCAGGAAATTTGCACACACATTAGACACAAACAGGAGATACTATGCAAGAAGAACAGGCATAGTAAAGGAGACAATACCACTCAGAAGAGCCATAACCCAAAGAAAAAGGTACCTTGATTGACTTGTCCAAAATGCCCAAATCTATTTTGAGGGCATGTTTCCATCCTGCATGACACCATAACGCTCTCCCTTTCAGCATAAAATCTTGTGATACATGGAGTCATGAATTAGCATTATTTTCCTTATTCATGACTGTAAAAATGCTCTATAAAACTTCTTAGGAACTGACCAAATTTTCGGGGTAAACTGAGCTGTTCCACCTCCCACTCCAAGATTTGAAATTTCTGTTTAAAGAAAAGCAGTAAATATTTAATATATGTGACCATAAGCATGAAAATATCCTAAAAGTCTGTGAGGTCATGATAAGGAAATGTACTGCATAGTCAGTGGTAAGGGCAGCAGGTCATGATGATGTATGGTGATTCATGAGAAATGTTGAAACTTGGCAATGGCATTTGGGAAACAGGGAAGCCTTGGCCTAAACCCAAGGATTTCCCTAATTATTGCTTTATCAGTGCTGTAGTGGATGCAACCATCAATTCCTTGCTCCACAAGCTTTAGACAGAAAAAGGGTCAGTCCAGTCTGAAGAGACAACTGCTGCGGTAATCTCCTTGAACTGGTACCCACACAGCATCCTGCCTTCCTGCTAAGAGGAAGACAAATTTTCAAGAGACAAAAAAATTTCTGCACAATTATTACCTTTGTATGGAAGGAATATTCAAGGAGATTGCACACAGGGCAATTAGATTTTTAACCATTTCATTTGCAAATTGTCCCCAGGAGGTTCATGTTCTTAAGCCAGAAAAGTACATTGTCATATGTTATCAAAGTCCTGGTAAGTGTGATATTTAATCTTTTCCTTGCACTATACTTGTGATGGCAAGTATATATGAACAGAATTAATTTGAATTTTTGAGCCGTCTGATTGATTTTGCAAGAGGAATGTTTTTGTGGGTAATGTTTGAAAGGAAATGAAAGGGAAACAGCTACATCCCAAGACCTAAATTCTACACCGGGCCAAAATAGCAAGAGTTTCTATATCTAAAGGAATTCCTGGTACAAACTACTATTACAGAAAGTGATAAAATCATCTAAACAAGGAAAGATCCCGCACTATCCAAACACTTGCTGCTATGTAATCTCTACAGTACTGACTAGAAAGGACAAAAAGTACTGTAATCCCGACACTTTGATTAAGAATGTGAGTTGAAAAAGATATTAAAAAAGCAAGTCTATCCTTCCATGACCCTTTTGTTACCATTTGGTCCATTCAAAGGGACAATCACGGTTACATTTTTGACAGTTTTCTTTAAGTTCCAGTCAGCAGAAGTTGCTGTGCCACAGTCTCTGGAGCAGACTCCAAACTAATCTAATGTCTTCTGCTCTAAGAAAAGTCACAGTTCAGACAGAGGTGTAGTATTGGAACTAAGGATCAGATGCCTCAGTGAAGATTTTGCCACCAAATTCGATGAGATGGGAAAATAAAGGAAAATCAGAAAGAAAACACTTTCCCTGCTCCATCTCCTACAGTTCAACAGTTTTAAGTCAGTGAAGGAAGTTTACTTCCATTCAATGATTTTCAATTCAGCATCCCACAATAACAGGACATAAATCAGGTTGGCAGCCCTGCTTTGCCATTATATTTCCATGCCACTAGCAACCAATTTTCCAATTTTGGTGACAAAACTTTATTTTCCTCACTCTACATTAGTGGTGCTGTATTCCAGATATGGAAGATTGAGACCCTCAGCATTCACCAAAGCAAACATGGAAGTATAGCCTCATGTGCTAGGAGGAAAATCATCATATTTTTAGTAACAAGCATCCAGTGAGTTACAGGGCTAAGACAGAGCACATTGCTCCTCCACAGCACAGTCTCACAGTTGGAACCCTAAAGAGAAGGGAAGATCTAGAAGGTGAAATGAGGAGTTCTGAACTACAAAAAAAATACAGATGGGCTGTTGTAAAGTTTTGGATCTGGAACCTCTTTTTGTCGCAGAGGGGACATTAAAAATGTTCAGTATTGTAATAGTATGTAAGTGGACTGTTGTAAAGTAAGTACAATATATGCTAAGTTATTGCCATTTCCCAAACAGGCAATTTACTTATTTACAAGAATAACACTGTAATAACACATTGATTTATTTCCTCTTACAGTATGCGAAGAGTGTATTTGGTAAAGTTCTCTAGATTCCTGACATTTATGCTCCAAATACTTTAGAGGACTCATGGTCTTTGATGCTTTAAAAGAGGCAAGATAGAGACACTTTTGAGTTTGTCCTCTGCTAACTGTTTCTCACATAATCATTTCTTCCTCTTTTTAGTAATTTTATAAAGAAAGTATTCTCATAGTTAATCCATTTTAACAATCTCAGTGACTATTTTCTAAGTGTCCTAAGAAAAAAATATATAGTTCATGCATAGATGAACAAGTGTATGTCCATCTGTATCTGTCCCATAAAAGCTTTTCCACTCATAAGGCAGTTTCAAGTAAACCTGATTGAAACATAGATAACTCTCTGGAATCACTGTTTTTGAGTTGTTTATTTGACAATACTTCAAAATGTTACAAGATACTCCTATGCTGGATATCTCCATATATTTCAGTAACTTATACACATAATGTAACTTAATTTATATGGTAAAAAAATGATGCAGAATCATTTTAGATGTGCAATTATGTTTGTAAGGAATGGTTGTCTTTCACTTATTTAAAAACCCGAGCATTTATTTTATTTAAAAAGATTCCCTATGTGCACATCAGTACCTTGAATTTACATTTCCCTCCTTATTTTTCATGTTGTGTCACTTGTTTGGGCTCTCCATTATCCCTTTCCCACAATATCTTAAGAAATATCTAGCCAACAGCTAATTCAAGCTATGATGATGGCAACTAGTTCCAGCATGTCCTCCTCAAATTGCTTGAGCTCACTTTTAGCACGTATTACTTCCAGGCAAATCACAGTATTTTGGCCTTACCAAGCTAACATGGAAAGACCTAAAATGGTCTTATCAGATGAAACCACTAATTTGAATATGTTTATGGTATAACAACCAAGAGAAAAGTGTGCAAGAAGTGTCCTGAGCCACTAGACAGAAGGTTTGTTAGCATAAACTCACATGAAGAAATAGGTATCAGCTACTTTTACTGCTCATTCTTCATTTTTCAGTGGTTGCCTTTACTTAGGACTAGAGGTCTGCAGGCCTCAGCTGCCATGCAACTTAATCTGATTGTAAAGATATATGTTCCTGAATGTGCGTGTACCTTTTAAATTTTTGAAAATACACACACACACAAATGTAGAGTAATAATTCTTTTCTTCTGGTCTTACATGACCAATGAGGATATTGTTCCCAGCTTTTCACTGAATGTGCGCTTTGTCATATATACACATATTTCTGACTCTTTTCCTCCTGTTAGTCCCATTACCCTGCAAAGTCTCCTTTGCCTGTACATAACAGTGCAGCCTGTGTACGCCGCTGCCTCTGGCTGACTGTAACCTTCACTTCCCACAAGTACAGGACTCTGTACCATTCTTCAGGACACTGATCCACCCACTGGCATTATCTTACAGGGAAGGAACTGTGCATTAGGAAGGAGGCTTACTCAAATTGCTTCTTCAGGAGCAAAATAGGAGCACTAAATTGAGAATGTGTCTTAATTTTCTCCCAGCAGCAGTCAGGCACAACCCCTTTCTTCAGCCAGAACTGGAGGGGGTTATTTCAGACTGAACAGCAACATATGTTAATAAATTGTGTTTACAGAGATACAAATTCCACAACTAGGAAGGAAAAAAAAGAAAAAAAAAAAAAGGCCTTTGAATATTTTAAAGCTTTTATCTTAGTAACCACACTTCTATGCACAAAATCTCCTCTGTAATAGGCTTTTATGTGGGCCTGCTAATGTGTTCTGAATGCCCATCTCTTAGCTATGGGGTAGCAGCTATTTAACAGACAGCATTTTCAACACCTTTGTCAGTACAAACAAATCATTAGGTTATTTAGCAAATAAAAAAAACAAAAATGAACCACCAAACCCGCAAACAGGCATTAAACCATCCCAGTGCTCCTGAGCACCAATTCCTCATTCAACCCATGCAGAATTGCTTTCTTTTCCTTTGGGTTTCCTGTTGCTCCTGGGGCAGCTGGCAGGACTTGCAATGCAGCATGTCATGGAGTCACTCCTTGCTTGTGCCAGCAGAAAGAGGGGGAAATGCTCCATCCTGAGTTCATGTTGGTCCTTTAAGCCGTGAGCAGGAGCGAAGGGCTTTTTTAGCAAGAAGTTCTTCACTCTGAGGGTAGTGAGACACTGGAAGAGATTGCCCAGGGAGATTGTGGATGCCCCAACCCCAACAGTGTTCAAGACGAGGTTGAATACGGCCTTGAGCAACCTGATCTAGTGGGAGGTGTCTCTGCCAATGGCAGTGGGGGTTGGGACTAGATGATTTTTAAGACCCCTTCCAACTCTTAACATTCTATGATTCTATGATGTTTGGCCAGCCTTGCTTTTGTATCCATTCTCTGCTTACCCATAACCAGACAGGCTTCCAATGGCAGACTTATGCTGACTGCCAGCTTGTAGTGTGGGGATCCTACAGGAACCACAGCAGCAGTTCCACATGAAAGCATTTGCTTCAAAGGTAAGGCATCACTTCAGGGTGGGGAGGAGACTGTGAAAAGGGAAGAAAGAAACTGTAAGACTATTTCAAAGATAGAGGCAGGGCTGGCCTTAGCAAATCATGTGCCTTGAGCAATTTGAATACAGAGTGGGCTCTGCCGTGGATTAAAAAAACAACACCAGGTAGGGCTGGGAGTTAGGAGAAAACGTCTGAAAGCCACCAGGTCATTGCAATAAAGTCCTGAGTGTGATGATATTCATGCCAGAGGTGACATTCTTTCAGTCTCAGGGCAATGCAGAGGCCTGTCCAGGACTGCAGGTGTCATTTGTTTATGGCCAGCTTTACACATAATGCAGCCTTTCTCAGGAAGGTGTCATAAAGTGCTTCACAGCTGGTTTTACATGATACAAGTGTAACACATCATGCACTTTGCCTGTGGGAATTTCTCCACCAAGGACAGGTCAGAACAACTTACCTACAGCAGCCATAATCCTCTATGCATGTCCCTGCCTGTGAAAAAACCACGTTTTCCCATATAATTCAAGGGAACTGAAACCATCCAAAAGCCCCAGTGCAGCCCTAGTCCAGAGGCAGCTTATCCGTATAGGGTAGGCTCAACAGAGGAATCTGTAAAGGACACAAGCTATGCTCCTGAAGTAGAGAAGTTTGAATTGCAGGTCAAACATGCTGATAAAGGCCATGGTAGGCCAAATTCAGACACCAGTAAGCCAAAAGCAGAGGTGTTTGATGTAGCCCTCTGCCGTGTTGGGACGCAACAAAGATGTACCAGATGAGGCAGTGGCCCAAAGTCCTTTACTAGAGTCAGGAAAAAGAGTGAAAAGAACTTACAACAAAAGCAGTGGTAAAATTAGGGAAAGACACCTCCAACACTGTAAAGATGAGGGGGACTCCAAAAAAAGTATGTTTGTGTTAACCAAAGAAATACTGAGTATGAGTGCAGTTATTAGATGCAAAGAATATACATGCTGCATAGAGAGAGCTCTGCTATTCCTGTGTCATCAGAGGTCAGGTGAGAATTCAGTAAATGAGTCTTCTCATATCATGTCACACATAAACTTGACACCCTACACATCCTGAGAACCAAAGCTTTTCACTACATAAGGCAGAGAGAATACTTCTCATAGCCTTTGGTCCTATTGTCAAAGCACTCTGAAGACTGCTGGAATGGAGCTCCTATAGAGCAGACTACAACTCCCTCCATCACTACAAGTTGGCATCACTTGTTTAGAATTATTTATGGGAAACACAAAGGGTGTAAAATGTTATTTTTCCTCCTCTTTAAGTCAAAGTATGTTCCTTGCTGATCAGATGAAGCCCTTTCAATATCACAGATGCTGAAGCTTATTTCTTGTCATGAACATTAGGTGCAATAACGTGGCCATAACCTTTCCATAAAATGTGTGCTCAGTGATACACCGAACTGGTGTTTTGAATGGGTGGTATGTTCATTGGAGAAAATTGCATGTAAAAAGACCTTTTCAGCTGGACCCTTTGGATATGCAAGAACAACAGACAGCCCACTGGTGTGAACACACATCAGGAGTTCAGACAGAATGAAATTTATGAAGGAAGGACACAGTTTCTACATTTGCACTTATTTTAAGGATTACCATGCTCCAAAGCTGCAGAGTTGTTCTTTAGTAAAGCTGCTCTGCTAAAATGCTAAACAAAATCTGTTTCTTTGAAGCCAGCAGGAGTCCTTGAAGATCATTTCAGATTCAGTGTGAGTCGTGCAAGGAATGATCTAGGGCCTTGATCACAACACATAGGGAGGGACTGAATTACTCTTCTTACATATAAATATAAGTAAGCTGTGTAGGACATAAGGATTTTCATACAGCCCAGTTATTGAGGGTGAAGTGGACAAGTGTACAAGTTTTGATAGCAACAAGAAGTCTGGGAAAGTCTGAGTCCAGGGAGAAAGGTCTGATTTTTAATTAGAGCAGAAGTGAATTAGAATTCTTTGGCTGAGGAAAAGACAGTTCTCGTGATGGGATTTGGAAATAGTCAAGAGTAATTATCAAGCAGTTGGCTTCGACAAGGAACTGTAGAGGAAAAGGCAAAGTTTCTATTTTCAGTGTTCATTTAACATAACCCTTTATTCTGTTTGCAGCCCACATGATGACGCAACATTCCTCCATTTATATTCCCAGATTTTGAATCATAAATACATTAATTCACCTCTTAATTATTCATTTAGGAGTTTCTTTGTTGGGCTCTCAGGAGTACTATATTAGGCATTTCTTTTGTAAAATGCAGATTTAGAATGTAAGGGGAATGAAGACTTAGTATCTTTTGTAAAACTACAGAGAATTTTAGTGAACACCATATGAAAATAGACAAACCTTCAATTAAAAAAAATGAGTTTCCAAAAACACAGACTGCTAGACTCATGTTCTCTGCATGTCTCTTTTCAAATATGTATCTAGTCTTTTCAGATAAAAATGGAATAGGAGAAAGAAAAGTGTAACTTCAGAATATTGTAAAAATATGTAAGACTTCAACAAAATTCTGTTAGGTATATAAACCAATGATTTTTCTTTTAATATCAGAAAGATTTTGTAAAAACCAAAGAGATTTATTAGCTTTGGAGTTTTTTCTCACATTTCACAATATGATCAAGAGACTCGGTGAAGTTTTATGAGGATAAATTTTGTTATAAAGAGAGCGCCTAAATAGATCTTATTGCCTTGTAGTCCTTACACACAATAAAGAAAAATTACATTAAGAACAGTGTAACAGGCACTATGAACTGTGCACCCTTTTATAGTACAGTGTTAATGATGGTTTAGATTTGTCTGGAAGCATATTTTATAACTCTTTGTTTAATGACAGCCTCACTCTTTTCAGTTTTATTATATTCAGTGGGGTCCCCAGTACAAGAAATACACGGGCCTGTTGGAGTTCATCCAGAGGAGGACCATGAAAATGACTGGAAGGATGGAGCACCTCTCCTGTGAAGACAGGCTGAAAGAGATGGAGTTGTTCAGTCTGTTGAAGAGAAGGCTCTGGGAAGAGGTTATTGTGGCCTTCTGGAAATTATAGGGGTCTTCCAAGATGGATGGAGAGAGAGCTTTTTTTTATCAGGGGCTACAGTGATATAAAGAGAGATAATATTTTTGAACTGAAAGAGAGCAGGTTTAGATCAGATATTAGCAAGAAATTCTTTGCTGTGAGGGCACTGAGACACCAGAACAGGTTGCCCAGTAAAGCTGTGGATGCCCCATTCTTGGAAGTGTTCAAGGCCAGGTTGGATAGGGCTTTGAGCAACCAGATCTAATCAAAGGTATCTCTGCCCATGGCTGTCAGAACTGGACCTAGATTATTTTTAAGGTCCCTTCAAAACAAAATCACTCTGTGATACCATCATTCTTTAATGACGGGGAAAACAGTTGTGCACCACCTTTCCAGCTCAAGGAGTCCAAGTGGCATCACACAGAACTGAAGCTGCAGTGAAGAAAGTTCTGAAGAAAATTGGAGGGTCAGGGATTTCTTCAAAGCAGAAAGACAAAGTTCAGACTACAGGCTTGACTTTCAATTTTTTCCCTTGACAATCAATGTTCATGATTCACTCAGTCATATCATCTGAATGAAAGAAAAATTGCCATCATAATCTACTGGTAAGAACAACATAGTTCCCTCAAGCCTCTATTTCCCTAGGCATCTAAGTGATAATTTCATCTGAGCTACTTCTGAACCTTAGCAAAAAGTTTGGTAAATCTGGATGTGATTAAGAGTGTACTTATTTTTTAAAATAAACACATTGAAAAGTCTGGAACTCCCTTTGAAAGATCAAGGGATCTCCAGTTAAAAAAAAAAAAAAAAAAAACCACACACCAAAAAGGTGGAAAAGAATCTTACTTGGATCATCAGTAGTCTTTCTGCTTGTCTACAAGGATACATATACTGTAACATCTTGCAGGCATACCTCCTGGATATGTTTACATGCAACTTTATCATGCCATTGCAGAGGTGTAATTTTATGGAAAACTATATGATGTGCATTGATGCTTTTGCTAAGCATTAGATTACTCTTCTTACATATATCACAAGAATAGATCAAGATGACAAGATCAAGCATCCCTTAAGTGACATTACACAGTGACTATATTTATATAGTGTATTTTCCTTTCCTAAAGGCTGGGGTATTTGGCCAATGTTTTGTGACAGAGAAAGGATCACCATTAGAAAGAAAATTACAGACCACGCTGAGAGCTGTACTTTACATCTATTATCCAAGCAGATCTAAATTACCAACTTGTGGTTTTATCCCTAATGAAACACTAAGAAATTTTCATGGCTCAGTATTTTTCATGGCTCTTCAGAAAAACTGTAGTTATTCATTGCTATATCATACACATGTACAATAAGCCTGTGTATATGTAGAGCATTGAGACATCTACCCATGCAGATTATATCCGCCTATACATAGATAGATCTACTACATTTTGTTCTTTTCAGGTTACAATAATGATGCAAAAGTGTGTGGAGGGGAAGGCTTTCTACTGAAAGTGGCTGAAAAAAAGAGAAGTGAATAAAGTGGAAATGCTGTGCTTACCAGCTCCCACTGTTCAGGCCACAGAGGGTCACTGAACTGCAGTTCATTTCCTATTCCACTCTCTGACTCTAACACTTTGAAGACTGCTGTAGGGATGTAATCATTCTTCTTGTGCTCGAGTGAAAACCACACAGAAAGACCAGTCATTTGCCTGCCCTGTTATTCACCCTCTTCCTCTTTTCATTTTTTTCTGCTGTTTTAATATATTTGTAAAGATCACTATTTCTTTGAAACAGTTTGAAATTTAGATTTATTAGTTAAAAAGATCTTATGACAGCAGCTGATTTTTCTCTGAATTCTATATGTTAACACACTGCACAAAGTTAAGTTCTTCCAGTGGTACCTTTTTTATGCTTTTTTTCTGAGGTTCAGTTCTCCAGAAATTCCCCAGAAATTCCATTTTCTAAAAGCTCACGTTTGTTCTGACCAATGTATATTGTCCATCAGAGATAAAAAGTTTCATCAATTAAAAAAAATTAAATCCAAAGTTACAAACATAGGCACAGAACAAGAGGACATGAATCTCATGAAAACTTCTTATATATTTTCTAATGTTTTCTTGCAGTGGGATGATCTCACACCTTAGATAAGATGACTTTGACATGTGTGATGGAACTATTGGTCTTGGAAAAATAATATTTTGTCTTTCGTTTTTCTTCTTTTTCAGAGTAAGACACCAGGATCACAAAACATCTCGATGGTGGAGTCCAATTCAAGTAAGAAACTGGAAGACTGTATACATCCAGTCTTATCATTGTGGTCATTTTCATGGTGGTACTCCTAATCCTGACACAAGCAGATCAGCCCAAATGACTGCATCTTCATGGTAGGGTTATGGAGCAGCACGTGTTTGTGATGCTGATGAATAGACCTAGCTGCATAAGGATGAGCAAGGCTTGTGGCACATCATATGGTGAGACCCCTTCTCAGTCTGTGGGACCATGATGTTACTGAACTGCTGAGTGCAGAGTCTGAGTCAGAGAATGCCTTTTGTCACTGTTACTACAATCATGGTTGCTGCTTTACATTGTTTTGGTTGCTGAGCTACTAGACAGTCCAAATCAGAGTACAGACACAATTTCAGCATGCAAAATAAAGGAAACTTGGATAAAAGTGAGGCGGGGAGGACCTATAAGAGCATGGGGCCAGGCTCTGCCTATCACTCTCTGATTTTGTCTGGGAAATTGATTACTTGTTAGATAGATATTATGGCCAGACTCAAACCACTCAAACCCAGAGGTAGGGCAGACTCTATGACTCAGGAATTTAGGCAAGTCTGTGATATCCATTGTAGCTCAGACATCTAGATGCCTGGTTTGTGAAAAGCAAAAGAAGATCCAATATAACAAAGATATGGAACAGAAAAATGTGATGTCTTCACTGCTTGGAAAAAAATCTTCAAGCATTAGCAAAATGGTGTCCATTTCTACTTATCGTGAATGCTTGTCCTTGTGTTACTTTAATTCACTTAACTGTATTAGGAAATCGTCCCCCAAACTCATGAAACACCTGAAATGTTCATTCCCGTAACACAGCAACAGGCTCTTAAAACATTTTCAGTAGACTATTGTTCTTACAATTTTTACCACCCCTTGTCAAAATAAATCAAACCGTGATAATCTCCATAAGCACTTTAAAAGGATTAAAATTATTGGGAATCATTTTATATACCAAATTACTTTGTATATTTCTATTCTCTTGAATGAGAGGGGGAAGTGAATTGGAAATCAAAAAAGGGAATTGCTCTTTTGATATCAGCATTTTCTTTTCTATGTGTGTAATTAAATAGATCTTAGAAGAGAGAGACACAGAAAGCAGGAGAAAGAGGAAAGAAAGGAGAAAGGGACAAAGGGAAGTGGGGATAAAAGGTATTTTGTGGTCAGAATTAAAATATTTGTTCATTTTCTTAAATCTGTGAAAGGCACTGTCCATCAGGTTCTTATCTCAAGATTGCCGTAGGCTACCAAAGACTGCAGCTAAATCTGGGGGACTGTCTGGGTGACTTTCATGCCACTGTCACTAACACTCTAGATAAAAGTGGCAGTCTACATGGTGAAAACAAAGAGAAGAGAACAGGAGACCAGATCAGTGTGTGGCTGAAGCTTTCCTATCAGACTGTTTCTTCTCTGCTTATTGACTAGTTCCCAAGGGAACTGGCACACAGGGCAGAGGACACATGGGTGCTCTGAGCTGTTACTGGTCTTAGGTACAAAAACTTTTACCTATGCTACTGAGTTGTGCCAAGCAAATACTGAGGGCATTGTCAGATCTACGTTATTAGAATAACTCCTTATGTCTTCAAGCAGTATAATTTTGGTGTGATGGGATGAACTCAGTGATGTTAGAGGTCTTTTTCAACCTGCATGATTCAATGATTCTATGTTCTATGACTATACATACAGGGTAAATAAAACTTTTTTGATTTGCACCTATTAAATCTGCACTGCAGATAATATTTTCCTCATTTTATTCCTATCAGCTTGATTTTTTAGTATATAAATAAATAAAGAAATAAACAAATAAATAAATATAATCATTTTTATTTTCTTTAATCCCAGTTTGAGAATTTTCTGCATTTTTTTTTCTATAAGACTGTCAATATCTTGTCCTAATCCCAGTACTCAAATATCTTGAGGTACATCCTGCAATGCTTTGTGTAAGGAAATAATGTGGCATTTGGACAGTGACAAGTGACTTAGTCTTATATGAGAGGGTTTTTGAAAAATTTTAACCAGACAATCTAAGTGTCTGGAAAGTAATGTACAGTCCCTATGTACTAGTATGTCTTTTCTCTTTTCTTCTGCTACTACATTTCAGGAAAGGTTTCTGTAAGAAGGTCTTGGTCACTGGACATCAAGATTAGGTCCAAACAAATGCCCCTTTATAAGCCTTTTAGAGAAAAACATTTGTTTAAGTGAAATAGAAGTTCTAGAATGAGAAAGAAGAAACTCCCAGACTGCAGTGAATACAGAGATGCATTTTTTGACCTTCATGTAACATCAAGTCCTGAGATTTTCTGCTCTTTTATAGAAGTAAAACATTGCTCAACAACACATTTATTTTTCTCAGACTTCCTCCTCCTTTCATTTTGATGCAAAATTTGATATATAAAAAACATCCTAAGTACATTCAGATTCAAAGACTCAAGAAACAAAACTTTCTTTCCCTCTTTAAATCTTTCTTTTGCCACACCATAAATTTTATGCAGCTGAAGGATGTTTGTAGGAATGTAAAATGTCTCAGGAAACTTGGAAATAAAAAAATCCAGCTGAAAATGGTGAGGTGAGGTACCATTAATGAAGGTTGAGTTAAGACCACATGGTACAAGGAATGAGATGCCATTTGCCCTTTTTGCTATCTGCCTATCTTTTAAAGGAAACATAGGAAGTGCATGCAACCTGATATAATAAAGCTTTTAAGCTACGAGTGAATGAACAATGGTCCAGGAACTTCAATATATATATTTTCATGACAAAAAGGATTTTGAGACATATATAAAATGTATGTCACTATGAAAAATAAAGTCTAGTAGGCCTGCTTAGCTAATTTTCCCTAACCATAAATAAAAATTTCTCAAAAATACCTAAGCTAGGAGAAAAAAATAGGCATGAAACTGAAAAGCTGAACTTTAAAACAATTTGAAAAACCTAAAGATGAGGATCTGGGGAAAATCTGAAGTCTGTTAAAAACACCTGAAGAAAAGGAGAGTTTATAACTGGTGAAATCTCCACTGTACTTTGCAGAGGAGATATCAAGTAACGAGAGCTAATGTGACAGGAGGTAAATGATACAGTGCATTTCCTAGGGACTCAAAAAAAGGTAAATTTGTAACGTTTTGGTAGAAACTTTGCCACTGAAGTAAAATGGTACTGAAAAATTAAACTCTTCTAGTGAAATGTTCTGTCAGATAGACTGGGATTAGGATTGGACTGTGGCAAGGACATATTCCAGTTGGTGTAATAACTTTAAATTGCTTTAAATTGGAGTAGGAAAAGAGCCTCTCTGGAGGAGGAGACACATACACACAAATACACACTCTCAAAAATTATCTCAGGATTCCAGGAAGCATATTTCCCCTTTCATGCATCTTTTTTTTAAAATCAATTTATCGGGCTTCCTGATAGCAGCAAAGAAAAAGGTGAATTGTGTGGTTAGGCACTGGCACCCATCTGTTTCATGATCTGTCTGATCCATTTCTATGCTAAACTTTTTCAAGCATCTCTTCTTAGTGTTTCTGGGAAATATTAACAGCATTGTACACCTTCTCTTGTAAAGTTTTTGAAGCACTGGACTTCAGAATTTTCCTTGTAGCAGATTAAATTCTGCTAAAGATTTGTTTTCATCCATTGAATTACTTTTTTACTGTGGTCATACCTTTTATGCTGGCTGACCAGACTGCTCTGGTGTTTGTATTCAACAAAATGGATAACTGCAAAACCAGAACATTTTAAATGGATAGAAAAAGGTATTCACCAAGTGAATTTTACTCCTGTGGGAGTGATCAGTACAATGGAACTAGGTTCAACCAGCAGCCAAACAGGAGGAAAAAAAGTCCCAGAGACAAAGGAACAATAAAAAGTGAATATATGTCCACATATGTAATGCCGCATATCATGGCTTGAAAAATCCCCACTACCATATCTTGTTAAATATTTCATAAGCTGTAGAGAGTTAGAATCCCTCTAATACTTATGTCTGAATGAGGAAGAAGTATTTCCTCAAAACTATGTACTCTCTTTCTAAGGAATCTTACCAATAAAACATTCAAGAAATAGAAAAAAAAAAAAAAAAAAAGGAAAAAAGCAAGGAGAAAAGAAGGGTGTTGAGATCCAAAACTTATTAACTAAAGGGAGCAAGCACTAAAATTACTGAGAAGCTTCAAGATGCAAATCAAATTCAGTAGAATCTCAAAGTAAATGATTGTTTTCAACTTCCTTATTCTGCCACCCCATACATAAGGGATAAATCTGAGGATTCCCAGATCTGCTGAAGGCACAGAGATAGCCTGACTCCACAGAGAAATCTATTAAGGTAGTAAACTCCAACTTCAGATGCATTTTGTAATACTATTTCTTTTCATGAATCTTGAAAATCCCAGGATGATAAAATGTTATTTTCATTTTTTGAAAGGCTTATTTCAGGAGTCTTATTTTAGTTTTTCCCCCTTACTTCTTCCTGCTGAGAAACACACTTTGGATGCAAAGATAATTAGAAACACAAAGGGACAGAGCTGGAAGCAAACATAAAATGCTAGGTGACATTTTATGTCTCTCCTAGGTGAAGAATTTGTTCTTGCTTTACAGGAGCTCATATTTTAGGACAGTAGAAAAAGTAATTCAGGGCAACTTAGATGGATTTTTTTTTTTTCTGTACAAAGGACAAGTTATGCATAGAAATCCGTCTGCATACTATAGGAAGCAACAAATAAAAATGCAGGAACAATCTATATATTAACCAAGAATATGACTGAAAGTGCATCTCTTCATACACAAAGAGACATAGAAAATAAAGCATTCTAAATGAAAGGGCTTAAATATATACGGAAACCACTGATACTACATTGACTTTCTTTATTTGTATAACGAACACAGATGTGTCAGATAGAACTTACACCCAACATGTTTAATTAAAATACTTGCATATGCATGCATGCACAGTTACACACATGCATGTGCACAAATACACTCACAGAGGAAAAATAAGCAAGGAAATTCTTTCCGATAGCCAGTTTCGAGAATACAATTGTTCTCCTGTGCTAGAAGCTATTGCCAGCCAAGTAAAATATCAGTGTTCCACTAGGAAATGGTTAGTCAAACAGAAAGTGCAATGAATCTGCAGCTGATGAATATAAGGATTTCTCCATGAAATCCCCTGTGTCAGAAATTATTATAGAGGCTTTCTGTAGTTTAGGACATTCCCAAGACTAGTTACTCAGTGTTATGTAAATGACAAATGGTTAGGGGAAAAAAAAGCAAAAAACCACCCTGGAACAGATGAATAAGGCATTTGGTTTGTAGGAAAAGGGATCAATATAGTTTTGACTAGAGGCTTGAAGTCACTTGTGTTAAAAATAACACCACTACAGTAACCTTCTTGCGGCTATCATTGTATCAATTTACAGACATTAAAATATCTTTTAGCAAATGTAAAGAGTTACAAGGTGTTTCCTTGCAAAATAGTGGGACTAAATGTCATAAATTTTTCAGGTTTTTTAAAACATTACTTAACACATCAGTAGCAGAAGTATTACCTTTTATTTTAATAATTTTTGTTCTTCTAATATAAATGATTGGGAAAACTATAATGATGCATATTAATACTGATATAGCTTGACAGTGCTTGGTGAAAGACATCTTTAGGGCTTTTTGTGTTACCCTTTAAAGAGGCTACCAAAGATTGAATTTACAGGCCCTACACAGATTTGTATAGAGATGATTGGAAGAAGGCTTTTGTGTTCACCATCCACACCCCACACAGGAACTAAACGCAAGCAGTTCCCAAAGAGTTGATGAGAAGCAAAAGGAGTGCAGATTACCGGGGAGTGGTGTGTGAAATGTGGACCCATTGCATGCTGGGTCTGTAAAGGGAAGGAGATATTTTTTTTTTTTTTGCATAAATCAGTCAGCTGCAGTGTCTCATAACTGGGGGGAAATTGAGTGGGGAATGTAGCTAAATAGTCATAGAGGAGTGGGAAAGTTCTATGCACTCCTGTCTTGGCTGGCTCACAGATCTCAAATGTCTGATCCGACCTGTGGTTCTCAGTTTGTATTTAAATGAATGCTGCTGAAGTCATTGTGTACTCAAATGAACAAAGAATAAAAATTTAGTAAGAATTTTAAAATTTGGCCTTAGAATAGGCAATTCTGTAACATTCCTTCTCATTTCTCTAACTTGTATTCTCTGTTTGTGCATGTATGAATAGTCCACTCACCACTGGAACATCCACATTTTTACTTCCAGATGTTCTGCCTGTCTTTGATCAGGCTCTTTTCTCAATAACTTCTTTGCTACTTTTAACCCCTCAGTGACTTCTGTATCTCCAACCTCTTTATAGTCACTTTACTAGCCTTCAATGCAGTTAACCCATTTGTTTAATATACCTTTTATAAAAGAAGGCTAGGCAACCACATGGTTTTGAAAATATGGTTTCACTATCTTCTTACATAGTGCTAGGATATTTCCTCTGACTTAGGTTCAATACCTCCATTTGCACATGCCTCAGTTTTGTTTACTTTTCTTTTTGTTCTTTTTCTCACATGACAACTGCTGTTAAGCACCAGGCCAATCTACTTTTGAGACTTATTCACCACCCCTTCCTTCCCTCCCACTTTCCCTACTGCCATTCTGAACTACTGAATGTATGGTCATGGACAGACTGTGTTTCTTGGGCTCAGCATAATTCACACACTATTTTTTTCTTTTGACTGCAAACTTGCTGTGGTATGGATCAGATTATCACGGCAGCTGAGTGAACCAATTTGGATTAAATTAACAGAACTATTCCTTGCCTCACACAGATCTTTGTTTGAAGTTTGAAAATGTCAGCTTAATTTTTATTCACCTGCTGCTCACTTCCTGGTTTTGGTCAGTACTGGAATGCTACAATATTAGGAGAAATTATGCTCCTTTGATTTTTTCAGATGAAATGGAAAGAGGAAATTGGAGATGAAGGATGGTCTTGTGGTTAAAGGAACTGAACAAGGGCTCTTGAGATAAGGGTTTAATACTAGTTTGTGCCACAGGCTAACTTTATGATTCCAGTCAACTGTCAGAAACAGAGAAATTGCACCACTGGATCACATCAGTGGTCCACCTAAGCATTTATCACCTCTCCATATCTCCTTGTGTCAGCTTCATGCAAAGAGACAGAAGTCTCTGAAAAATGCAGGTATAACATGCGTACAAGGGAAGTTTGTCCTAACATCTCCTGCTCTGCAGTGTTATACTCCCTTCTACAATTCTTAGCTGTTTCAAAATCCCAACATTTTGCTTATTTTCTTGGCTGCTGCTGAGCACTGTGCAGAGATCTTCATTGAGCTGTCAAGTCTTTTTTCTGAGTTGTTACAGCTGTTTTCTCTTGCTATGCCCCTGTGATCAATGGGGGCTTTCTTGACACTGTCATCTTGTCTGGTCAATGCCCAGAATTGGAGGCCTTATAATTTCCCAGAACTCAGCAACTGCATGACTCAGAGCATGTGGTTATAATTGTGGCACAGTCCTTTTTCTTTCCACACTAGTTACAGTGCTTGAGCACGATTGATGTGTTCAAATGCTGCCTGAGATTTGAAAGGAACACTCCAACACCATTCTTTTCTTCAAACAATAGATACTTCTGTGATCGAGGTATTGTTCCCCAGCCTTTTAGACCATGACCACTATTATCCAGGTTTTTATAAATGAAAGGTTATTATTGCCCTCTAACAAGTCCTGGAAAAGTGTCCAGCTGCTACAAAACATAGCTGCTAGAGTTCTCACTCACATGAGAAGAGTTTTCTCATTCATCTTGTTCCTAAAATTTCTGTTGATAAACAAAGAAAAACCCCACATGGGGAACAAGGAGTCCATATCTCATTGCTTGCAGGTTAAATATCACACATCAGAAAGAGAAATCTCTGCTCATTTCACAATTCTCTGAAGAGTTCTGTTCCACATCACCTGTGATTTGCTGCCCTGCAACAACCTGATCTGTGTTACAGGTGTAACTAAAATGATACAACTCAGACTATTTCAATGCTACTGCTCATGCTGAAGAGTTTCCTGTGGAAACATTAATAGTGTTCTAAGGAATCAGATTCTACTCATTGTCTCAAAACAAACAAAAAAAATACATATACTCTAATTTTGCTTCTATGCCAGGTTGTCTTCCATCAGTGTTAACCTTTCTTTATACTGGAAATTATGTCTTGGAATCTTGGTCATGGTCTGTCACTGGTATTGTCTTGATTGATAAAGACTGTAGGTATTAAAGATACAGCTCTAGGAGCAGCTATTCTGTCCAAGTGTAAGGATAGGAAAAAGGCTTGATCATAGGAAGAGTTGAGGCAGAGCTATATTGGTTATATTAGACTGTTACTACTGCATACCTATTATCTTAGGCTGCATTTAAATTGCTCAAAGCATACTCATGTCTACTCTTACATGACAAGACTCTCTATCCATGTAGTGTGTAAAGGGAGACTGGGTTTAAAACCAATATAAAGATGAAATTTGTTTGAAAAGTCCAAACAGATCTAGAAATTCAGATCAGCTTTCAACCCAGTAACGGAATCCAAAGAGATCTTACACCAAGATGGAGAAGCCAAAATCTTATTTTGCCTGCCCTGGATGCCAATGGCACAGTATCAGGGAGTCACAACTAGCCTCATCCCAGCCAGAGATGGCTTGAAGGGGAGAACTGAAACCCTGTTTTATGCTTTTCTCTGGGCAGTACCCACAAGTAGATACTTCCCAGTTTCCCAGAACTCAGCAATTTTATGACTCACCACATACCATTGTAATTGTGGCTGTCAAGCTTCTCTGTCTTTTTCTACATAGTCCTGTAGGCCAGCTTATCTGCCCCGATTAGTGTATGAGAGACACATAGGATGTTGTTATGGATTTAAAATCTTGGAATTTTTCTTTCATCTACCAACCCTGCACCTCAGGGGGATCACCTTCTCTCTCTCTTTTTCAACAGTGGAACCAGGAAAGAGACTGCATGCCCCATAGAAAAGAGTTCCACCCGGCCCCTTCATGAACTGCTAACAATGGATCATTTGCAGCAGCTTGCCGGGGCACACCTGACTCCTCAGGCTACAAGCTGGGTGT
>JAWWEU010000001.1:90339404-90426834 GCA_035583155.1 Acropternis orthonyx | reverse complement strand
CTCCCCACTCTTGGGGAAGTACTGGGCACTCCCACCTGATCCTAAGCATATATAAACTGAGGTTTTGGGACTGTGGATGGCTGGTCTGATCCAGATGAGGACCAGAGCCTCAGCAGTACTGTGACCATCATCCTCACCGACAGGTTTTTCCTTCTTTCCTCTTGCTGTGTACTTAGGAGGGCCAGGTGGTGCTCAGCACAGGGGTTGACAATCACCATTCTGTTTGTGCCTCAGGGTGCTGGGTTACACACTTTTTTTGTGGGTTAAACGGGCCTTTTTTCCCTCTGTACCCTTGTACTTATTGTGATCTTTTTACTAAACTGTAATTCTGATTTGTAATCTGTTTGTGAGTTAAATTCATTCCTCCTGCTGGTTTACCTTTAAACCAGCACAGACGTTAAAAAGCACAGACACTTTTTGTCTTAGAAAAGCAGTTTGGGCACAGACAAATCTAAGCAGAAATGGTTGCTATTAGTAATATTTTGATATCACAGTCATGTTGTGATTGTAAGGAAGCATGAAAATTAACATTACTGTAGCTGTAGGTGCCATTTGGGGTCACATGCAAGAGCCCCAGCTGACACAGAACAGGTGATGAGCCTGGTATCCACACACGCTGAATGACAGACGGCGAATGACTTGCAGCGCTGTCAAGGGTTTCTGTCAAGACTCCTAGCAAGCACTAAGGGTTCTGAAGTCTTAAGATCCAAATTCCCTTTCTTCAGTGCCTTCAAAAATTAGTTTTCTTGTATATTCTATAGTTTAGAAAACTGATATGTTGAACTCATGCTGAACGTGGTCTCTGTCTTCCCCACCTAGCAGATTTCCTGCTCAATAATTATTTGTGTTGGTACAGCTTTACATCTTCACTTTTTCAGGTTCCTAAGGATTTTTTCCCCATCCATATCTCTGGATCTGGTGCAGAACCTCCTTGTCTCTTTCTAGGGGCCCTTTATTCATCACATCTTCCAGGAAGGAGGAAAAAACCTCTCCTTTCTTGCTTGTGGAAGGGAATATAAAACTCTATCCTGAGATGCTACATTAATTTCATTCTCTTTCTGGCCTTCCATGTTGCTTCCTTCTTTTGAGAATAATATCAGTTCCCTAAAAGAAAGCAGATGGGGGAAACCCAGTTTTTTTGAGCACCACCACTTGGAATTCTTTGCTGTTGGAGTAAGGAGAATTGCATAAGGCTGATGGACAGGCAAGGGCAGATTTTTTGAGGATGTAAGGGCTTTTTAAATCAACAGAATGATTTTAACAGCTCTCAACCAGGAAAAAGACAAGCGACTTATGAAAGTAGGGGAAGGAGACTGATAACTTGGGAACAGTCCTAGAGCATAAAGAATGTATAATCTGAGAGCAAACAAAGTCCCATGAACATTCTCTCCATTCCTTTTAAAAGCCAAAAATAATACAGTGTGAAGACAGATAACTTATCAGTACCACTGCCCATCAAATATTTCCAAAAACAGTAAACACCAGCTGTACCTCAGTTAAAACTGACAGCTCTTAAAGGACAAACTTTAGCTCAGAGCTCTGTTTCTAGTCAGGGTCCTTTAAATTATTTTAAAGTAATTTCAATTGCAGAAATCAAAATGATAAGTAACACAGAGGATAGTGGGAAAGAAATGAGCACATTACAGGGAACAAGCTAGTATTCTTTAGTATTGAATTCAATAGTTCAAAGCCAGGTAATCATTTCATAACTACAAAACCACTCTCTATGCATAAAAGACATTTAAAAAGGGGTCTAAAGCAAAAATTTGGATGCGGTTTAAAGAACCTGTGAGAATAGGGAAGCCCCCAGGAACCATAAAGACTTTTCTTTTGCTTGTGCTGTCTTCTATGAATAAATGAAAGAATGAACATTTCTTTTCATTCTTTTCTCTGCCACAGAAGCTCAGGTCTTATACCCTAACCTTTCCAACTACCACCTTGTAGACTTTACAACTGCTGTCTTCTCTCCTTATTCCTCTGTCTGAAACAATAAAGGGTAACCTTGTTTTCCTTGTGCCTATGAATATGGCTTATGGTCCCGTTGTGCTCTACCTACTCCTCTCCTTTTTCTCATATGGCTTTTTTGACACTAGGAAACCCTTCCATCAAAAAGTCAACCAGATGGGTAGCTAACTATATGCTGGGGGAGAATGTGAAGGTTCTGAAATTTCACATGTCGTAACGAGTTAAAAGAACTATCAGATCCTTCTGCCTTGCATCAGAATACAGAAGCAGATGCTGAAATGTTAGTAATTGAACAGCTTTTTAAAGACGGAGAAAAAAAACAGTGGAATGAGTTAATTAGATAATGAAGGGGATAGATTTAGTAATTAATTCAGGTTACATAAAGCATTTGAGAATACTATGAAGAAAACTCATCAAGAAAGGTCCTTCAGGGGCTTGAATGTTATCCCCACCCTTCTCCTGACATTTCTGCCTCTTTAATGTGAAATCATTTCTGAAAAATGCTCCCAAAACTTTTGATAGAACTCAATATGTAGTCATCAGTGAGTATAGAATTTTTTCCTGCTTCTGAACAAATGTTTAAGCAATTTGCTTTGGCAAGCTGGGTAAAAGACCTTGTATTAGATATGTGCAGATTAAACTTCTTGATAAGAATTCTGCTATGGAAATACACCTGGGGATCAATGTCAAGAAAAGAGGACATATTTGTGTTGCAGATGAAAGGTGCAAAAATTCTACATGCACCCATGTTAGCAAAGACAGGATGTTGTTAAATCTCATATAACACTAATTCTCTTTGGTTAAGCTATTGTCATATATATCCATTTTGTCTTTCATAGGAGGACCTGAATGGGTAATAATCAGGAGTCCCACATGTTATTGATTAGACTTGGATCTACAAGAAGATGATGGAGTCTGAATAAGTGTCCACTGATGTCACCATATAAATGAACATCACCGAAGTTGATACCATGTGGTCTCTGGAGATACAGCTCACCTTAGCAAGTCCATAACTGCATATGACAGCTACCACTATTTTATTGAATTGTTCAGGTTGTAAAAGTCCTCTAACATCATTGAATCCAACTGTTAACCAAGCACCGCCAAGTCCACCACAAAACCATGTCTCCAAGTGCCACATCCATGTGTTTCTTGAACAGTTTCCAGGGATGGTAACTCAACCACTTCTCTTGACAGACTGCTGCAATGCTTGGCAACCCTTCTCATGAAGAAATGCTTTCCTAATAGTCAATCTAAATCTCCTGTGGTGCAACATAAGTCCATTTTCTCTCATTCTGTCACCTATCACTTGGGAGGAGAAACCAATCCTCACCTGGCAATAACCTCCCTTCAGGTAGTTGTAGACAGCAATAAGGTCCTCTCCCAGCCTCCTTTTCTCCAGAATAAACAACCTCAACTCCCTCTGCTGCTCCTCATAAGACTTGTGCTCCAGACTCTTCAGCAGCTCCATTTGCCTTCTCTGGACATGCTCCAGCATCTCAGTGTCTTTTGTGTAGTGAACGGCCCAAAACTGAAGATAGGATTTGAGGTGAGGCCTCACCAGTGCCCAGCAGAAAGGGACAGCCACTGTCCTCATCCTGCTGGCCACACTTTTTCTGGTACAAGACAGGATGTCTTTGGCCTTCTTGGCCACCTGGGCACACTTCTGGGTCATGTTCCTCCAACTGTCCACCAGCACCCACATGTGCTTTACTGCTGGGCAGCTGTCCAGCCACTCTGTCCCCCACCTGTAGCACTGCATGGGGTTGTTGTGACCCAAGGGCAGGACCCAACACTTTGCCTTATTGAACCTCTTAACACTGACTTCAGCTCATTGATCCCACCTGTTCAGATCCCTCTGCAGAGACTTCCTGCGCTCCAGCAGACCAAAAGTCCTGCCCAACTTGGGGTCCTCTGCAAACTCAGTGAGGGTGCGCTTGATCCCCTCATTCAGATCATTGACAAAGATATCCAACAGGACTGGCCCCAGTGCTGAGCCCCACAGAACACCACTAGTGACCGGTCATCAGCTGGATATAACTCCATCCGCCACCAGACAGTTTTTTGCACAGGGAACAGTGCACCTGTCCAAGCCATGAGCAGCCAGTTTCTTCAGGAGAACGTTGTGGGAGACAGTGTAAAAGCTTTACTAAACTCCAGACAGGCAACACCCACATCTTTTCCATCATCCACTAAATGGGTCCCCTTGCAGAAGCTGACCAGGTTGGTCAAGCAGGATCTGTCTTTCAAAAACCCTTGCTGTCTGGGCCGGATGCCTTGGTTTTCCTCTAAGTTCCTTACCACGACACTCATAATGACCTTTCTTGGTGCCAAGGTCAAACTGGGAGGCTTGTAACTCCCCAGATCCTCCTGCCAAGCCTTCCTGAAGATGGGAATCTCATTTGCCAACTTCTAACTATCTGCGGCCTCACTGCTTAGCCAGGACTGCTGGTAAATGATGACCAGGTGTCCTGGTGAGCATTTCCACTTGCTTCCACAGTACTCTTGGCTGCATCCCACCCAGCCCCCCAGATTTGTGCATGTCTAAGTGGTGTAGCAGGTCACTGACCCTTTCACCTGGGATTGTGGTGTTTTCATTTCACTCCCTGTCCTTATCTTCCAGCTCAGAGGGGTGGGTACCTGAAGTACAATAGGTTTTGCTATTAAAGGCATTAGGTCCTTCAGCCTTTTCCTCATCCTTTCTCACTGTGTTTTTTCCCTCTGCAGTAAAAGATGGAAATTCTCCTTAGCCTTCCTTTTGTTGATGATGTATTTATAGAAACAGTATTTGTTGTCTTTAACAGCAATAGTCAGATTGAGTTCTAGTTGGGCTTTGGCCCTCCTGATTTTCCCTCTGCATAACCCCAGAACATCCTTGCAGTGCTCCTGAGTTTCATGACCCTTCTTCCAAAATCCATAAACTTTCATCTTGTTTCCGGAGTTCCAGTCAAAGTTCTCTGTTCAGCCAGCCTGGTCTGCCTCCCCTAGCCGATCTTTTGACACATGTGGTCAGTCTTCCCCTGCACCATTATGATTTTGTTCTTGAAGAATGTCCAGCCTCCCAGGACTGCCTGCCAAGACACTCTCTCAACCAGTGTCCTAAAGAGGTCAAAGTCTGCCCCTCTGGAAGTCCAATGTGGCAATTCTGCTGGCCCTGCTCCTTGCTTCTCCAAGAACTGAAAATTCTAGCATTTTGTTATCTCTGTGCCCAAGAGAGCCTCTGACCATCACATTACCCACCAGTCCTTCTCTGTTTGCAACAGTAGTTCCAGTGTGGAGCCTTCCATTGTTGGCTCCCTAACCACCTATGTCAGGTAGTTCTCTTTCACACACTCCACGAACCTCATGGGCTTTTTTGTCTCCTCAGTGCTGTATTTCCAGCAAACTGGGAAGATGATTTTCACCGTTGCCTTTCCTTTCTGAACAATTTACAGTCATTTGTTGCAGCACTCTAGTTGTGCAGGTCATCCACCATGTCTCCGTGATGGAAACTATGTCATGGTTTTCCTGCTGTGCAATGGCTTCCAGCTCCTTCTCTTTGTTGCACATGCTGAATGCGTTGTTGTAGATGCATTTGAGTCAGATTATCAATCCTGCTGCCTTTCTGGGGGTAGAATCTCCAATTCCTGCAGGTGCTTTGATGGTTTCTAACACATCAATAACTCTTGCATCCTTTCTGCTGCATCAATATCCCTTGCTTCTTGCTTCCAGACACTGGCACTGCTTCATGAGAGAATAACTGAAATTTCAACCATCCAATGATTACAAGGAATCATGGAGGGAGCTGTGGGAGAAGCCTACCACATCAGCCCCAAATGCTAGAGACTAAATCCAAAAAAGGTTTTAGACATGATTTAAATGTTTTAGAGTAATTTTAGGCATTCATATAGGTGAAATTTCTTGGTTTTTAAGGTGCCTGAAGTATCCAGGTGTCATTGTTTTTACTAGGTCAGTTCTGGAGAATGCTAAAGACTACATGTCTTCTGTCTTAACAGCACTGGAGACACAGGCAAGTACCTCATTCTAAGCTTTGATTAGACTTGAGTGTTTTTTGCCTGCTTTAAATGTGATGCTTAGTCTTGTCAAAACAGGCATGGTGGAATAGAATCTACACAGAACCAGCTAGACAATTCAGAGGAGCTAGCTGTCTCTGCAGATCATGGGCAAGGAAGTTCAGCAAGAGTACCTGATGGTCATTTTGTTTTGCCTCATGAGTTCAGTTCTTCTGGCCTTGTGGCTATCGTGGGGTCCTCTCCTTAGGAATTTATAAATGTCATGCAGTAGCTAATATTGCAAGAATCCTAGAATCATATAATCATAAAACCACTAAGTTCGGAAAAGACCTCTAAGATCACTGAGTTCAACCATTGTCTCAGCCTCTTCTGTCACAACCGTTTTAATGACATTTAAGTATTCCTTGGACCAAACAGAAAGAAGGTGATGCAATAGCACAGTAACTAGAGTATTCATGTCCTTGGAGAGGCAAGACATCTCTTCACCTCATGTGAGCGGCTTAATCGGCAGATGAAAGAGTTTGGATTCTTCTTGTTCTAGAGTTTTGTTATTCCAAATGCTCAGACTCCTGTGTGGGAGCTTAAACTACCAACGTGAGTGAAAAGAAACAGGCACAACCATCAAATTATTTTGTAAAAAAACCCCATTAGCTGTGGATATGGTTCCAGATTATGTTGCTTTACTAGCAGCGTGCACTGCCCTGTAACAGACATTGATCTTTATTCCATAAAACAGGATAGGCAGATTTTTCAAATACATATCTCTTCTACTTATGCAGTTCCCTGATTAGCATGTTTGTTTTGCAGACCCCATATATAGAAACCTACTTCCTTTTACAAAAGTTATACAACACCTTTACTGTTATTTTCACCTTTACTGCTATTTTGGGAGCATATTAAATTAAATTGGAAAATACACTCCAAAAATTAGAAAGACATATTAGAAAACAGCTGATTATAATGTATTTCATTACATAGGTCCCTGCACACTAGTGTGTGTTAAAAAGGTGACCACTGACTATGGAGTGAGATGTAGAAGTGCATTTGATGCATATACAAAAAATTCTCTAAAACCAGCAATGTACCTGCTCATGTAATTGAAACCAGAATCAAAATTGTATTAAACAAAATGTGATGCCAGGACATTTGAATAAATTTCATGCCCTTGTACAAGTAGGAGTCATTTGCAGTTGGTGAAGGTTACTTCCACTTAAAGACGGCACCATAAAGTTAAATATTCTATTTGTGCAGAAACAACTGGTTAAGAAATGAATTATCTCTTGTGTGATAAATAAGTTCTTCAGAATCACTTCTTTTTTGGAGCTTTAAAATTCTGATACTACACAGATGCCAAGAAACCAAAGAAAGCCATCCTTCATGGGACTTCACTGTGATAATGACCAAAGCAGTGGAAGCTAAACTATTACAGGTGAGCTGCACTGAATGTGATATAAGTTAAATACCTAAAGTACAATTCATCAGCAGTGCATAAAAAAAGTAGGAATAGACAGAGTGGAGTATAAAATATATACCTTGTTCTAGCAAAACATTTAGTAACTTTCCATAACCCATTTCATTTTTCCACTGATATTTAGAGCCAAACATTCAAGACTTAGTTGAAACTGAAGATAATGTTAACACTTTGTCAAGCATTTGAATCACTTCCAGTATATTGTAGTATAATCCGCTGTCCACAAACATCCCCTTCATTATTGCCTAATTACATGCAAATTTCATAAAATGAATGAGTTTTAAGTACTTGTCAATCTGTCATCCTAGGAACCACTGAAACATTTTGACTGCTGGATAAATAATCAGCAATAATCACACTATGCAAATTTGATATTTTCTGTACAATTATCTGAAACCGTAAATAACTGGACACAAAGACATTTGGCATTCTCTCAGAAAGACTTGACCTACAGGCTTTTTTATTCCAAACAAACATGCCAGCAGAATTTTTAGATTTCTGCCTAGCTAAATGTGACCAGTAGAAAAAAGTAAAAAATAAGCATTTAGTGTATTAATATTTTATTACAGCCTGGGAAAGGTTTCTTTCTTCTGTTTTATTAAAAAAAAACACAAACAACCAAAAAACCAAACAACATTTGTTTTTCTCAATTGTACTTCCTTTCACAATTTTATTTCTTTAGTTCTTTGTTTTTCATCTGTAATTATCAGATAGTATTTTGCTTTCTGCTTCTTATTTTTCAAGTAATAAGGGAATGAAGTGGGAGGTATTGTTGACTTTTAATATTCCTCTCCTCTGTACTTGTTGTAGATCTATTATGTTTCCTACCATGATTCGTTTTGACATTTCTAATGCACTGCAGGCACTTCAGCAGACCCAATACCAGGAGGCTAATTATCAGGATTACAGACAAGCTCAGAAATACATAAACAGGGAATGCAAGTGAAACTGTGAACTCCAAGACTACTTTTATTTCCTGTTTACTCTGCAGGTTGCATATGTGTGTCTGTGTGCATATATGTACATACACATCTTGTTGTTTCTGTTTTATGAGTGTGTTTTAAATCCTTAAATGTTGGCTCAGAGTCTAATGTTTTCCTATAAATAGTAATAAAGCTCTTAAAAACATAAAGAAGTAAGAAAGTGGCTTTTCATTTTACCAACTTCACGTTTACTCTGCGATAAATATTTCCATTAGTGTTTTCCACTGAAACAGCGTAAACACTAGATAGTAGTCAGAGGGCACAAAATCTGTATTTAAGACTCAGTTTAAAAATGAATGCATATTAATTACAGTTACATGATTTTGGGTAAGAATTCTTAATCCTGATCTATCTGCCACTGAAGTGTTAGGCATCTGCACAATAATAGTATCAAGGTTATTATATAGAGCTTAATGTAATTTTTTTTGTTCTTTAGACTTTCTACAGCTAAAACATTTGTTTATATAGAAATCTTGATTTGATGAGTTTCAACAATTTTGAGATCTCAAACTGTCCTTGGATAGGCATTAGTTTCACTAACACAGATACAGGAAAAAAATAAAATCAAATATCAAAATTTATATTAAATAACATATATTTGTCAAAACTGATCTTGAAATTACACAATTTTAAAAAAACAACAACAGGAATTTTGGGATTTCTTTAATTAAATGTGCAGTACCAAAAAACTGTTTCTGATGGTTGAACGTTCATGCTACGCTACTTGCCAGCAAACTCACTACTGCATAACAAAAACTATGGAGACTCTATTGATATAGTTTATTGATGTAGTAAAGGAGTCACGGTTTACTGCAGAAATATGACAATTATTTTAAATAATGAACAAATGTGGGGATTTCACAATTTGTTAATTAATCATTTGTGAACTGGAAGAAGTATAATGAAATTAATCAAGTAAATGATGCTTTTTGGGCTATTGAGTTACCTATGCAGAAGGATGCCAAAGTGTTAATAGGTCAACGGTTTATTTTGCAATATCTGTTTATATATTTGAAGAGGCTCTTTTTGTGTATTTGTTCATTACAAGGAGGAAATTGACAGAAAAATCATCTGAATACAATATAAGAATCAGCATCCCACTTTTTGTGAGCAGGTTAGCTTTTAAGAGGTGAGTAGGTAATTGCTATCTTTATTTATACTCTACAACAAGCTCTGGCAAATATTCAATGGCAGCGTAACTTTCAGTATACTTACAGGTTTAAAATCATCTCTCTGAAACCCTTTTTCTTATCAGGGATCTTAATGGAATTACTTTCCATCATCTTAGCTATTTGGTATTCAAATATTTGAATTCAACATAGGCATGTTGAAATGTTCAGTTGCAAATTATTTCAAATCTTGCAGAAGCAGCAACAAGCTCAGCCAATAAATGTGTACCTGCTGGATAAGAAAAGATGAAATGTGTGTCAGGCTGTCCTTTCCCAAAACCTGACAACATAAGTAGGAACAACAATAATATTTGCGTGGTGATTACTTAATGACTGTACAAGTTATAGTGTTCCATGTAGCATCCATTACATTGTGATTGCCCTGGAATCTCTAATGACAAAATATATTAGGATTCTGGATCCAAAATATTTTTTAAGTAAGATGTCTTGTGCCTATTACTCATTCTTTTTCTTTGTTTCTGCATATCTACTTTACATATTCTGTATGTTTAAAATACAGATGATTATTTCAAAAGTAGGTTATAGAGTGCTGAAACTATTGTCATTAGCTGAGTAGAAGAATGGCATCATGTGAAGACAAGGGAAAATGCACCCAGGTAAAAATGAGTGAGATACAGAAGATAGATGAATTAATTATTTTCAATTGTACAAACATACCAGGAAATTATTTTCTCCTCTAAACAGTCTTTCACTGAGAAGTGATATGTTGTTTCTGATGAGGACAGGGGTTTGTTGTGGGAAGAGAGAAGCAGTAGCAATGCCTATTTATTGCCACGTAAGAGCCAAGTCTTAGCTGGAGCAATGATTCTCATTGATGATGCAAAAAAAACTTACCAAGCAAGAACATACGTACTTTCATTTTCTGTCACATAATAAAATATTTAGTGCAAAACTGATGGAGAGTTAATTATATATGAATATAGAACTTGCACTGTGCCCAAGTTACACACCCAAGTGTATCTTTCAATATTAATTCTTGGTCACTCACTGTAATTCCAATAGTAATTCTTTCTTCCTTCTTTTCTGCCATCTGTCCGTCCATCCATCCATCCATCCATCCATCCATCCATCCATCCATCCATCCATCCATCCATCCATCCATATCACTACTGCTACTGCTTAGCACCTCTTACATCCCCAATGATAGGCTCAGTAAAAGAAGTTAGAGAGTAAAGCAGTTAGAGTGACATTATCAATACTAATTTGACTTCTGTTACTAGCTGAGTACTAAACTAATAGAGCTCACAGGGTTGAAGTTGATTCCTTTTGTCAAGAGAATGCAAAGGATTTAGGAATTCAATTTTCCAAACCTGGTGACTGTAGAGAAGTGAGTGAAGAGGAGAATAAAAGACCTCAACAATTGTAAAAAGTTCCTGAAATTTATTTTTGAAAATTCATTTTTCCAATTGAACAGTTACAATGGCCTCTTTTGCCAGACAAAATCTTGACATAGATTGCACTATAATCTGAATATACTTGTCAGCTAATGGTAAAAATATCTTCTACCTTTATGATGGCCTTTTCTGGCCAATTCTGACTGATTCCACTAAGTGGAAATATGCTGGTCTTGCCTTGCACCCTGAACAGAAATATCATTGACTTCTATATCAATAGGTGCACTGATCATCTCTAAACTGTGGACAGGATCTCATTCTAAAAGATACTAAGAAATGTCAGAGATTGAATTTTAAGATGACTCCCATGCAATCACCACAAAAATTTGATGAATCAGTGCATCTTTCCAAGTATTTTTGTTTTAAATATAGTCCTTACTACAACAATTAGCTGTAACATACATGTCCTGTTCAGTTTATGAATTCAACCATTGCTTCTGGGGGAAATGCTTATACAAATGTAAGTAGGTATTTAAGCAGCTCTTCTGAATCACTCTACTGGTAAGATTATTTAAAAAAACCCTCTGCATTCTAAAAGAATCACATACAATTCTAAGAAATGCAGCATATACATAGGACAAGTACAAAAAAAGCAAATGTAAGTCAGTTCCCAGGAGAATTAAGAGAGGCTTATGCTCAAACTAGAGTTTTATTATTTCTTCTCTTCTTCCTTAAATATGTACTGTTTTCACCATCCAGATAAAAACACTGAATGAAATTATAGCTGAGAAAACATCTGAAAATGTCATCCATTGAGTTATTACAGATTCGGCAAATAAAGGGTGGAGTAGAAATCTCATGTGGTCTGCCTCACCCAAGCATATAAGGCCAAATTCAGCTCCAATTTAAAGAAGACAGCAAAAGCATGAAAAGCTTTATAAATGAGAAAAGGGATCTTCAATGAAAAGTCCACAATCAGAAAGAAAATAATCAAGTCAGTTTCTTATGGTCCATGAGTGAAAGTAAAATCAGATAAGAGCTAATTTCCCAGTACTTTTTATGATATTGCTCTGGTGTTACTGAAATATCCAAACTGTACTTTTAACATTACTAAAGCTAGCACTTGGGTTATAGCAAAGTATAGCAGCAAACAAAAAATTGTATCATTGCAGTGTTGTTCAATGGAGTATGTAAGAAAGGAAACTCAAAAATTTTACAAACTGTAGATATTGTACAGTGCCTAACGCCAGGGAATGCTCTACCTGGAAACTTGTGTCCAACTTCAGGACCATAAAATGCAATAATAAGGTAACCTGGAAGGCACAGGAACAAGAACAACTTGGAATAATAAGTTTACTTTCTTTTGAGAGGTTACAGGTTCATTGATTTTTCTCAGGGGACAAGTGAGGTTACAGAATGCTAAAGAACTGTGATATGCTCTGATTGGGTATGTTGCCTCCATGAAAAAAGCCAAGGAGGGTATCCACTGCTATTTCAAACTCCTGTGATGGATTCCCCAGCAGAGGCAGGACCAAACATCTTTTGTTTCCCTTTGCATGCACATGTGGCTTTTGCTTTATTAAACTGCCTTTATCTTGATCCATGAGTTTTATTCCATCTTATTTTCTTCCTCCCTGCCCTGCTGAGTGACTTGGCGATCACCTGGTGTCCCCCCAAGTTCAACCCAGCACACAAATGTACAGTTAGTAATTGTAGCAATATTCATATGTCTTTTGGCATAATACTGAAATTTTAAAGGATATTTTTTTCTTTATTAGATCTATTTTTCTTCTTCTAAGGTCCTTCAGGCCTTGCCTTGGCTGTAGTTTTTCTGTGGCCTTTAGGTATTGAGTCTACACTAAACAACAAATAATATAATTAGTGAGCAGAATAAGTGCTGGTTTTGTCTTTTATTTTTTAATTTTTAATGAATTATTTAAAATGAGAAACAAATACAGAACTTGAAATATGGAGACACTTATTATCAAAACAAAATATCCTAGATGAATTTAACATGTTCAGAAGTGAATAACTCAGCCACTAACTTAGTGAGGCTGTTTAATAATCATTATTCCTGCTTCAATTCTCTAGTAGTTCTAAATTGAGTACCTCAGATATTTTCTATAGTGTTGGTAGTTTATGGTATGTGAAACTTCCACGAGATGACAGTGGGAAAATGGCTGGCAAAATGGAAGTGCCAGCAGAACCACAGTCTTGAGGAGAAAAAAAGGGGAGTTGTGTTGTTCCATGTCCACCAGAACTCATTTTACTCAATTGTCTTGAAATAAACACGACATAATAAGACAAAATACCTTTCTTTGTGGCTAACAAAAATTTCAACAAAATCTACACTTTCTTTAAAAATGCTGCTTTTTGGTGAAGTTTCACATTCAGTTAAGGAAATGTTTTGCAAGAAATCTTTCAAATGACTGTGATATTATATATAACACGGACCATGCCTTTAAAATAAACTATACTTTATTAAAGTCAAGTATTTAAACTTTCAACATTTTCAAAACTAAACCAGTCATAACTAATTTTGGTCAGACTCTTTCAGTATGGTGCAGTCAACACCTGCTGCAGTTCACTCACTTCTTCTACACTGACCCATTTCTTGCTCACCCTTCAGTATTGCAAGCAAATACAGATGCTAACAACGAAAGTAAAATCCTGCTATCCAATTTGGTGCTCACTTCCTTCAGCAAATATTGTTTTGCTTGGAAGGAAATTTGATGGGGAAATCACACCCTGAGCTGCAGTCTTCTATTGGGGCATTCATACGTACCAGTGGGAAAGGAACAAGAACAGCCCCTCAGCGGTTAAGAGCTGTGAGGAAATAAAGACTGCTCAGTACAAACAGAGTCCTCAGAAAACTACATCATAAACTAACAAGCAGGCACAGGTCTGACCCTTTTCTCTCCCTTCATTCCTCCTCCTCTGAGGTGGATTTCAAGCAGCTTTCTGAAAGCTTGGAAGTACTAGGCTTTCTTAGCAAGAATATTGTAAATAATCTGGTCAAGAAATCATTATAGCTGAAAATTGAAAAATATTGCAGGGTGAAGTGAGACATCTGCCCTTGATGAGTTTTTTCAGCCCAAGTGGTTTTGCTAAAACAAGTCGATGATATAGTCCTGTGAGCTTAAAAAACAATTCTTTTGGAATTTTGAGACAATTTTAATTATAGATTTTCCTACCTGCTTTACCTGTAACAGTGGTATAAGCTATGTGTTTCAGCTCCTTTTCATAGTCATGAGTGTTAGTAGATATGCATACAGTTTTAATCTCTGTGGTTTCAAAGAATTAAATTTTACAGATTAACTCTTTTATAAAAGGAAAATTAATACATATTTCTACATTCAACAATCTATTGAAGTGCATAAAGTAATTATATACAAATATTTTCCTCTTTTGTTTTGGTATTATATGCATTTTTTTTTTATGATGCTGTCATTGTTATTCAGTTTCTAAGGTCAGTCTTTTTTGACACTAGTTAGCCTGCGGAGGTAAATGGTATTTAAAGTATAATTCTGTCCATCAGCTTTTCTGAGTGCCAGTATCTTGACATGAATTGCTGTGCATGTATCAGCTAGGATATGGATAGTCCCATTAAGCTATCACACCAATAGACTGTTCAGGAAGCTTTCCCCATCAGTTAAAATTCTGGAATGAATTTGTCTATTAAAGGTGTTGCATGCAATGAAAAGCTAATTCTTAGCTAAGGTACATGTATATTGTGTGAATGAAGCTATGTCTCAGGTTTTGTGGCTTTTATTAGTTATTATGTATCTATACCTATTTCTCCTATACCTTTACTACCTGTGCAATGTGTCAGGACGCAAGATGTCAGACATGATGAGACACTGCCAAATACCCAAGTGATAGGGATTCACCAACAGAAACTCTGGTCTAGTGACATCCTACAGTGAGCTATTGATTTCAGAGCAAATAATTTGGTTTCAAGAACTTTTCAATTGGTTCTACACAATTTCTTAGAGGGCAGAGGTAGTGGCAGAGTAATGACACCTGGGGACAGTATAACTGTGGCTCCTTTCCTCTGACATGTATTTTCTCCACTGAAGCCAGTGAGTGGTTGCCATCACTGGGGAAATTCGTAGTGATTCAGCACTTTATTTAATGCATTAGGTGACTGTTGCAGTCGAAGCTTTGTGATCTTGATGGATAACTGCTCTTGTTCACATTTAAGTTTTGATTAAATTTTTCATCAAAGATTCAATTTTTGTTTAACCAATTCACCTCTTGCCCCAGTGATTTCCTGTGGCTAGTTCTACTCTTGACAGATAAGATAGACTTATTTTGTTGCAACTATTGAGGAATATGTTAGGACCTATGGTGAAAGTCTTGGCTAAAGAGTAATGGGTGGTGATGAGTGGTAGTCTGATGCTTCTCCATACTCAGGTAAAGAAATTGGGCTGATGTGTTAGTTCTTATCCAACTCTAAATACTGGACACCTTTTCACTAAGATTATCACCTTGATAACATAAAGTACTAGTGAAAATATATTAAAACATTGTCTCTGTCCCACAGCTTTTATTCAGCCAAGTATTTATACATTGTTTTTCAGTAAATCATTGAGAGTTTTCAATAGGATAAAAATGCTATGCTACCAGAATGTATATGTAGCATATTATCCACTAAAAAATAGGACAAATTTTTAACTTATTGCAATAATTTGCATGATTTATAGTTTATTTAAAAAAATGAATATTGATGATACAAAAACATATAAAAATTGAACCACTATATGACTTTAAATGAAATGAAAACTCTGTTTTGCAAAATATAAAAAAAGCTAGTGTCCCAAAGACATGAAATAGATTTGCAGTCAATCCTTTGCATTAATGACCAGGCTGCCTTTTTGGTTCAACAAAATCACACATATGTTCCCTACAAGGCTTGTGACTTGGTGTCCCTAGGGAAAAATTTAATTTCTGATTCATACCATGGCTAATCAGGGCAATTTTGAAAGTCACATGCACCATAATATTTAATTTTTTTTTTTCAGAATAAGGTAGTAAAATGGATGCAGTCTACCAATAAGTGAGAAATAAACTGATTCCTAGTTAAAGTGTATGGTATTTACAAAATGCCTAGCTTCCTTTCAGACCTCAAGTCATTGTAGAACTCCTCTCATTGTTGGTGATTTACGATCTTTCTTTACGTCACATAAACTACTGTTTTTCTGCTTCAAAAATCACTGTAGAAGGTCTGATTTTCTCTTCACTCTTGACCTTCAGTGTCCAAAAAGAATGTTCTGTTACAAGAAATACACTAAACTCACCTCATACATTTAATAATTAAACAATACATTTTTATTGTTTGCTACTGGTAGTAGGAAAGGTTGTCACAGACTTCATAAGCAAATTAAAGCTCAAAAGTACATCTTTCAAACAGCTTCTTTTCAAAAGTAATCTAAACATTGTCCCTTGCTGCTAAACCTGTGGGATTTTTGTACTGGAATGGCGGATGAGGTATGTTATCAATCACACAAGGCTCTATTAATTTTATCACAACTCTGAAGGCTGCTGACATTAAATGACATAAATTTGGCCATTGTGGTCCCTGAGGTAGTGCATCTTCACATACTTTCAAATGCTAATTATATTTTTGACCTTAAAAAAACACCCCAAAACCAAAAGACTGTTTTTATCCCCAGCAAACCCCCTTTCCCTCCCTCCTGATAGCAGAAGAATTTTCATAGGCCATTTCTCTGCCCACACTGCTTTGCTTGGTGGGATTTTTATCCTTTTATTATTTTCCTTTTTTTTTTAATATAAAAAAAACATCCTTATAAAATTTCAATAGCTATTTAGGGGAAGGGTTGCTACACAGTAGTGCTGACGTTAGCTTTCAGTGAGATAAAGAGAAGAGACTGCTTGATGATGAAGACATTTCAAGGACGCTACTGGTATGGAATATCTTTCTCTCTGGGTCAGTCAGCGTTTCAGATTGCTTAATTACTGCAAATTCACACAGGTAACTGAGATGAACACATGGAAAGCCATTAGGAGGTCTCATCTATTGTTTAACTTCTGAGAGAAAACTGTTGAATTGGTGAGAGTTCTGCTCAAGCTTTCCATAGGATATCACTACCTGTCTGTCACTGGGAACTGTCTAAAATACTTTTTATCATCTCCATATTAATATTAGGCACATCATTATTAAAAAAAAATTGGCTCTGTCTTATCTGTTTCAAGGTCATCTGAATTACGACAGCAGTACTCTGTCTTTTAGCATAAAACAGAATATTTTGTACTTTATATATTTGGATTTACTTGTAGTTCTCCCAACAATGCCTTTTTTGAAATGTTAGTCCTTCCTCTGTGTCTTTGCATTTAACTAGAAATTAAAGCACTTTTATCCTGAAAAAAACCCCTGACCTCACACAAGCAGAATGCAGTACATTCTTTACTCTTTAAGATGACAGGTGTTTATTGCACCCAAACATGGCTTCAAGTTCACAAAAAGAAAGTGTGAATATATGGGATCTTTTGTGCCAAATTTTCCCTCAGCCTTTTAAACTAAAATTCAATTGAAGTCAGGGATCTAAGGGCAGAATTCAGCCATTTCATATAAGGGCAGTCAGTGATGAGTGTAAGAGAGAGGAAAAAAAAAGACACCTAATATATATGAGGATATATGAAGATCAGAAGGTATTGATTCACAGACTGGCTTTATTATAAAATTAGTATCAGAATCCAGATTGTTCATTCCCCTTCAGTTTCCCTGACAGGGGCACCTCTACTTAGCTAAAATGATCTTAGTTTCACTGACTGTGGTCTTGCCTGGGCTCAGGACATGTACTGTGAATAGAACAATTTAATTCTCTTTCCTGAAAAGTCATGAAATTACACAGAGAAAATAATGGCTTGTGTTTGAATGACTGTAAAAGATGTTCTCTTCCTAAAGACAAAGAACCATGTTTAAGATATTTTCTAGCCTATGCTATGTATATGTCATGGTCAGGTGACCATGATCCTGCCTTTTGAGCACAGGTAAAGGGATTCATGATTGCAGGTCCAGAAACGGTTGTTGATTAGCAGGAAAGCACTAATGTGTTCCAGTAGAAATGGCAACTGTAATAACCATTGCAAAAGTTAGACCCTGGTATTACAGTGGTTAGGACATAGTTCTAAATGGATGTACTTTCTCATGTTAAAAAGTCATCTCTTATCAAAAGCTTTTACAGCAAGTATTTGTCACTACAGTGTTACTTCTTACACAATGCTTTAAACCTTGATTTTGAGAAGTAAAGAACACATCATACACAGAGACACAGAGACACAGAGACACACAGACACACACATACATATATTTATATATATATGGATGAAACAGTGGGTACCATAATTAAACAAACAAGCAAACCAACCAAAAGACTCATATTTTTACCAAAGTTGTATTTTAGGGACTTGAGAGAAATCTTTGAAATAGTTACAAAATTTTAAGGGCTTGATTTTGTATATACCAACTCTGGAGGTAGAGTGCCAGTATTTTCCAAGGCTTCAAAGGATAACAGACACATATTCATACAGTGGGTAAAGCACTAGAATGGTGTTTCAAGGGCCTTGACTTCCACTCCCTTGCTAGCATTACTTTTGCTCAGATGCATTTAAGACAACTGTTTACTTGCCTTGAGTTTGTTTATCTGTATAATATGGTAATGGTATTTGACTTCTCTCCTAAAACAATCAGAGATTTTGGAAGGTGAAAAAACTTATATGAACAGTACACATTATTCTAGATATGCACTCTTGACCTATGACATCTTTGGCCCTCAAGTTTCCATTTACAAATGTGCAACCCTCATTTTGTTACTCTGATTGTTGCAATGTGATGGGGGGAAAAAGGTGTTCCTTACAGTAAAAAAAGTCCACGATGAAATAACAGTGACACAAAATTCAGCTATAATTGCATGATAAGAATCAAAAGGCAATGTTTGGGGGTTTTATTTTCCCTAGAAAATTATTTTGTATTTTTCTTAAGCATGTAGAATATCAGTAGCCCAAGAAGATTCTTACTATATTCCATTTATGAAGAATTATTGAGGCAAAAGCTGATAACATCATCAGCAGCCAGTGAGCAAGCCTGATAGGGCAAAATAAGTGTACAACATCTTTCAAACTGACCACACTTGTCTATATTTTGGCACTTCTTAAAGCCTGCTTTTCAGGTTCTGTACTCTGTACTTTCTTTGGAATGAAAATATTTATTCAATGTATTCTGTAGATGCCTTGAATTCATTATGATCCCCTTCTAAAGGTGTAATTTTGCCTGTGAAACACTAAATAATCTTGTTCTATTTATTCTTTCTAAGAATACCAGTACTGATTAGTCCATACTAGTTGCTTGCCAAATTTTATTAATTTGATTTTAAACCAGCAGTTGAATTATACAAAGGAAAACAACCATTCTAAACAGATAAACTTCTAATATTCGTATATTCATATAATTTAAAAAAATCCAACAAAACCCAAAAAACAACACAAAACAACAAAACCAATTTATTTTTCTTTAAATTGTCAACTCCTAGCCCCAAGCACATTTTTTATTACTAGTGCACAATCCTATAAAAATAGAGCTTTATAAATGAAAACATTGACAGACCCTTAGCGATAGTGGCACTACAGGGAATAGCTATAAACAACATTTTTATTCCTCAAGCATACCTTACCCTTGAAAGTTTACACTAATTACCTGTAGTTTTGTTAATGTTTTAAGCTGCCCTTCATCTCTCCCATCCAGACATACCACTCAGCTTCCTCAACAGATATATTCAACAGCTTCTGTTCACACCTGACATCAATTTCCTTTGATGTTCACAGTCTAAATGAGAATGCTACAGCAAGCTGGATTTGTGAAGTATACAGGATGCCTTTAAAATGATGGCAGGTATTTTCCTCATTAAAGCAGCCATAACAGATAGTTAGATATGATGCTGTCCCTCACCTTCCTGCTAATTAATGACTATGATTGCAACCCAAATAAGATCAGGCAATTAAATGTGATAACATTTCAGAAGTGAAGAAAATGCACAACAATCTTGGAATAGCTTCCTGCAGATAAGTAAAGTTGATCTTAGCAAAATTAACATATAAATGTACCATTCTATCAAAAATTGCACAAACTAAAGAATGTAGCAATTTTATTTTTAATTGAAACATACTCTATGGTGAAGATTGAAAGTATAAGCAAGTCCCATATCTGTTTTGTCATTTATATTAGCAATAGAATAGTTTGAATTCTTCAAAGAAAGATTTGTGAAAGGACACCTTTACCACTAAAATATAACTGGGAAAGATGGAGCACCTTGCTCAATTCTGTGTTCTGCACCTGGGTACCCTCAGCCGTGCTAAACACCCAAGTGCTTCCTGTCCCAATGCCTGTAACAGCCATGACCAGGCACTCAGACTTTATAACTGTACTAAAATGTTTAGCAGAGACATCATTAATTTTTAAATTTGCCATCATGAAGTTTCAGAAAAAATGGTTGTGGTAGTGATGGGGAACTACTGATTCCTGACAGACTGAAGCAGACAACTCAGCATTAATCCATATTTCCTCACACTCCAGAGGATTTCTGTACCCACAACAGGATTAGTGATTGATTAACTGATTTTGAAAGCTCAGGTGTTTAAGTCCTTTTAGTGATAGACTTACAATACAGTTATCAATTCTGTATCTATGAGCCAGTTTTAGTATAAAAATGGGTCCTAACAACAATAGACATATAGGAAAGACAAATGGTCTGATCAGTTTTTTCTCTACTGAGAACAGTATCTTTATGAGTACCAAGTGCTGGGCAAAATGAGGGAATTGCCATTCCTTTTCCTTTTTTGATTATCTGGAGAGCCATGGATTGGATAGCACCCCACTAGAACAGGAAAAATTTTTGAAGAGTACTATAGTAAATACATTTTCCAAGAAGCCCTAGGCAAGACTGAAATTACCACACATTGTTTTTGTCCTTCTTTGGCCTTTAGTCTTGCTTTGAGTATATGGAAGTCAACATCATCATCTTCTCTTTAAAAGACTCTTTCTACTGCTAAACTTGTTCTCCAGCAATGAGCACCCTTCTTCAGGTGCATCTTCTGACTGGCGCACACTATATCTACAGGTCCTGCACACTCACAAGGCTATCCTAAATCACAACCATGATAACTCAACCAGTGGACAGGGACGTGTCCTGTCACTGAAGTGTGCCTCTGAGAGCAGCAAACTGTGATGGATGACCCTAAGTGACAGATTAGTATATTCAGCAAAATCACTTGCTAGACATAGGGAATATCGATGGAGAGTGCTTGATATCATACTGTCACAAGGAAAAACAATGCCCCAGGACATCCAGGCCAAGACCATCAAAGACATGTGTCCTTATCTTCAGATCTCTGACTATAGACTGTGACAACTTCTGGCCAAAGCCTAACAGAGGTATGCAAGCCAGGAAATAATTTTGTCCTTTCTGAAATTTGTATTTCCTTAAGGTACAAGGTAAATAGGCAAATAAAATGGGTAAATGAAAACCACTTTCCTCTCCAGAGTGGATTTATATGGGGACAGTCAGAATTTGGGAGCCAAGAAGAAATACCTAGAGCTGTGTCAAAACTTCATGGATATTTTGAACAGAGAGGAAAGGGATGAGCTCTAGAAGTAGAAGTAGCATTCTTTGTTGTTATTGCAGCTCTGAAGCCTTTGGTCTACATCTTTGTTCCAGTTGCCTATTAAACCTGAAGGTCAGGATCAAGGGGTTAATGTTGGATTTTCATGAAATATTAATTTGCTGCTAACTTCACATGTAGTAGTTTAACATGCTGTGTACGATTTGGCTTAAGCAGTGGCTGGGGACACGTTTATATGCAATTAAATGAAAAAGCAGTTTTCCTACCCTCTCTGACCTCTAATGTGAAGAAAAGTGTAACTGTGAGGCATGGTTTTTCTCACTTATGCACTGATGATCAAAGGTAAGAATGCTTTTGTGAACTAACTATATATTACTTTGTCACATTCTTAAAGTTTATTTTCGTCTTTTTTTTTTTTTTTCAAAAGACACTTTATTAAAAATATGCTAACATGCAATTTAATTTTAGTTAACTACACTCTCCTCCTCTCCTTGGTGCAATGATGAAAAAGTAAGCATTCAAAAGATGGGGTCAAATTACAAGTACATGTACTTTGCAAGCACTTTTAGGATGTAAAGCATGACATCATCATAAGTGAAAACTGTGTTGCCATAGGCCACATAGCTATGACCCAGTGATGAAAGAATTTGCAAGGCAATACAGAGATGTCCAGAGAAATTCTGTGGGAACTGTTTGAAACCAAAAGGTCATCCTAAATCTAAAAGGCTAAGATCAAAAATAATTTTGTCAAAATAAGAGATGAATGATCCTTAAAACACAGAGGTTGTAATACAGTTAACATTTTCAGTTTGACACAAGTGTCATCCTAAATATATATGCAAGATTGAAAACTAGCAGATTTTTATTTTTCTTGCTCCTTCCTGGTCAATATAAAGTTATGCCTTCCCATTTAGTTATGCAGTTAAATTGTTGTCTAGTCCCTCCTCCTTACACAGTGTTGTGCTGGAAGCATTGTAAACCTTTTTTCTAATCCAACAATCTGATGTCTCTGTTTCAGACATAGAAGATCAGAGTCCTGGATATCTGGTTTGAGCCTATTATCACTCCTTCTGGTAATGAACAGTTTCCCATGTCATCACTCACAAACTATCTTCAATTCAAAAGACTTCCAGTCTTATCTCTGTCACCTTACCTTTATTTTTTTAAAACTTCAGGCTTTTTCTGGAGAGTGTCAGACTCCTCTATGTTTTTCAAAAGACATCATTCATTACTAATCTTCAAATATAATATTTTTTGAAATACTTTTATGCTTTCCTCCATCCTATCTATAACCCATAGGAAAAACTCATCTTAAATATCATCACCATGGCTAGGCTTCGCGAACGAAGATTTGGGAAGGGCCCTACCCAGGCTTGCTGTAAGTGCACTGATGACTAAAAAAGCCAACGTGAGATAGGCAAGTCCAGTTGCAAAAGGCAGAAGATGCCCATTGGCTGCAGTCAGCCAGCTGGCTGAGGGGTGGAGATGACATTTGGTTAGGCCACCTTTTCTAGGCCCCTCTCTGTGTGGAGCAAGCAGTGCTCTCCTTGAAAAAGGCTGCTTGGTCATTCAGGATGTTGCCAAACAAGAAGGTCATCTCCAGTGCCACTCTCGAGCGACCAGCATCCTGAACTGCCTGCATGCAGGGTTGGGGCTGCGGCTTCCAGTGCACCTTCTCACCTGTCGTTTCACCCCTCGCCTGTCGCTGCAGGGCTTTGCAAATGTGGGTGTAGCCTTCAAGCCTGTGCAGTGGTTTTTCTAGGTGAGACTCAGCGTGCACAGAACTGGCCCCACCCTTTACTCCTAAGGTTCATCTGCCAGGGCCTAGCAAGCTTGGAAGGTGACAGCAAAGTCCTCAGGACGTAGGTTTAGTTAGAGTATCCTTCTCTTAGATGGAAGGTCTCACAGGGCTAAACGAGCTCCATCTGCCTGGATTTGAAGTTAGAGTTGTCCTTCTCCTAGGATGGTTGCCGGGAGGTTAGTGAGCCCACCCTGCCTGTGGACAAATTTGTCTGACCCTTCGGTTGAGACCTGACTATCATGGGAGACCCTACCGGAGGCACAAACCACCACCAGCATAGCTCACAACCTCATATGGGTGCACATGCTTCTACCCCGTGACAAGACGGTGTCCATGGAGAAGTCTTGAATATATATTCCCTACAAAAGTCATCATTTCCACATGAGATTTCCGAAGCAAAGATCAATGGTCAGTATACCCCTAAATTGTGCATACTTAAGCTAATCAAAATGCTTTCATTGTTAGCTTGCATTTATTTTGTTCATTAGCCTTGTTCATGAACTTGCCTCCAATAGCCTGTAAACTTCAAGGGTCTGTAGCAAGAAGCAGAGCTGACCCAGACTTTAGGTGTCATTGTTTATTAATTTTTAATCCTCCAAATTCACAATTGTGTTGGATTTACTTTAGTTTTCGCAGAACTTATTAAAAATCTCTGTGACGGTCAGAGGTAAAATTTACTAAAGCTTAGAACACATCCAGCACTGTAAAGACAGACTTCTGGATATAACAGTTATGGCTGCAGTGAGAAAGGAGGAAACTCATATTCCCTAAGTACAACAGTACCAGCTCCAATATGTGCTTCAAATTTAAACTAAAGCATTTTAAGATTTAACACAGCAATAGAAACTTTCTTGCTTCTTCCATAAAGGTGGTGATACCAACTGAAAAGTGAAAAACTTGAAAAGACAATTCTACAACACTGGTCATAAACTGGTGTACATCATTATGCTTGAAGTATTTTAGAATTTTTATGAGTAGTACAGGTGTACAGTACTGATGGAACTTCGAGTACCACCTTACTCAATTGTAGGAGCAACTTGGAGCAACAATGAGATCAATGAAAATACGCTTGTGTAAAATTTGTGTTAGGTGACAGTCAAATCCAAGAAGGCTGACCACTGGAATTTAAACAAAGAGGTACATCAGCTTTTTGCAGTTTTATTTATTACTTGATTCACTTACTTCTGAGACTTTTTTTTTTAGATCTCCAGAATAAATTTTAGTAACTGAGACAAAAATGTTGTAATATTACAATTTCTCACCCTCCAGACAAGCTGTCTCTGTTAATATCAAACACGCGATTAGTGGTTTTTAGACAGGTTTTTCTCTTCAGTCTGGATTTACCAACTAAGTACCAATTTAATCCTAGGCTCAGCCCTAATGAATTCACCATATTTATGCACATCATTTAGACCTAGGACTTTTGTGAGGAAATTCAACTTAATTCACATCCTTTCCTTGTCTGTGAATTTTATATCAATTTTCTAAGCTTTCTCATCTTATTTTTGCCAAACACAGAGGATCTCTCTGGTGGTTTTATAATCACATTTTTCTCCCTCAGAAAAAGAAAACTGTTGCTAACAACCCAATTTTAGACCCCCATAATATTTTTTGTTGTATGTCTTTTAAATTCAGTTAATGCTATTTCATAGGCAGATCAGAGCAGAACTGGATGAAACTGAGACTTTTAAAATTTTTATGCTGGTAAGAATCCAAAACAGGGTGTTTTACCAAAGCATTACCTTAAAATCTTGTTGTCCCCAACCTGCTCTAGCACACGGGCAATACTATTGAGCAATTAATGTGCTGTAGGGAATATTTTGGTTTTCTCTATATTGAGCTCAGGTTTAACTGTTTAATTGCCTGTGACTGCATATAAGAGAATTTTTCAGCCAGCCTGATTTCCCCAAGCCACTAATTTAAATGCCAGTTACAAGCTGGCATTTAAACATGACTGAGTTATAGTCATGCAAGCCAAATCAGAAACACAGCAATAGTCTCCTGTAGTATGTCACTTTTCCATTGTAGAGATTTATCTGCTGTACTAAGGAGTCAGACAGCCATGAAAAATAGCAAACTTGAGAAAGTTAATAAAACTTTTTTTAAAATCTCAGAAGGACTTTCAGTCGACAACGTTAATGAAGGTTTAGGTTACAGCTTGTTATAGTCATCTTGACCTGAACCATAAAAACCTCGGTGATGGCCCAGACTATGTGTTTATAACTCTTCTGGGTCTGAAAGCATATGCTCAGGGAATTATTACAGCTTTTCTGAAAAACAGAGCTATTATAAGCACACTAAATCTGCCCCAGGAAGGGACTTGTAGCTGGCTCTGACAGTCCTGTCCTGTGAAAAGCTTGCATAATTTGGAGAGAGATCCACTAAGTTCTCTAACATAATAAAACAGCAAAACAGCCACTATGAAAGACGGTGTGCTTTTTCATTTCAATTGGTCAGGATATGTTTGGTTGAAAATCTTCTCCAAAATAGTTTTCATTAACACTGCAGCAAAATAATATTTATGCAGAGTTCTTTGTTACTGTACTATTACTATCAGGCTAAACAAAATCAAAGAACTAATGCCTGACTTAGATATAGCAAATGTGTACTAGTATTCAGAAATAATCTCTTCAGTATCTTTTCTCCTTTTGGGAGTCTTGAAATCCCGTTCCCAAAAATATTCTTCTGGACACAATATATTTTTTTTCCTGAGTTAAAAAAGAATCCCTTCTGTTTCTATGACAAATGTAGATATGAATACTACAATAAAGATGTATAAAGAATCTTCTGTACAACCACGTTTCTTGTAATTTAGGACAGTATAGCTCATACCACTGCATAGACCTTGCCACAAGATATCTTGAGGAATACACATTCTGGTTCCTCCTCTCATATGTTTATCTCTTCATCTGTTGTATTATCAACACAATTTCTTGCCCATCACATATCTTCTGTACATATCCCGTCATATGACCAGGTCCTACTGTCCTCTGAACACGAAGAAAGAGTTCTCTGCAAATCATCAAATATATCCTTGTCACATGAGCTGCAATAAGGTCCAAAAAACCTCAAGGTGATGTTCTGCTAGTTGGTGTGTCCACATTATCTTTCTGTTGATGAGGCCCACAGGGGAGAGGCAGCATGAAAGAGAACCACCGAATAATTCAGGTGACCACAGGTGAGTTGCATGAATGGATCCAGCGTCTCAGCTGGGCCTCTGTCCATCTCAGGCATTAGATGTGGGAGTAATTTCTTTCCTGACAGTGGATAGGATAAGAATAAAAATTGCTATTTTCCTAAAACACTCTTACTTTTTTTGGTGTTATTTACAGTATTTTGCCCTAATCAGTTCTGGATTGTGACAAGATTTTCGTCCCATTCCTAGGCTTTTCTAATATTTCACTGAGTTCTCAATATAAGCTATATTTTGGAAACAATCTCTTGGTTTTATGAAATGGCTCTGTTAGAAGACATCAAAGTAATACAAAAAGGAATATTTATCATTACTTTTCTTTTAGAAGGGAGACTAAGGCACAAAAAGGAGCAAAACCGTCTACAGTCAACCATCAGGACAGCTCAAAACCCGCAGAGAGAACCTGGATCACCAGTCTGGTTCTTTCTCCACAGACATGGATACTTTTAAATGGGTAAATAATATTCACAAAATCTTTACGGTCATTTATTATGTTGAATGACATAGCAATCTTCTTTTTAAAAACCTGTTAAAGACCACTGTCAGCAGAAATGCTATCTTACCCTTATGCAGTGTCACAAAGAGTTTTAGAAAATAGAGATGAGACTGAGACTTGATTATCTGATTAAGTTTGCCAAGCACATATCAAGCATAAAAAAAGTATTCTATGCCTCAAGCAGTGTAGTACAAATGTCCCAATTAGATGCATGACTGATTTTGATTTGGCTCATTATTTATGCAGAACATTGGTTACTGGCTTATTGTCTTTGTAAGTCCTGCAATATGACCCTTAACAGTGATTGTGTCTAATACTAGGAACACAAATACATATTTCTTAAGGCTGCATAGATCATTATCGTTGTTGTTGTTAAAATATAATAACAATAACAATAATGATTGAGGATTATTATAATGATGGCAATAATAATAATAATAATAATAATAATAATAATAATAATAATAATAATAATAATAATAATAATAATAATAATTTTTGCTATTGTTGTTGTTGTTCATTCTGTTTTATCTGTCCAGGAGTTAAACCTCGAAGACTATACCTAAGATGTCCTTCATAGTCAGTGGCAGGAAAGACACACCTCTGAAAAGTAACTCAATTATCAGAAACTAGAGTCTAAGACACATCAGAAGATTTCTGAAAGCAATGACTTCATTCTGTTGATTATAGTGGCTATAAAAGGGACTGGCCCAGACTGGAATACTCAAACTTTGACTGCATTCATTCAAACATTTGAAGTCTGTCCCACAAGACTCCACGAAACTTTGAGCTCTCACATTTAAAGAAAATCCTTTGAAGCCAACTTTTAGATTGTTTCCATGAAGTAGTAGCGAAAGGGTGTCTCCAGAAGAAAATGTTTTCAAAATCTTTTAAGTGAAGCTAAAAATCTACTGAAAACTATGTTTGCTCTTTACTGGTCTACTTTACAGGGTTTTTTTGGATAATCAGTTTCTCTGGGTAACAGTTTCTCTGTTGCTATAGGGTCGTGTTCAATGCAAGTCTTTGAAACCTATGCAGGATAATGCACAAATACATTCCTGCCAATTCCCAAATGTCAGTCTCAGAAATGTAGAGCACAATATACTGATTGCTAATAAAGAACTACATGACATGCAAAGACACAGAATTGTGATGCTTCTCCACTGAAAGCAGAGGAATTTTTAAAATAAATTATGTGGGTAATTAACTCCCTGTCTCATTAGGAACCCATATGGTTAGCCACCTGAGATACTGGAATTTTAAAAGCTAGTGCTGGAGCAGAAGAAAACCTCCGGATAAGGTCCAATATAGTCAATGGGACTGTGCAGCAATCAAATGGAGTTCACAACTCTTTTCAATCACATTTCCCAATGCATTAATAAGTGAACTGATTATTGTGCATATATTGGGAAAGACTGTATTTTAAGCTAGCATGGAAGAACAGTCTAGGAAGGGGTTTGCAGCTGTGGTATTAAGACCACAGATTGAGCTTCAGCCAGCACAGCTCCAATTTTGCACACAAACCTTTTACAAGTTACTCTTCTTGACCAACCAAGGCAGCATGTATTATTAAGCAAATTGATCTGTATTTCAGAGAAGTGAACACATTTAAGAAAATTATAAGCTGTTGAAAAGCAGTGCATGAATGTAGAAACATGATCCACTGAAATGGATTTTTCTCTCATCTAGGCAAAAGTCTTTTTAAGTAATAACACTAACAAAAAGGAAGAAACTTTACTGCATTAAGAGGTGTGGAAAACATTTTTCTCCCATTAGCTTCAGTAGGTAGTGTGTTCACTTGAGTCATTCATATTGAGACACATAGTTCTGAAAATTATTTTGAAACATTAAGAACTAATCAAAATTAAGGAAATTCGTAATAAACGTGTTATACATGTATGGCAACATTAGCAGCAGTGTTCATAAATGCTAGTCTTCACATCTCAAGCTTTGAACTCTCATCTTTTTATTATGTGAAAATTTTCCCTAGTGAGGAGATTTATGGTAGTACATGCTGGCATGATACTTCTGGTACCTAATAAGGATTGATCTTGAGATTCAGAATCTTTCTCAGTGAGGGTGCTAACAAAAGGAATTCACTGCTTACTTGGCTGTCAAATTTGGTTAAAATTGGCCAGCAGGTAGAAAAAGTATTGAGATAGATTCATACATGCACAGGGAGGTTTAAGAAATACTATGTAATTCTCACTCCTTTATGAGCCAGGGTAAAGGTGGATATCTGATCCTAAGAATTAATTTATTTTAAAAATTGAACTAGTGCCCTTCCTTTGAAATAAATGAAAAAATCCCCAAACTTTAAGATCTCTGAAGCTACCATGAAATTATCTTCATACTTTGTGTGGGGAATCTGGTACTCACAAAAGAATGTTAAAAACCTCTTAGCTTTCATTTACAGTACATCAGTCATCTCATATTAAGGAAAGATCTTTAATACATTCTATTCTGCACCTTTCCTTTACTCATCACCATTCGTAATGTAAAAATATCTTCTTAGAATCGAAGTATGATGAATATTGCTCTTCCCAGGAATGATTCTAAAGCAGCAGGTGCTCATGTTTTGTTAAAAAAAAAATAATAATGATAATAGCTCAGGATTCCATATAGTACATGAGTTTTTGACTTACTCATGGCATCTTCCACCTTTATTCATATAAAATAGTGAAAGATGTGTGACAAACAGCTACTCTCCAGGAAGTCAAAAATATCAAGGACTGTTCTGCCATCTCATCAAAGTTTCCTTCTAGAACACCTCTTCAGCCTAGTCCTGCACAGACTGTCCAAAGTGGAAGGACCTAGACCTTTTCCCTTCTTGCTCCCATTAAAACCACTAACAAGAATAGGGAAAAAATTCTCTGCAAAGCAGTTCTGTTTAATATATATTTCTTTCTGTGAATAATTATTTTTCATGTCATTAAATAAGAGTTGTGGTAGGTTTCTTTCATAGCATTAGTTATGAATTTATTAAGTAAACAGCTTAAAAGTCCTCATTAGAGAAAAGGATATTTAACTCAAATCTGGTAAACTTCAGTGGGACTTCTGGTGCTCCTTATTTTCATTACCTGGTCTGTAGATATCAGAGAAGTACACTTACCCCAGTTTCTTTAATAACTGTTAACTGTACTGTGACATTTCTTTTTGTCTACTCACACAGATGAACAATGTACAATGGTATATGATGAATCTAAAGAAGTTTGCAAATAAAGATTTCTTAAAAGAAATTCTTCCTGCCAGAATCAGAGCTTTTAAAATTAACCTAGGTTCCCAACTGCTTTGTCAGTTTTCTTTCTTTAATTCCTTTGGTATTTACCAGGAATTGTCCAGGAGGTTTCTTAATGAAATAGGTGCTCAGACTATTTCTACAGTTTTTTTAAAGTGTCTCTTATTAGAAGGGTAACCACATTAATGGTGAATAGAAGAATTAGTCAGGCAGCAGAACAAATAAATAGAGCGACCACTGCATAAACTATATTACTGAGTCCTCCTTTGTTGTTTTTGTTTGTTTTGTTTTGGGTTTTTTGGTGGTGGAATATTTTGTTGTTTGTTTTTTTTTTTTTTTTTTTTTTTTTCTTTTTCCATTTGTTTTAGCTTGTTTGGCTGTAGTTTTTTTGGTTGGTTAGTTGGTTGGCTTTTCTGTTTTGGTTTGGTTTTCCTCCTCCCCCATTTGAAATTTATGTCCTTAAGATGTCAAAACCAGAACTGAGGAATAAGGCCCTGCATTACTGATAATATTCTTTAATTGATGTATCTCAGCTTTTTTGCCAGTCTTAGATTTTATTGGAGATTTTTAAAAAGCATGTGTTCTTCATTGAAGATGTACAGCATGGAACTTTAGTCTGCTTACTGGTTATGTGAACTACTGTGGGATGACAATTTCTCAGGCAATAGTATTGGTTGTAAATGGTCACATAAAGCAAAAATTGAAGCATTCAGTTTATTACATATTATATGGGATGAACTGAGTGATATAGTGGATGATGGTGAACTGTGAGACAATTTATTTATCCTTTTTCATTAAAATTTGATATCCAGTCATAACTCACAGAGGATAGAATGAAGTTTCCTAGTTCACAATAGAGCATCCTCCATATTTCATATTTTAAAATAAAGCAGTAGTTACTGCAAACAAAACATTTCATTTAAGAATAACATTTGGGTCAAAAAGATAAATACAGTCATTAATCAAGACTAATTATGATTTTGATACACATATCAGTCAGCTTATACAGCAATTTAAGACATTAAATGACATTTAACACTTATTTATGCTGCTCTATAATTTAGACCATAGATAAAAATAAACAACCATCCCAGTTTTCCTTACAGGTTCTGTCTGGAACACCTATCAATAGTATTTTATTCATCTATTTTAGATGGATGTGAGAAACTCCTCACCCTGACATCTGATGATCTATCTAGTCATAATTGTAAAAATAGTAACTGTAAAAAATGACATGCTTTCTGAAACCTGACTCTCTGGCAGAAAAGCTAACAGTTCTGATATTTTTATCTCTGAATAACACCAACTCAGAAGGAAAAAAAGCCCCTAACAACTGACCCCCCAAGACAGAGACAAACGAATGAATAAAGGAAGAAAATAATATTATCATCCAGAAATAGTCACAGTAGTAAGCAGGAATTTTCGTGTGATGTGTGTCCCAACTAACTATCCCTGGTTGTCCTCAAATATTAATCTCACTACTTTTGACAACATTTTTTTTATGAAAGAAGAAGAAAAAAGTTTGCAGTCCAACTCTAGAGTCACTTGCCATGACCCCTTGCAGTAATATAACCTTTCCTACAATAGGAAAAAGCAGTTGGTTGTACAACACATATTTTTTTTTAGAGAAAAGAAAAACAATAGTGAAAAGTACTTACATAATAAAAAATATGGCCTTTCATGACCCTTCTAACCCCAAGCAAACAACCTTAACAGGAATTTTTCTACCAGTACACTTAATGGTGTACCACTTATGACCACTGCAGGAGAAAGAATACTGAGATAGGCAAGACCTTTGGCACGACCCAGTACAGTTATTCTTCTGAGAAAGTTACAATGGAAAAATTCAAAACCTAAACAGTAAAAATAAAAGGAGGAAAAAAAAAAAGAAAAAAAAAGAAGAAACCAACTGAAGTACACAAAGGCAAATATATATACAAGCTTGGATATTTACTGCAACCTTACTATCAAGATGATATAGTTGCAAAAAAAAAAAAAAGGTAGTCAATGAATGTTTCTTACAGGAAGGAAAAATAATCAAAAACAACAAATCAGAATAAAAATAAAAAATCATGGGCCTTGCTGGAAGGATTTTCTTCCCAGAGTTCATTTTGAAAGAAATTCTGTACACGCTTTCTTTTTGAAGTTGCTGATTAATATTGCTTTCTTTTTCTATGAAGTAAAACTGTACAGCTTTCTAACAGAATATGCCTTTTTCATGTCTCTGTAAAAGTGGTATTTCTGATTAGCAAATAATTCTGACAGAAAAAATTCTGATATGATTTTAATGTGCCTTTACGTGTGAAGTGGATGCATCCAGATGTACACAAACATACAGAAACGTACCCTCAAACAGAACAGTGGCTCTTCTCAGATGTTTCTCTTAGTCATTAAGGCCACATCTGAAAATGTTTAAGTGTAAAGGCAAAAATCTATTAGGAGTTCATTTTTAAATAGCCACCCCAAATATTATCAGAATGACAAGGAACTAGTTAAGTTACCATTTTGATGACATCTTTAAGAGATGGACAGTTTCTACCTCCTTTTATGCTGCTTCTATCTGCAGTTTGGATGAAATGTTTCTCCTTGTACAGGGAGACCCACACAAAGCTTACTCAGTTTGTAAGCCTTACATAAACCTATTTTCAGGCTTACTAATGAACAGGCTTTTCATAAGCTTAGTGAACAGGAGTGAAATTCAGCTTTTCCAAATGTATCTATGGAACAGAAATACTCATTTTCAGAGCAGCCTACGATCTTTCTGGAAATAATATACCGTTACACTCCACAAACGAGATGTATTATCATTATGCTGATGAGAAGATCAAATATTTCTTTTCCTTAAATAGTCAAAATATTTTTAATGGATGATTTTCTGCCTGGAAGGACGTTTTATGAAATTATGTGCTGAGCCCACCACTCCTTGACTGAATAAGATGAAAACAAATGAAAAAAGAAACCTGTATGAGAACTACTTTAGGGGAAAAAAAAATCAGAATCAGAAATAGGGATGTTCATTCTTATTGCATATTATATCTCTTTTGTCTTTTAAGTCTTGTCTTGTTGGATCATATGTTCTTCAGAGCAGTGACTTTTTATAGCGATTTCAGTGAATCTTGGTGACAATGCTGTATATTCCTTGCTGTTCTTTAGGCATTGTTTCAGTATCAATGAATAAAAACAGCAAGAATGTCTCCACTGAAATGCTTAGCCATACAGGCTGCAATCTTTAGGGCTGCCATCATATTTCAGTAAGAGTTTAGCAGTTTTAGACTCTTATTCTTTCAGATTTCAATTTTGTTTATTTGTTTGAAGTATTGCTGTTCTATATTTGTTTATTTTTTGGAGTTTTCCTGGCTAGTTTACACTAGTTAGATTAAATAAAATTATCACTTAAACGATTATTTTCTATAATTTTAAAGGTATGGTACATCAGTCATCCTGTCAGTTGAAAGATGGGACAGTATTATGCTTAGTTGAAGTAGCAGTCTCGATGATGATTAGGAGCTACCAAATTTGCTTATGCAGAGATGAAATGAAGAAACTAAGAACTATAATGGAAGGTAATATCCTCACCATGCCCACTTCTGGGTATTTCTACAAATTAGAAATAGGTAAAAGATGGCACATGCACACTAACATTTGCACACCTTTACTTTGAACTGTCTTCAGACTTATTCTACAGGTTCCTAGTGATTCCCAAGCATGCCTCTTAATTCTCTCCTAGTTTCACAGTCACACTATGCCAATCAGCCCCTCCCAGGTCGTTGAATAAAGCAGTAATGACTCCCGGGCTATTTTTCACTTTCAGTTGCTGTTATGGAGTGTTTGAAAACTTGATGAATATCAGAGTGCATTTTAGCATAATACTTAGGAACTGAATAAAACATAAAGATACGGAATACCAATTGACATGAATGACATATCTTTCCTATCTATTAGAAAGACTGCATACACAATAGTTTTTTTGGTTGGAAAAAAGCACAGGATGACTTTACTACAGCCATTTTCCAGCTGCTCGGTGAATAGGTCAGTGGCATAAGAAAGATAGCTTCTCTGTTAAAAGTGTTAGTTGCATTGCTCATTCGTGATGCACACTCATGTTCCGAGTGTCAGTAGCAGTAGAGGCTGAAGAAACGGCTCAGTTTTAATTTTCTCCAGCTTTCTATTGAAATCATAATGTTGTTTTGATGATGTCATAATCTCCTGCTATTTCGTAGTCTGCATTATTACTTAAACTCAGGATTAAGAAATGTACCGAGATCACAGTTTTGGTAGAACTTACAATAGGACACAATAGGATGCATATTCATTTCACTGTTCTTTTATCTCACATACATCTTTTCTTGAACATACATGGCTCTGAAACATATTTTATCAATTGTCATGTACAGATTCCTACTGAGCATAGAAGTACAGAGAAATAACTGTATAAGCCAACTTTCCTGGTTGCTTGGAGAGATGGAAGGGAACAGCTAAACACCCTGCCTGTTCACTCACAGGAAGAAGTCAAAACAGCTCTTACCAGATATGTGCCTTCCAAAAAAAACCACGTGCAGCACAAGTTGCGTATCACTGATTTAGTCAGTTCTTCCATCTGCAAGGAGCCCAAAATGCTTTACAAAACTTTACAAGAAGCATTTAATCCACCACTGAAGTGCAGCCGCCTATGGAATGAAACTTGGCAGCTGTTTAGCAGAACACATAAGTCCTACACAATAGTTTAGGGGAAGAATTTTTAAAGAATAGTGCAGATGGGAATGTAGGGAGGTAGAGTATAGTTACATAAAGTGAGTATATATGTATAGGCAGGAGATGCAGGTTGGCCAAAAGAAATAAAATTAAAAATTTCTCTTATCACAAAACATTTCAGGCATTTTGATTTATGCCTTAGAGAAAATTACTTTGTAAATTTTTAAAGAGTGCTATTTTTTTTTGTTCCCTTCTCCACCCTGTCCCAGTATATTTTAATCACTCTACACATCTGCACATTATTTGAGAATGTAGTCATATCAATGCTCAGAGATAGCCACTAGTGCAACTAGCCATGAGGTTAAATAAATTGTCAGTACACAGAAATATTATCCCATCAAATATAAAACAGTCACAGCATTTCCAAAGTTGAAAACCAGATTTGTAACACTCATCTACAGATGTTTTTCTTGATTCTCTATAGTATAACATTATCATTTTACCTCTTCAGGACCATGTTTTTAATGACTTTTTTCCCCACAAAGAAAACATTTAATAGGTCCAAATTTATATTAACCCATTTAGTGGTTTAATTGTGCAGAAATTGCACAGGGAAAGAAAAGAAAGGGAAACAAAACTTTGGATTCTCTTATTCTTTGTTAGCTCTTTTATGAGCCTCCTTAGGAATTGTGTATATTAGAAAGCACCACCACTGTGCTGCTAAGTCAAACACAGAATAATAGAATAGTTCAGGTTGGAAGGGATATTTAAAAGTCATCTAGTCCAAATCCCCCTGCAATGAGAAGGGGTGTCTTCAATTAGATCAGGTTGTTCAGAGCCCCTTCCCACCTGACCTTGAATCATTTCCAGGCATGAGGCACCTACCACCCATCTGGGGAGCCTGTTCCAGTGTTTCATCATGCTCACTGTAAAAATTTATTTCTTAAATCTAGTCTAAATCTACCCTCATTTAATATAAAACCATTATCCCATGTCCTAATCCCACAGACCCTGCTGAAAAGTTTGACCCCATCTTTCTTGTAAGCCCCCTTTAAATACTGGAAAGTCAAAATCAGCCCTCCCCGGAGCCTTCTCTTCTCCTGAGAAATTTCTCTGAGAAATTCCAAATCTCTCAGCCTTTCCCTTCTAATAACTTCCATTAGTTTTCCATGAGGATAACTAAGGAGAGAGAACAAACTGTACATGTGGATTTTAAACAACTTTGCTGGCTTAAACCTTGCTGGTCATCATTCAAATATAGCACTGGGAAGTGACAGGCTTTCAAGTCATCCATTCACCCTGTGGTCAAGGAGGACAAGGTCACTTATAATAACGGTTTAAATTAATGGAAATTAAGTAAAGCTACTGTCAATAAACTGTGTTCAATAAATAAAGTAAAACTAAATAAAACCCTAACAGGTAAGAAGAACTGTACAAGGTAAAGATCTAAATAGCAAGAAAAGGAAGATTTCCACTTAAGCATGTTGTTTCTAATGTCTTTTAAGCTACTTCAATATACTGCTAAATTATTGTCTCCAATACAAAGTAAACTGTCTTTACACAGTGACACCATTAAAAGCAAAGTAGCTGGAAGAAAAATATTTTAATTTTATGTATTTTTTACAATTATCCTTTGTTTATCTGGGGGTTTATATTAGGCATTTTATTATAATAATCAATGGGAATTATATATCTTCTCCTCAAATTGATCATAAATACCCAATATCTAACATTTCCCTGCATGCTAATGATGATGTATAGCATCTTTGTTTGTGATAATTCATTTATACCATCAAGACAAGTGACACACAAGATGATTCTCAAACTTTTAAGCTAACAATGCAAATAGGTAAACTAGTTTTCTTAGAAATGCATCTCCAAAAAAATTGCAGTTTGATATTTGCTGGCATCTTTTTATAAACTCTTGAATTGCAATGCTAATAAAATAATAGTGTGCCTGCTGGCTGTATCAGCCAAAGCAATCATATAATTTGCCAAAAACACAGGTGCTAACAAGTGTTTCAGTTTTAACAGAGCAGTTACTGCTCAGTGAATACCTGACTTTGGCTTAAAATTTTTATTGACAATATAGTGTTGCTAGTGTTGGCTGAGGATATTTGGCTGGGTTGCTGTAAGAAACCAAGAAGACTCCAATTGAAAAACAGTAGCGCAAAGAATAAGATTCCCACTCCTTCACTTATTGGTGTTAAACACTAAGCTGCTGTGCTTTCCTCGCCTCTGAGTAGATTCAGATGCTCAGACTCACAGGTAGCCAGGAGTCAGTGCGCAGCCATCTCTCCAGAAAGGAGACTCAGGCATGACCTGCATGCAGCTGAGCACCAGGGAAGCTGTGAACAGCCTGTCATTCTGATTACACGGCCTGTTGAGAACAAGGGATTTAAAACAAATGGAGCCAACGTAAGCTGGCAGTTTAGGAAGAAAAGGTTGGTTATAGCCAGAATTTATGGTACAAAAGGACAGCCTTTGCCAGTATTTTAAAAATTATTATTCCTTGCCAAAAAAAAAGAACAATTGCCCCGCAGCACAGATTCTCAACATTATTTCTAGGAAAAGCACTTTTTTACAGAGGGACTGGACAGCCTGTTATCCACTGTATAATTACAGTGGATAACAAAAGAGCTAAATCCTTCTTTCTGAAGAAAATCCACTCAGACAAAGCCAGCTGAATGGCTGCTGTCTATTCTCCTCCCTTCTGACTTGCAAATCCTGAATTCCAACTTGATATCACTTGCAGCACTCTGGCCTTTTCTTAGCACTTAGAAGCTCTTCACTTGACATAGAAAGCAGAAAATTCTCTACAGTGTTACCCACCTACAAATCCATGATGGGAACCCACTGTTACGGTGTCAAATATGCATCAGGGGGTCTTTTTAATTCTTTCCTCTGAATTCCTCTGTCATTTCCACTAGGAATATGCACTCCATCAGAGAAAACTCTGGGAAGAGACACACAGGGTATAATGATTGGGAAGAATTTGAAGAGAGCTTTGACCAGCCCCATGTGAAAAATAATGCCAACAAGGACTGCCTAACTCCTCTCATATAGCTTTACTTCAGAATGACTCCTTGAAGATGACATTCAACTAAAGTTAAAATTATCAGTGGGGGTAAATAAATACTGTCCATTTCAATTGATTAAACAAGTCTGCTGGTCTCTAACACATCCAGTTGTGAGGAGTAGTAGGAAAGTCCTCTCTTATATATCTGCCTGTAGGGTTAAGGTTCAGGGGTATGAGCAATCAGGCCATGATATGGGATATGCCATAGAAAGTTTTACTGAGCTTATATGAGAACAGTCACATCCACAATTCAGTCATGACTCTACAAATTAAGGCTGAAGTTTTGTCCAGTCTAGCCAATACTATCAGAAAATGTTCTGAGGTTTTGGCTATGAGCTGGGACATACCCTCATGGGCTGTGGGCATGCAGATCAGGTCACAGCTCCAAGCAAGGCTCCTGGTGCAGTCATCCCAAGAAAGCTGGTATCTAACAGCTGAAAGAGGACAAGGACCTCTTTTCCACCCCTCATCTCAGCCCATGCTGCCTGGGTACTGCTTGCTGCAGGCAATGCCAGTGCGGCCGCCTGCCTGTGCCATGCCATGCTGGCTCAGCTCTGCCTTGATTGAACTCTCCCAGTGGGGGCAACTAAAGAGACAGATGGGAAATGTCTTCCATGTCTCCCCACAGGAACAGGGCTCCCATTGGTGTTACAGTGGGGACAGTGGTGGAACAGTTCAGCCATGTTTGGTGGTTTGCCAGTCAGCCTGTGAATAAGCTTGAGACTGAAATCCCTTGTTCCTGTACATATAACCTTTCTCGTCTTGCAGTGGAACTGTTCTCCAGCAGGACACATCAGCAGCTAGGGATAAAGAAGACAACTGAGGAGATATGGCCAAGGAACAAGAAGGTGAGGCGGGAGGGACAGTGAGTGGGGGGAGACTGGTAGCTGTCAGAACCCAACACCAAATGGTTGCCCAATATTAACCATTGCCCCAATATTCCTCTGCCTTCCCAGTTGGCAGGAGGCACTGCTCAACCAGACAGCATTTGCTTTTGGTCTGGGGCCAAAATGTATCTGTCAGCCAATAAGTGAGCGTTACAAACACAATTTACTGGACTAACTCTAGGATATATATTTTCAAAGTTCATATTTATAGTTTGCAAACTCTGTCTTTCAGATAGCAAGTCCTAGTAACACCAGAAGCTGTTGAATATTCCAATTGAACACAAAATTAGAACAAGATTCTGTGCCACAAATACAAAGTAAAGCCATCTGCCAAATTTCTAAAATACCTCACCTAGAGATCTGGTAATTTCTCTTGTAACATGAGCATAATATACAGCTTGCCCCTAAAGAAGCAACCTCTGCTATATTTAGTACATTTTATAGTAAATCCTAATCATTGAAAGACTATCTTCATGCTATATGTAGATTTAAAGATGACAACTGGTCCAAAGTTTCCAAAGAAGGGACAGCATTTTTCTATTATTTATTAGTTCATTTTAGGTCACTGGAGAACTTCCGAAGACATCTTCCTTTTCTGTCTTATAAACCCTAAGAGTTAAGTAAGTATTCTCAAATAAGCACAATTTACAGTATGTCAGCTTAAAATAAAATCATAACACTTTTCTAAATTGATAGAAATTGCATAGCACCAAATGAGAAATAGGGATTTTATCCTCTCATTTATACATGCTTGTCTCTCTGTCTATAAACATATGTTTGCACATACTGTGTATTGATAGATTAGCATTACTTAACTCTGCATTTGCAACACTGTACTTAAAGTTGTGTCTGCATTTTTAGTTCAGAGGTTTATATCTCAGCTATAAAATATTCTCTCTAAGCTGAATCTTGGCAAAGACTGACAAGCTACAAATTATTATTTTCTTTTTAGAAAAATGAAAAGAAAATGTCAAGACAATAATCCCTTTCTATTCATAGTGCCAAAAGGATGCATGGACTGATCCAGAATGCATAGTAGTTGGTAACTCAACCAGAGCCAAGAGAACAAGTTTTCAGTATTACAGAATTGGATTGTTTTGCTGTGGGAGTAAAAGTCTGCACTCCCTTAGCCACTAATGTGCTTGCTGTTCTTTCTCTGTTTTTAGCAACTTAAAAGAAAACATAATTTCCTTAAACCGTTTACCAGTCATCTGTAAATGTTCATGATTAACAACAATTCTATTCCAATTTTTAATGAAAAATGTCAGAACTGATTCAGAAAGTGGTAAGATCAGCCTGGGATTTCACTGTGAGAGCAGGCTGAGGACACAGAAGCAGTGCAGATTGAATGCTAACAGATCTGATGGGATAGCACCCTCACTTCAGCCGACAACTGGAGTTGATTTTACTGGAGGAACTTCATAAAAACTGTGGCAGAAGGAAAGATATAAGATAATCTACAAAGCAATAGCTCTTCAGCATTTCCCACAAGTTCCACTCTGTCCCGCGTAGATGTTATTTATATCCCCTGCCATTGTGGCAAAGAGTTTGGATTCATCCTTGAATATATCCACCCAAACTGCAATAGTCAATGAAGTTAAATGGTTTGCTAATTTTTACATAAGCTCTGCCACCAAAGCTTAATTAGTTCAAAGAAAACAGTATGAGATATTGGATGAAAAGTTGATCATCATCACAAAAAGCGACATTAAAACTTATTCCAGAGAGTGAAGGAAAAACTGCTAAGGATTGCGTTGGAATTTTGTGTCTCACAGGAATACCATGTGGCAAAATAGTCACCCTTTGATAGAACTTCTGCAAACAGTCTTTCTGCAATAACTACACTTCAATATAAGATAACCAATAGAATTTTATGTGTGTCCTGTGGCATGAATGGGAACTCCAGGAACATCTAAGGTGAGGAAGGCTTCTTTTCCCAAGAAGCCACTGAAAATCATTTGACTGTGAAAAGGATGTGACATAACTACATGATGGGCCTCATCAGCCTTCACTGGCTGAAAAGGTACTGAGTACCATTTATCACTATTTTAGGGTCCTCTGTATTGAAGAAGGGAGAATGTCTGTCCAGATGTTCCACTCTCACTCATGTCACTCTAACCTAATGAAAACGCTGTAGATTTTTTAGGCTTAGAGCATTGATAGTATGAGGATAGACAGCTATAGGCAGCAGTATCTAAAGCTGCCCCACACAAACTGCTCAAGTTGGAGACACAGATTTCCACAGCCCAAGGTCCATCTGCAGTCTGCATTGATTGGACAAGACCAGAATGCATGGGGGTCTTATTAAGAAGTGAAGATCACTGCTCAGGCTGTGTTGTCTTTTGGCTGCCATGGCTCATGCTGAATTACCCTTCATAAATATTTGCCCTTTTCTGTTCTGCCTGCTCCCAGCAACTGTCAGATTAATGTTAGAGTGGACTGTAGGCAGCCTCAGTAAAATACTGCTCATAACTAAGTAGGGATAAAGTATGTTCTTCTAGGTGAGCCCAAGCATTGGTAAAACAGAATTGCTTATTTAAGTAAATAACATTTCATGACCTTCCATAAAACATTTCATTCATCTTCATTTAACATCAAACCCTCAAATAAATCTGTGTATCTAATGTATTTTAATTAAGTGGAGGACAGGTGAAGAGTTTTTCTTTCAACATCTCCAGTTGCCCCTTGCTGCTCCAGTCAATGAAAGTAAAACTGTAAAAACACGCCTTCATTATTAACACTAAGTTTTACTTCGTTTTCAGTGTTGCTCCTAGAGATTGGATTGTCATACTATGCATATGGGAAGGTATGCCATGGGAAGAAAGCAAACTCATTCATCCCAAGAGGCAGAACAGCTTTGTTCAATGTTATTTTTGAGGTTTTTTAGTATGTATCTAAGGGGTTTTAACTTTACCGGTAAAAAGAGTAGGCAACTTCTCATGATATGGCTGATCTCACAGCTTTCTTTTTTCTTCTCTCTTCACTTTATGGTTACCATTGCAAGGTCTTCTGTGCAAATGGTACCAGCTATTTCCACAGAAGAGAGACACCAGAAGTGCTCATTTTCAGAAGAGAGCTGGCACCCTGTTGTCAGGTATTCCTGTGCTGACCATCAGTGCTCAGTTTCAGTGAAAAAGTGTTTTTTATCCTATGGTCTTTAAAAATGGATGTTCCAGTTCTGAAGTCTGATCTAAAGGTGTAAAAGATGAGGATGTTGCAGAGTGTTGTTAATTTTAGTGCAGTTTTGTGTTCTAACACAAAATGTTCATTCAACAGCATGAGTTTGAAAGGCCCAGGCCTTTGACAAACTGCATAAAGAAATAAAAACAGAACCAATGAAATGTATTTCTGATGTAAAATATAGCCTGCTTTTAAAAGTGGTCATCATGATTATGTGGCAGTTTGCAATAGTGTTTTTCCAGTTGAATCTAAAAAACAAATAAAAGTCTTGAAGGTAGAATACTATATACATCTATCTATATAATCTATATCTATATATGTATCTATATATCTATATCCCTGGTACTTTTTCCTAAGTGAGCATAAAATCTTTACATGTCATTGTACAACACCTCTAACATCAGAGTTGACACAGTTCTGGCACGCTACTTCACTGAAATAATGCCTAACAAATTAGATCATCAAGATTCTTTCCTGTATATAGCACTTGAGTTGACTTGAACTCTGACCCATGAATAGACCTAGTTTAATCCTACTTAACTTTAAGTTCAGAACATATGGAATAGGTGACATGCAGTCAGATATTCAAGAAATTGAAATGTTCTATCTGTCCTCAGACCCAGCAAATAGACACACCTCTTCCTGCCCTCTAGAGCAAAACCACATTATACCCCGAAGAATGACAGAACATCACATAAAATATTTTAGGTTTTTTGTATCTTATTATTATATATTTTTTTCTCATTACCTTAAGATAGTTGATTATGATACAACTTCAGATAGTAACTCTAACTGTCTCCAAGTAAAGGACAAAAAAGCACTTCACAAGGAGAATGCAATACACTTAAATTTAGTATTTTTTCATAGGAAAATGTGTATTTTTTTTCCTTGAAAAAGAAGGAAAAAAAGGTTTCCTTCATCTCAGTAAAGTCAACACATGAGTGCATAAGAAGTGCAAAGAAAAGATCTCCAATGCTTATAAATTACAAATCAGACATGACTGTGCTCCCTTTTAACTCTGCCTTTGGTTTTCTTTCTGGTAGCCTTCTTTTTCTCTCTCTCTCTTTTTTTTTTTTTCATTCTGCAGTGTAATTCTGAAAATCCAGATAAAATTTCTCAACAAAAAATTTACCTTCGGATTTGTCACTTAGGGTTTCTCACTGAACTTTACCTGTATGTGTAGCTCTATGCTGGAAAGATACTGGAAAGGTATCAGTTATTCCAGAGTGATGCTGGTTGACTCAATAAATAGTTCTCAGAAAATTCTCCATTATGTCTTCTCACCAGGGTAGGCCCATCTGCAAGTGATTGACAACAACTCAGCATTCATTTGGGTTTTTTTTGATTTATTTAAATGCATTCATTATTGCTCACATACCACAATGGTGTGTATTAAAAATAGATGATACATAGCTAATCCTAGCAGTTCCATAAAATTGTAAATTATTATGTGCTAACTTTGCTGCAACGAATAGTCACATAAGACATTCATTGTGCCTTTTGGAGACACTACAGAAAGACAGTTCAAAGTCCACCTCATAAAAAAGGGTATGCTTGAGTGCAGTAAAGACATGGCTAAAGAAGGGTGAGAGTGCTATTTGTAATGGAACAGGACTATCCAATCATCTCACTGCCATCCTGGTAGACCAACTTGTCAATCAATCGTTTAATAATCACCCATAGAAACCATCACTAAACCCAGGTTATTTAGCATTTTATGCCCATTTAAAACTCAGTTATGACCTTGTAGTTAGCTTCAGTTATGCAAAATATATATACTACATTTTGCATACAGATAGCAAAGGCAGGAAGTGAATCATGCTATTTATAAAACAAAACAGCCCTAATGTTAAGTGAATGGCTTTTCTGCCATGGTTCAGCCAGGAAATGAAACATGTGCCTGGATTTAAGTGCATGAATCTCTCTGTTGTTTCAAAAGCGCTCTGCAGGTGCCTAGAGTTCAGTGTGCACTTGAGCTGTCTGATGGATCAAGGCCTCCATCAGTTACAAGAATACACAGAAAGGTGTTTGTCAGGTGTATTTCAGAACTATATGTATATAAGAACTGTGTAAGTGACAATTACAGAAAAAAAATAAAAATAGGGGTAGATCAGGAAAAAGAAGGTACCAAGAGCAGTGTGACACATTGGTTCTGTCTTGCTGTGACACAAGCCCTTTGGAAAGGGCTATGGTGCTGCCCTGGTACCTGGATGTCAGCAGTTTTGCCTCACCTTGCCTTTCAGTTTCCTCTCAGATGTGTGGAACTGTGTACTGGATCTGCAATGGCACCTAAATTTTGGTAGCTTCTCTCTACAAGTTTACTTGATTGTGGCTCCACAAACCCCCTTAGCAACACACCCCACAGTGAGTGAACAATTGTGCAGCTTGTTGTAAACTCACTGCAGCTTCCCGCTAAACTAGAACCAGGAAACAGCTACCTGTCAGCTGCCTGTTCTGTGCAAAGCAGTGCATTAAAATACAAAAGTGTGACTCCATGCAAAATGATTCCTTAATATATGTTTTAAACAATGTGGGACAATAGCGATAGATGTAATACAAGAGGCTTCTCATGCAACCCTGTTTAGCAAAAGAGATGTTAGTAATTTTTACTGTGACTGAGGGAAGATGAGTAGTTTCTTAAAGTACATTCAGGCAAAACTGTAAATGCCCAGAACCTTTGGTACAGCACAAACAAATCTGAATTCTAACAGCCAAAACTTGTTGTGATTAAAAAAGGTGGCACAGCTCCCATGGACTTCTCCAGAGGAAAAAAGGCCCCTTTAAGAACGCAGGATTTAACCCAGGCACGAGAAAGCACAAGGCAATGGAGCATGCAGGCATCACTGGTGAGTAAGCAAACAAAAGAAGGCCTACTTAGAAAAATGTGTTTTAATTTGATATTTGTAGAAAAAAGGAGGGATAAGGGATTTAACTGGTTTATAAGTGTTAAAGCAGAGGGCAAAAGACAATAGCAGACTAAAATTTGAGAGCTCTTTGAAGTCTGGATGAAGGAGATGGGAGAAAAAGTTTTTGGGCAGGGGCAAAAGAGAAGGGACTGCTGAAGACAAGATCATAAACCTAAACTGGTCCATGTAGTGCATGAGAAACAGAACTGTGTAAATAACTTGTGACACACTGGAAACCATGAAAGAATTTAAAGTCAGTGGACCGCTAAAATTTATAAATCAGGGATCTCTCTAACCAATATTTCCATTGCTCTATTAACTGATCTCACACTCCTGTATCTCCCAGAATGCAAGGATACTAAATAGTTAATGCTCTGAATAAAACATTTCTCCAGCCCACTTGTGATCAGTATGCACTGAAATATGCCTGCTCAGACAATCCCTTTGACCCGACGAACATATAGTGCATTTATTAGCACTCTGTGCTACTGTCCAGGGTAGAAAGGGTTCAGCTATTTCTAGTCTGGGCAATATGGTGCTTCTTACTCGCTATGCCTGATTTCAAAACCTATGCTAACAAGCTTTCGGGTTTTCCATCCCGTTACCACTGATTCTCTTGGGGGAAAAAAAAAAAAAAAAGAGCAACCAAAAAAAAAAAAAAAACCTAGACAGATCATGAAAAGTGGAAGTAACTTTTGTGGGGTTTGGGGGTAGGAGCATTCTCATTATTTGCTCCAAGGCACCATGAGGAAATAACACCAGCTTCTTGTGTTAGAGGAAGTCTTCCATTAAAGCAAAGGGGATGCTATTTTGCTGAACAGCACAAACCAACATAACAATAGTGTTTACAAAGAACTTCAGATGCTTTACAATAAATCTGGATGTGCTTAAAAATCCCATAAGGGTTTTAAAAAAATCTGAATGTGTTTTCTCAAGTAACTATTTAAAGCATATTAGAGTTTATTTAATTGCATTGGGATTTTTCAAAGCATATCAGGGCAAAACAGTAGAGTATAGGCCCCAATATGCTAATTAATAGCTAGCTAGACCCCTGAAATAAACCTGCTACACTTCATTAATCAGACGGTAATTGAATTGGCACAGTACTTCTGTGCAAACTATATGTAGATTGAACTATCAGTCCTGCCAATGGAGAGGATAACTTCCTTTGCACAAATATATTTTTGAACAATGCATTAACATTTTTTCTGTGGGCAGTTGGCTTTTATAATACTTTTCTACATCAAAAAATCTCACAGTACTGAACTCAGTGAATTCTTGCTCATGCTGAGACACTTTTTAAAGTAAGTACTTTCCAATGGCTTCAAGTTCAGCTCAGTACTAAACAACAAATCAAAACTTACACACTTTGCTTTGTCATCTAAAAACATCTGCCTATTACTGTTTTTAGAAAATAATAGTGTTGAACAGATGTTTCCTTTACAACATTTATTTTCAATGGTATGCAAGATAATTACCTGGGAATTCAACTTGTTTTTCTTGCAGAAAATGACACAAGAAATTTTCCAGTAGAACTGATAATGTGAAATTTTGGATACTCCCCATCTGTAGTCAGATCTGATAAAAGTTAACTGGATAAAAGGGAAATGGACAGAAAAAGGCCCCTTTAAATTTATAAAATTTTTCTTTTGGAGTAACTACTGAGTATTTCTTCAACTTTAGAAAAGAGGTCACGTGTTTGTGTATGACCTTGGACAAGTCACTTTGGTCCAAGACACTTTTCAGGGTAATCAGCAGATGCTCAAAGCTAGGTGCCAGAGGCATCTCCAGCAGCACTGAGCTGTTTAATTCCAGTTTAAATCAGCCTGAGTCAGGCACTCCAGCATTTCCGAAGGTTAGGAGATCTGTATCTATGGATCCCTCATTTGACTTGCCATTGCTTGCCTGTCTTCCTTATCATAAACTTCTGTGGGACTGTGCACAGGTTTCAAGTCAGATATCTCCTATAATATAGTCCTGAACTAGATCCTTAACAATGGGGAGTGTTGAAGTTTTCAGTTTCTTCTGCTAGACTTCTAATGTTGCCCTATCTATCTATCTATCTATCTATCTATCTATCTATCTATCTATCTATCTATCTATCTATCTATCTATCTACATTTCATTCATTTCTTGCAGTGTGTAGCCATTTTTATTGGGAGGAAAAAGACACTTTGGGATTGTAAGCAAACATACCAAGTTTCAGCGATAAAGTAAGACTTAGAGAAATTTCTAAGCAGCAAGTGAAAATTACCCTGGATAATGAAAGTACTTGAATATTCTTAATTAACCATAAGAATTGCAGTGCACACCACCTATAAGATGCGTCTGTGTGTATGCATGTACACACACATACATACTGCATGTATTTCACAGTGTCAAAACACTATATTCCTATGGTAAGTTGCAACTAATAAGTAGTAGAGGGGGAAAGGATTATTTAAAAGGCATAGTTGTATTAATATATACCCATCAAGGCAACAATAACAAATTAACATCATGTTAAAGGGGATAAACAGCTGTGGTAGTCATGTTGTTTATCAGAGAAAGATACAATTCTTTGATCTAAAAAAAACAAAAGAAAATTACCTACTGCTTTTTTAGTTTAAACCGATTAAATATTTTTAACTTCATTGCCTATTGTGGGAAACACTATCCTTAGAGTTGACTTGTTAACAAAAACTAGTGTAACACTTTGGGGAATATATTCTCCAGCTATCTTATTTTTTCTAATCATTGTCCCCTTTCACTGGAGAATTTGCTGTTATTCAGCAACATATGGACCAAACATTTCTTCAGTAATCATGTCTGAACAAAGTAATCATTCCCTCATTAACCAATTATTCCTCAGAATCAAATGAAAAAGACATATTTGCTAAGACAATTCCCTTTAATAAACCCTATGGAACTGTACCTTGTGCATACCCCATCCAGATAGTTTAATTCGAAGATCACAGACTAAATGATGAAGAGCGATTCTTGCTTTACACTGGCAATACGAGATCTCAGGAGCAAGGTTAGGGATGGAATTAATACTAGAGTAAAGAACAAAGCAATGTTAAAGGGTGGTAATTACTGGCTAAAAAATTAACCTTTTGTATTCCATGCTATCCCTTTTCTGTACACTTCAAGCTCAGAGTACAATCCTGTTCATTTTAAAGGAGCTTGAAGTCCAGGTGAAAAGACTGGCTCTGAAAAAGCCACTAGTTTATACAGCAGTCAAACACATACACAACTACCATAGAAAAAATATTTCAATTTAGACAAGGAAATATACTGTCAAAACATGTGGCAGTTTAAAAAGGACCCAGGCAAATCGAATCTGGTGAGCCTTTAAAAACTTGTGGCTATATGGATTTCTAAGTAGACTGATAAAAATCTGATCTCGAGAAATCAAAATTTATCAAGCAGGTATGTGTTTACTTGTATGCAGTAGTTTCTTTACCTCTTTCTCAGATATAATTCACTCCTCTCTCTGATAGCTTAGAAAATTCCTTATAAACCCAGAAAACTAACAATGTAATGTTATCCTAGCTTCCTTCTTTTTAGCACTGAAACAAGTACTCACAAAATTAACAATAAACTCTCTAAGATACCATCAAGATTTCAGCATTCTCCAGTTCCTTTGTTTTTTCATGCTGTTTTCAGAGAGAGTTAGCTGAAAAGACAAATTCTTTAGGTTTCACTTGTCTAAAACTTCCAGGGCTTGAAAGTTGTGAGCAATATATTACAGTGCATTTTGAAAATCTGAAGTTCTACGTAAGCGTTACTGTTATATCTTGCTATGAATTCTGAAAATTTTCGACTCTGCTCAAGTATTACTATCATCAATTAACTCTATTCTGGACAGCAGTAGCAGCCCATCTGAGTTAACATAAAAGTCAACATATGCTGCAAAATTTGAGCTAGAAGCTGGGTAAAATACTCTATTAGCTTATGCCTATCCTGCTGAATCTATCCATCTCTTTGCATTTTAGAAGTCTTGAGTTAGGTTGCCCCTACATGTCAATACATTTGCTGAAGCAAAACTTTTTGAACTGTAGTGCAGATTATGCATGCAGGAGACATTACTTACAAAAGAGAAGTATGCTGATTATAATTAACCCATGATTATGTCCTTATTCACACTAAAAATTAGCTCACAGTTGGGACAAATATGCCAAAAATACCTTCAAAAATATCATTCGTATAACCAAATGATCTGTCTTCTTACTCAGATTGTATTTCTGGTAGTGTAAGGGTGCTGTTTTCATAATTCTTGCACTAACTTTCTTTCTCTGTCTATAAATTAGAAGTCTCAGCGAGTTAGTCATTCACCAGTTCCAGTAAGACTGAGATTTCCACAAACTAGAGGTGACAGCTGTCACTTAATTTCAAAACACTTTCTAAAAAGTTTTATTCTTTACCCCCTTGTGCTGAGAATATGGACACTTGAGACAGGGCTGTGATTCTTTAACCTTGTCAGTAATTTTCTGAATATTGGCATCAAATCACAAGCCAGTGGATTCACAGTTCTGATGCCCAAGGGATTCTGAGATGGTGTCACCACAAGTGAACAGTCTACACATCTTTTTTTTAAACAAAAACCATTTACTTTCATTTCTGGATTTGGTCTCAAGGTAATAAATACAATCACCAGTTCTTCTTATATTTTGAGGTATTCACTCACTTTATTATAGTGTTGTCTACTAGAGTTGTAATGGTTCAGTTTCAGCCATCATTTCTATGACAAACAAATAACTAGCCTTTAAGAATCCACTGACGGATGAAATCTGAGAAACATTGTATCTGCATTAAAACAATTTCTCTCCTTTAAATATAAAAAAAACATTAGAATACTCTTTTTGTAATTATTGTTATTTTACTCTATAGGTTTTTGAAATAGAGAACAACTGAAAAAGCTTTGGGGGATTCCTAACTATCTTTCTATACAATTTCTATTATGTAATAAGCTATGCAGGTAATGACAACTCTGTGTCTTTCTGGCAAAACATTGAATTATACAGGATCTTAATCCACACCCATTCCTTTGTTTTGCAAAGCTGTTAGGTAGTAAGCAAAGGCACTTCAACTCGCTTAATGTGCTACTTAAATTTGGAATCATTGTGAAAATGTAGTGCTTTCACTTTTCCAAAGCAAACACTGCTATAAATGAAAACTTTCAGGCACTTGCTTTCACACAAAACAGGCAGCACATTCAATACACAGCAAACCAAACTCCACCCTCAAAGGACAGGTATTGCCTGTGAAGCATACATATTGATCTGTAAGCTATGCAGCTGCTATTATATATTTGTTCATAATAATTGTTCTGGAGTTGTTACTATAAAACAAGACCTCCAGTCTACATGTTTGGTGTCCTAAACAGTATATATTAATATGATAGTTTTAAGTGTCTTGGCATACATTTCTGAAAACTGATATGTTGATGACCCTGGGGTTTAAAGTTTCCTGTATTTTCCCATGTAGGATAGGCTGTCAAATCTCTAACAATATGTTTACAGTCTCTCTGAAGAAATATCTGGACATTAAGGACATCAGAAGCAAGCCACTGCAATTCTCTGCACACTTACCACATGTTCCTACTAAGAATTTTGCTTCAGTGGTCCTATGCTCTTCTATTTGAGAAACTCTTTTGTTTGCCAGTTAACTACCACAACAACTTTGCAAATGCTATCTTATCTGAAACGCATATTGCTGTTTGACTGTGTGACACTTGAACAAGCAATTCTTGTTTCTCCCCCCAAAAATTGCGCAAAGTATTTGGCCTTTCCTATACAAACTGCATGATCTTACACTATCAGTTATTCAGTTACAGATGTTTTCTAATATCTCTTGTTTTATTTGTGGTTTTGGGGGTTTTTTTGGTTGTTTTTTTTTTTTTCCCCCACAGCTTTTATCAGTGTATTCACTTTTTTAATTGGGACCAAATGTAGCTGTATTTTTTTCATAATACATTGAATCCTCAAGCACATGTTGAACTTGACAATATTAGCATGTTCAGTCACAGACAACATCAACTTTGTTCTATTTCTGTTTAGTGACTGGCAAGATTGTCTTTTGAGCTTGGGTTTAGCTTATTTTTGGGGATGATGTGGGATGTGTTTGTTTTTAACCTCCACCCAAAAAAAAGAAGAGTGGGCAGGTGCACCCACAACACACATAGCAGAGAATGCAGCACAACCCAGAAGGCAAGCAAGAGTGTGGGACCAAGGCTGAAGGCTGAAAGGCAGTGCCAGGTGATGTCTATTGCTCTGCCCCAGAAGCAATATGTCTGGAGAGGAGAGACACTATAACTGAGCTACTGAGTCCCCTCTCATTGCAAGGCTAATTAGCTTAAGTGGTTTGCCAAGTAAATGCAATATTACTGCTTTTGGAGCTAGCTCAGTAAGATACTATTTTTGGAGGCCTCTCCATGTTAATTAAACATATTTCACTGCATGTTGTGAACATGCCATTAACTTCTTTTCTATTTCTAATTAATGAAGAACCTTGACCATAGCTATGCATCATTATGTTAAAACTTTATCTTCTGTCCTATAAACAGCTATGTTACTGAAATTAAATAAATACAGTAATGCACAGGAATTTATTAGTCATTTGTAAGGAAACATAAAAGCTTTCATTACTAGAGGACAACTAAAAAAAAAAAGCAAAACACAACAAAGAAAAAAATCTCATGCAGCCCTCTGCCCAGCAATCAAAGTCATCTCCCTGTTTCTGTAAGGTAGTCTGAACACAGCTGCTAAACTAGTCCCAGCACCTAATGAGAATTCCAAGTAGGGTGTTTTAAGGAAGAACTTATTTCAGTTTGTTTCAGGCAATTGGTTTCAGGTGATAGCAAATAATAACCTGTGCAGAAGCTTCTGCCAGGGTCTTCTTGTGATTACAAACACTATATTGCTGACACTTTTCCAAATAGATTTTGAATGCTTTAGCATTGAAGCAGAGTTCAGCTATATAATCCACTTTTTGATGATCATATCTAGTAAGGTGTCTCTGCCAGGATTATACTGACTAACAGGCTAGTGGCCAAGGTCAACACACGGTGCACCTTTTCTATTTTTATCATAAACAGGGATTCAGTTTAAGGTCTATGCTGGAAGACCAGCCTACTCCCTTTGTAGTGACGTATGCTTATCAGGGCATCACAGAAAATTATGGTGTGGACAATTTAAAAAAAAAAAAAAAAGGCACTGAAAAAAATTTAGCTTGAAATCTCAGACTACTTATCACTTTACTGAAGGGTCAGTGTGTTCCAGAGGTAAAAAAAACACTCTAGGGGTGTGATAAAAGGCAAACCTAGGTTGGCACTGCTGTTCTTGCTGCTTCAGGACTCGAAGTAACAAACTTGACATCTTAGTCATACAGCATCCGTCCCTGTTTCCACTGTTCACTCTAAGATAAGGATCTTATATTTAATTTTTAATTTTAAGGATGGACTGAAGTCTTTAATAATTTCCCCTTTTGTATATGTTGCAGGTACACATAGTTCTTGACACCAAACCCTCTGTGCTTCTCATTATTAACTTGTCCATATATCTTAGTTTTGGCAAGTAATTTTAGAAATTATCCTTGTTAAGGAACACTGGGGGACTACGCAAAGATTTCCTTCTCCTGAAATAGTCAAGAAACAAACCCAAAACAACAGGCACTTCAGCAAAAAGGGTTTGAACAGTGCTGCCTGAGCTCTTCTATCCATCCTGATGCCAAAGGCTGCCAGTTGCCAAGGTAATGGCAGAGATCTTCTCTTTCCCTCCACTTCAGGTTGTGTCAAAGCATATTAGAGCAGAGCTGCAGCAAAAGTAGGTAGGTAGGTTTGCACTAATATGATGGGATACGAATTGGGTGGATTGATATTAGATATTTTATTTTTTAGCATGGTATGGGCAAATGGGCGTATTTGTTCTCCATGATTTAGTAGTAGTACTTTCATATGGCAAACGAGTTCTTGTATAATTGGCAGAAAAGCATTGGAGTCAGACAATTTATTTAATTCTTTGTGAGCACTGTGTTGGAGAAAAAATATGCTTGTTACCAGAAAGTTTCCTTTGCTGATAGCCTTTTGCTTGGGTATGCTAATTTATTGGAAAAGTATCCATAGCTACTCTTCACACTGTTGGCTCCTATAAGCATTTTCAGTAGAGTTTGCCTCTACTTTATTGATCTGGAAAGTCTTTAAATATTTGACCTAGTAAGAAAAAAGCACTATGCTCTGAGTGACATCCTGTCACAAAACTTTGGGAGGTTTTTTTAGAAGCTCACACACTAACTCATTATATATATGGAGAATATTTTCATCATCTTGAATAACAACGTTGTACCAAAAAAAAATAATTTTTTTTTCTTTACCTTTTTTTGCCCCTGAAAGTGTACCAATGCTGACAGAATACGATTAATAAGGACTTGAAATATCTGAAACTTCCAGGAGAGAAGGTTTCGGGGTTTTTTAATGCTATCAAATGAATTTTGTGGGGGAAAAAACCAGTTTTGATCAGTTTTGGTTTTTTTGTTTTTTTGTTTTCCCCAGGTGTAACTGATTTGGGTAGTATATGGAGAATATATTTTTACATGGCAAGTAATGTGAAAGTTCAGAAAGATGAAACTTTGCATTCTAAAAGTGCTAAACCAGAATATTTCAGCTTAACTGTTTTTTTCTTGAAATTAAATTTTTAAAGAAATAAACTTGCTGTACTGAAAACATTTTATGCTGATTAAAAAGAATTTTTCAATAGAAAATAAGCAAGTATTTTGCTAGAAAATATGTTTTCGAGTCTGGTCACTGTACATTTGCATGCAGCCTTATCCTAGCTGCAGTGGATTTGGTCAAGTCCTTATGTGATTCATTCAGACTGAGTTTTATATTTACTATCCTTGAATGCCCTCAGACAGTAGAAGCTGATACCAGTTTAAGGGAATCACATTTCAATCACTGAAAGGTTCATAAAAAGTGAACATAGAAAAGGCATAAACACAACAACCCATTCCTAAAACTGAAGTGAATATTCATATACATTTTTTTGCAATACTCATTCAACTTCATAAAATATTCACTGTTCATAAATAAATCAGCACACCTTACAGCTACAAATACATTAACTAAGTTTAGTTTTCTGTCACTAGGGTTAATTTTAGAGCTGTGTGAAAATTAAAATGTTTTCACAAAAAATTTGGCTTGTAGATTTCCATTTTGTTACTGGCAATGCCTCATCTGCAGAACACTTCTTTCTGCTTACTCTGTTTACTGCTTCACACCATTTTTTGTATGACTAAATGTAAGCAAGCAAGGTAGCTCTGTCATTGCCTTTCTGCTGAGTACCTAAAGGGAGGAAAACAAAACTGGAAGCAAATGTGCTACGCTTCTAAGACTCCCCTCCTCCTCCCTGATCAAATTCCTCCTCCCAATCTGACCCAGTGAATGTGCCTGCAAAGTCCTGACTCAGGAGTCAACACAAAGTGCTTTTCCATAGGTTCCCATATGGCAGTAACCTATCACTGGCATTAGGATTTTAATCATTATTACTCAATGGAAATATTTTGCTTAAGTCAACCCACCAAAATGATAACAAGAATATGTAGAAAAAAGGACTATGATTTTCAATGACAGGCTAAGTTTAGAGCTTTGTGAAAATGAACATGCCAAAGAAAAGCAGAAAAAAAACCCCAGGATTTTGGTCACAAGGGAAAGATTCATCTTCATCCATCGTCAGCAGGACTGATGGAAAAAAGAAGACAAGACACTTCTTGGTGCACACATGGTGCTACATACACTAAACATTATGTTAGAACTGCTCAGCCATTGAATTCCTAGGGGGTACTGAAGTATATCTGATCCTGACAGGCTATGGAATCCTAAAGTCCTACGAGTCAGTATGATGACTCATTAAAACTGCTACCAAAAATTGTTAAATTCACATGGAAATCTTCTTTTACAGAACTTCTAGCTTGCTCCTCCATCATCGCATGTCTCACTGCTCACAGATGAAGTGTTACACTATCAAACTTGCAGGTTTACAGAGTCAGTCCCTGCACTGAAAATGCCAGAAGGAAACCATATTCTGTGCCCCATAAATCATTTAGCTTGGCATTGGCCTAAACAGTCTCTCCATTTTTGTGAATCCCCAGTCAGAAGTAAGTATGGCTATGTATATATTACTTCTCTTATCAGCAGCCAATACACATCAAACCTGTAGCTAGCATCCTCAAGTTCTACATAAATTTATGCAGTGAATAAATTATCGAATAGAAAGTCAACTTCAGAGTCAACTCTGAAGCCCATGCAACAAGCTCTCAGGTAAATCAGTGAAAAGAAAGGGGAAAAAAGAATAGAGAAACATTTGTGTACTTCACTAAGGTATTCTAAGTAGAACTTGGAAATATTGCTATAAAGTTTTCCTAACCACTTTAATGGGTTAACTGGATCCACTGAGGACAAATGAGCCTGGCAGATTTTCACCAGCTGAGAGCTATGCCAAAGTTTTCCTTTTTTTTTTTTTTTTTTTTTTTTTTTTTAATTCTGGCACGATCCTGTTTTCCTCTGGTATTTGTCTATTCCTGGCATATGCCCCCCACTCCTTTTATGAACAATAAATCAAAGAAAACATTTAATTCTTCTGAAGTGTCTACCTCTCAATAAATTATCCTTCTATTCTCTTTGAGGCACTGCTGTCTCCTTCACTGACCTCCCATTCTTTAGACACTTGAAAAATGCCTTAATATATATCTAAACATTTCTGTGATCCTCATTTCATTTTTCACTTTTGTTTTCCTCATAATTTTTGGTGAAATTCATTCTCTAATACTCCCATACCTCTCTCGTACCTGCGTGTTTTACACCTCATGTATGATTTTGTCTCAACCCTTAATTACTTTTTCACATCTTTATTTACCCACATTGACCTTTTTTACTTTCTAGTGTATATATTGCTGAATAGGACAGGTAACCCTTGGCCACACATTAATTTATCATTGCACATTTTCCATTTCCCTTCTGTGGCCTTTGTACAAAATTCAATTACTTTATTCTGTTGGATTTCAACCAAATCTTACCATATGTTTTGAAACTTCTTCCTCTGATTTTCAGCAACTTATCACCAACCATTTAGCTCTGACTTTATTATTAATGATAAAATCTGGGTTCCAAATATCTAACTAGTTCCACATACTCAGTTGCACACAAGTTTGCTTTCCAGAGGTCCATACTGTGCAGCAGTCTGGGAGCCCTGTCAAAGGAGCTGTACACCTATTCAGACTCACACACAGTTGGAGAAGTGAGAACCTATTGCATTCTGGCTTTTATCCAAGTTTTCCCTGGGCTTATTCCGGAATTTGATCAACACATAGGACTTATTCATAGGCGAATAGTCTGCTTAATTAATTTCACTTCTTATTCTGTTCAGGAAAATAGTGGTTTTTATTAGTTACCACCTTTTACATTTATGAAATATACACACTGTCCTCTCAAACACAGCCAAACATTTCATGTCTTTGGATTTCTGTTTAAGTTGCAGTCGAACAGTGAGCAGTCATGAGCCTGCTGGCACCATTTCTGTGTTGCTGTTGGATGGATGTGGCCCTTGTGATTGGGCTTCCTAGTATAAGCACTCTGCAGCAGCTGCTTTTAAAAGTCTTTTTCCATTAAGAGTGGTGCCAGTAAGACTAAACCAGACTTGCAGAGTTCAAGCACAAAACAGATGCAAACATAGCCAAAAGAATTTACTAGGAAAACATAAATGAATAATCACTGAAAATTATTAGTAGCAAGGGTTTTTCAGTATTATTCACAGTAATCAATGAATTGACCATTTATGGCAACACTTGTATAAGCTGATGTTTCAGGTCAAATGAAAATGAATTATTTTCAAGTTCCTGGCCAAATTGAAAAATAAATAAATATTGTTTCCATTTGCTCTATACATATTCTGCCAGCTAGAGATAACTTCAAAGTGTATGAAAGATAGGTACTGTCATTTCCTGGGACTAAAAGACATGAGTAACAGCTATCTGCTGACTATTAATGTAGAAACAGGGGGGCTGGCTTGGGATATGCAGCACCCCTTACCTGGCAGAAAACTTTCTTTTGGGGATAAATGGTCTGTTTTTGTGTGGTTGCTCACAGCTGAGAAAAATCTACTAAATACAGCTAAATAACTCTGAAAATCAACCTTAAGATGACTCAAGTGGGCATTCAGAAAGCAGGGTACATATGTTCAGGATTTATTTTGCATAACTATCTTAGCCGATACCTATTCCCAGTCACAGAACTCAATGTGCTAAGCTTTGGTAGGTTTCGTCTTTGCCATCTTCTTTTTCCCACAGTCTTAATTTCACAGTTCTCTCAACCTGTTGCTTCATCTCAGCTCCTGTGGTCTCTGATACAACAGGAAACCCTTATCAAGCAGAGCTCTACAGGGTATTTTCATGCAGAGAAGTAACACAAGATTAAATTATATGTGTAAAGCTAGCAGAACTCTGGAATAATTCAACAGCGGTAGGGCTTATGCAGAGGCACAGGAAGTTGCAACACCCATGTAAGATGTGACACTTTCAGAGGCTTTTGGCAGGACTCCACTCTGCATATCTGCTACACAGATGCAAAAGCACAGCACATGCTTTTCTGTAGAGCTGTTAGCCACTGTCTTGCTACAGTGCATGAAGACAATTATTAGGCAGAAAGGGTCACTTCACAAGACTTGCTCAACAGTTGCAAGGAAACACTCTGATGATGTGGACTGGCTCTTGTCTGCACACCTATGTTCAGTATATTTAATGTGCTGAGAAGCAGACACAGCCTGAAACCTCCAAAATACGCAGATCCTGAAGCAGAGTTTCAAGAAAGATCTTATTTGTGCATTTCAGTGCTTGTTAATCATATTCATTCACATTCGTAGCAGGCATATGGGGAGAGTCTATACAGAAGCCAGCCAAGAGGAAGAAGCAACTAAAATAAACAGATGGGTGGACAGGGAGAAAACAATATTAAGTAGTTAAATACATAATATAGTGTCTGGAAAGAAAAATAAAAGGGCTAAGAAAAAAATATTAACCAAGAACCCTTCTCCTTTAAAACACACACAGAGCATGTGATAAGGGCTTTTGGGGAAAATTGTTAAATGTCTGTAAACAAACAGAGAGATTTTAAAGATTAATATAAGAGACCTAGCAGCATATGTAGAGGGGTCAGACTCCATTTTGTGTTACCCTGGAATAAATAAAAATAACTTTACTGACTTTCAATGAGGTTCTTCTAGATTTACACTAGCATAATTGAAAGCAGAATCTGGTCCAGTAAGTGGATTATTAAATTTAACCAAAACATTATGATGAAGTGAAAAATCAACAGAGTCTGAAATAGTGATGGATATAAACTCCAGCTGGACAAATAATGAAAGACAGATTCATGAAGATGTGACTCAAATCTGACTTCTTTTGCTACCAGTGAATTCACTCTCTTCATTATTCTCCTAGTGTCTTATTTAAAAGTTTAGTCATCTAGTCATGGCAAAGAAACAATACCATGTGAAAACTGCAAATGTAGTAAGCAACTCACCAAATGTAGTAAACAATTCACCAAATGAACCATCTGAACTACACAGGAAAAAATGAAGTATTTGTTATCAGCAGAGGCAGTAACTCACAAAGAAACAAATAAATTCTTTGCCTCTCTGATTCCTTTATTACTACACAGGTATCTCGGGATGAGCATTCTCTCATTAAGTGCCAAGCTTCATGAGCAAAAGGTGAACAAGACAGAGCTTTAACTCAAGGGTTTAATACCCAGTTTATGAAGAACATGTGGGGAAAAAATACCATAATATGTATATTGGGAAATCTTTAGTGTCACTGAGACCACTTGTAGTGATGCTAGCAAAAGAGAAGAGAAGAGTCTACTCGGCACTGGATCAGCTCCATTTCCAGTTCAGCAAAACTCCCTATCATATTAGTACAAAGCTAGCAATAATTCTCATTACTGAATAATGAAGAATGTTGAAGCACTGCTAACCACAAGACAGAAGCATAAAAAATCCAGTGTCTGGACTGGATCCAACCTGCCTGGAATAATTTGAATTTACAGAATTTCACATTACATTTTAAATGCATGTCTTCAGTTTGTGTAGCTATGTAGTAAAAGGAGATGTTGCCTTAGCAGAAATCAGTAGGCATTGCCTTCCTGTCTGTCAGAAAGAGAGAGGAAAACTAAGGGGGACATGAAGAAAAAATGAAAAGAGCAAAAGAGACATGTCTTTAAAATATCCACAGAGCTACCATTCACTTAAAGCCTGCTACCCAATGGTAGATTCGTGGTTGTCCGCAAGAAAGCAAACAGTCTGTCTGTTTTTGAAAGGCGATGGCATTTGCTGCTTAGATGTAATAGAGGAAAGAACAATGATGCAGCTCTGCTCTCTGGCTTTCCCAAACAGAGCAGATATTTCAGGTGGTTAGACTACAAGAAGACTTTACTGAGCACACTTTTCAGTCCTGATGACTTCTCTCCCATCCCTAAGGAGGAGAAAACTATTTTGGACCAAGTGAGTTGCAGATACATGTAAAGCCCAGTGATTCAGTGAGAAAAATGTTCATATTTCAGGATTTGGAGAAGATAGAGGAAATGTTATAACTTAAATGAGCAGGCACAAAGTCTACCTTCCAAGAATCACTAGGGATAATCTACTGTACATATGCTCTCTGTAAGGTCTTCTTCTCTTCCTTTCCTTCCCCAAAGATGTTGCCATCTAGACCACACAACTGTAGGTACTGGGAATGCAACACTTGTTTGGTTGGTTTGGGGCACTTTTTCCCTCTTAAATGTAAAAAGAAATATAAGGGAAAGGGAGGAGCTGGAAGATTTAACAATTGTCTTTCGGAGGTGCAGAAAAATATGAGAAGAGACATTTATGGACAGACAATGATTTTATTTTAGCATAGTGCACAAGAGGAGTGGAGAGGGAATTCTATAAAAGAAAATAAAAAAGTCTGGTCTGAGATTGCTTATCTGGGAATTATTTTGGGTTGGTTCTGGGAGGGAGGAAAAGATGTCCAGAGGAGAAGAAAACATCAATAATAAACCACAGGTTCTTCTGAAGAAACAGAGTGCAGTGGAGTACAAAGTGTGCTGTTATCCTCAGACTGGGCTGTGCTAGTGCCATGTTAAGTCACTGACTTCCTAAAGGCATGACCTAGAAACTGGGCTAAATCTTCATGGACACTCTGGAAAGACATGTTTCTTTCTTAGGAGATAGGTGTAGCTACAGTTACACTGCATCCTTATCTGTTATTATTTCCAAGTTTCTGAAGCTAGGGGGAAAAAAAGTTTCAGGTATAAGTAAGTAATAATTTTGAATGATGGTATGCAGGTGTTATTTTCAGTTCATGATAAGATCCTCTAACTCTTAGAATATAAAATATTTGCCATCAGCAGTTTCCACCTTTTCACTAGGAGCAATGACTTTTCTTTTTTCTAGTCAGATTAGCTTAATATCTCTTTATTTGTGACAAAGGAAAACCTTTTGTAGACTTACAGGCTTACAAACTTTCAGGCTGCAAATTGTGGTGTTTTCCATAAGTAATTTAGAACTGCTCTTGGAGGTTTAAAAGATGTACCGAGAGTTTTATGTTGCCTGCAATATCTCTCAAAGATAAGTACAAGCTTACACTGAATTCAGGGTTAGATTTAGAAACAAAAATTCCGTAGCTTTCTTCATATTATATGATAGATTGTTTTCTGCATTGAAAGCATGTACCTGAAATTTCCTAGCTTGTACATTCCCCTAGGAATGGAGTACCATGCTGTGCTCTCCATTTTTGGATGAAATATTGGCATATTCTGTCCAAAGGGTTCATATGAATTCATTATTTTGGAGCAACTGAGTCTTCACTCCAAAATGAGCAGAATGGATGAGAAACCAGATTTTACTTTCAAAAAGTTTTACTTGGAGATCTGAAGAATTTCCTGTATATTTTTCATAAAAGAGTGACATTATCCACTACTGGGAAGATTCCCATGCTCCGTGTTTGTGTTTAACTGCCACTTGTAAGAATTATGCAGACACACTAGTAGGAAAAATGCAGTTGTTCAATTGTGTTTAGAAAACATGGAGATAGCTGTTTTATTATTATTATTGGTCTAAAAAGCATTAGTATTGGCTTACAGATGGTCACCTATGCTGGAAGCTTATGAAAGAATCTTAAATTGTGGAAAGATTATTCTAAATGTAGGGAAACATCAACTCCCTAATGCTAAAGGTGGAGTCATGCTGCTAAACATATTAGTATTTCTTAATTCAAGCACCTGTTCTGCTTGAAAGATACATAAAAAAGCTCTTATTTATTGCTTGCATCTCCATTTCAGATTTAATCTTACTATAAATTCATCTCATGTTAATTTATGTGCAAACAAAGACACACACATTTTAAATATCTGAAATGCTGGAAATAAACTTATTTTTAATTTTGTGCTTGTTTTCCATTTGTCAACCAGCAAATGAAAGGACTGAATAAATCATGCACTAATTGCCAGCGGTGCTAAATTTAGTGTGAGATCTGGAATCCTTTTGATCAAAACCGCTGAATATGAAATCGTCCTCAGCTCTCTAGGCAACTTTATCCGCCTTTCTATTCTCCATCTGTCAGTCACCTGGGAATTTGTGAACTATTCCATATGTCAGGCTTGTCAATCACAATGGAATGTGGGAACTATCTGCCTACTGCATAGGAATTCTTGTTAAAAATTAATCTGCATTAAACTAGATGTTCTATATTTTGAATACCATATTGTTTAGTGTTGCTAAACATTTTTACCTATATAAGGCTAATGAGAAATTATATTTGACATGATTATTTGAATATAGTAATGTAAGGGTTTTTTTATATACACACCATTTTTTTCACTTGTTCTAGAAGACTTGGGAAACGTTGGGTTCATCACCTATTTCAGTTGTTCTGAGTTTTCTCGATCAGTTCCTCAGGGTCTGGCATTTAAGATTCTTTTACTCAGTCCAAAGGTGATTTTCATTTCTAAAGAGCGGCAAGGAAGTTTGTTACATCCACCTTATGACTGTATGAATTTGGGAGTGGGAGGGAATATTCTCACCAGCCTTCTTCCATGTGTTTCATTAGAACTTGTTGAATAAGTGAACCCAGAAACTTCAAATGTATAATCTACATTAACAAAAACAAAATAAGGACATGGACAGTTGCTTCATCAAATTTTAAGTTGTGAGAGATTATATTTTGACTTAAAGAAATATTTTTTAAAAAATTATGTTTTCTTTCCCTGTATTTTCATAAGGAATTATTTAAATGCACCTTCTGTACAATGGGGTGAGCAACAAATATATCTATTGAATCTTCTGCTATTAATGAAAAATAATGGAACACTTCTTCAATTAATGTCAAATTCAGATAATTTTAAAAGGAATTAGTTCTATTCAAGTCCAAGTTTCTAAAGAAAACTAAAAGTGCATCACAGCAGCAAATAGTTTTTCCAATAAATATTCCAAAAATTCATATTCATGTTTATGCTGTTGCATTACACGTGGTTGGGCTTGGTGGAGAAAGAACACCTCACTGGACAGCCCCTGTGATGACTTCTTTTTTTAATTCAGCCCTTCCCCTCATTGCCCTGCTCCTTGCTGACAATTTTTCCATTAGTCACCCACTTCCACTGGTTGACAAATTCAGGTGGGCTGTGTGTGCTGGGAGCTGAAGTTTCATTCACCTGAAGTTTAGGCGGCTTTTCCTTCACACAAAGGGGACACCCACTGAACATGTGCTTGGAGCAATGACTCCCATAATCCACTCAGGGCCAAGGCAGCATCTATGTGCCTTAAGCTGTTGCATTGCTACACTTAAAATTAGTAATGCTCATATGCAAATTACCAAAATAACCAAGCTATCACTGACAGAAATCTTGAATTTTGTATTATTTCTCTTTTCTACGTCTGTGGCAGCAACCTCACACAAACATGTCATTTTTGCTTTTAATGTCCTCATTAAAAGAAAATGAAAAGCTTATGCATGTATAAACCGTGAAATATATACACATTTTTCTTATGACATTAAAAAGCAAGAAAATATCAAAATCAAGTTTATCCTTCATCTCCAGTATATGGAAGAAATGTTTGAAAGAGATTTAAAAGGATATTTACAAGCATAACTTATATCAATTTTTAAAAAGTTATTTTTCATATGAAAAGGCAGACATGTAATGACAAATGGTGTTCCTCAAACTTCTAACACATTCCTTGATAATTCTAAGTTGGGAACAAAAATGGTATTTCACTGCAATGAAAGCTAACACAAATTGTTTCTCTTATTAACTTCTTTCTTTATATCCATTTCTAAGGCACATAAAAAGTGAAATTTACATCTTACTTTAATTGTGATCATATTATTATGAAGGTTTTTTTTTTTTTTCTACTTTGAACTTGAGAATGCTTTTTATGTCTAAAAGTTTGCCTATTTCTTCCAACTATCAGCTGGTCAAACAAAATCTGTAATGCACCTTTACAAAGTTTTCATGACTTGTATTCCCTAGTCTCTCTCAGGACCTAAATGCAGTTTTATGCTGCCTACTGCATGGTTTACTTCTTCCTTCCTATACTATTCTTTTGGCCTTTAAAATTTTGAATACTGACACGAACAGTACCACCTTCTGTTTACCAATCTTCTGAACTTCTGAAATATAGGAACTTCACAAATGATTCTGAAAAAGATTTCAGTGCTTTGCAACTATGTCAGTAATTTGACTAAATTCTTACTCTACACCTGTTAACAGTATAAACACAAACAGTATAAACATAAACATTTCTGAGAAAGGGATCACTTCTGTGACTTTTTCCTATTTATTTTTCAGCAGAAAAGTAAAACAAAAATCAAACCCAAAACAAAAATCAAACAATCAAACAAAACCAACAACAACATAGGATTGTTTTCAAAAGTTTCCTTTCAGTTGCTAAAGAATTTTAACTCTTCAAGCAATACTTTGGATTGAAGACTGTTCTCCCAGGAACTTGAGACAGCTCTGTGTCTGAAGCACTGAGGGAAATGATCTGCTTCCCACCTTGATGTCACCTGCTCCCTCACAGTCTGCCAGTGATGTAACTGCTATGTCCCAGTGGACATGGCTCAGGCACAAGGGTGAACAGAGGGATAGTCAAATGAATTTTACCAAACATGATAAAATGTTTATCTATTGATGTATTAAAAATAAACATGCAGAAATTAACAGAACCATTCTATGCTATCTTGAAATTTCATCTTGATAAATGTATTTATATGTATTATATATATTTATGTATTGATTATTATAATTGTTAATATTTATATGTGTGTGTATATATGTATAGATACACACACACTCTGTGGTCTTTTTTTCAACTGCAATATATGTGCTGTAAAATGCCTTCAATATTTTTCATTCAGACTACTCCAAAACATACCTCAAATTAATGCATTACAATGGGTAAGAGGGTGAACATGTAGGAAAACTGAACAATCTAAATCCGGGCAAAGGCAGTTGTTCATTTTTAAGTAAGGACACTGTGTAGTCCTGTGACCATGCCAAAAACTTCCAGCAAAGTAACACGAGCTGCAGGGGAAATAAAGGAGAGATCATCCTCATCAGCAACCTCCCTCTGCATGCTGCCCTTAATCCTTGACTCTTAATTATAAGATTCTGAGCTTGGTGATGGAAGACTTATAATGGTGAGAATGAAATAATGTTTACTGTTCTGAGAGGTACCACGAGTTCTAAAGGCTCCAGGAAAGATAGGAGGGAAAAAGAGAAGCTTAAAGGTGCTAAGTCTGATTTTAGCAAAGAGTTTTTCTTCCTGTTCCTTCCAGCAGAACATTTTCTGTGATGGTTTTATTTCCATGTCTACATGCTTTGGGTGTAGCAGATCATCCATGAAACTGCTGATTTACTGTGAATTAAGAGAAAAGCAGATCTATGACAGTACAGCTGTTAATATATTTTTATTTAATTGTGATTAGCCCAGACAAATAATGTTTCAAAAAGAGAAGAAATATCTACCTATAGAAAGTGAAAGATGTCCTAAATAGAAAGATAACACACCTATCGAAGCTTATACCCAAGAATATAGCTTCCTTCATGTAAATTTGTGTCCTCCACTTATTCAAAAAACATACTCATTCTGTGCTGTGAAAAAGCATGCTATCTGTATTGGAGCCACAGCAGCTATCCAGCCTTTTTATCAGGACACTGGGACATTAAAGGAAGCAGTGGACATTTAATGAACTATTGCACTTCCTCAATTTTTTTCTTTCTCTTCTTGTCCTTGCTCATTAGAACAGCTTGTAATAATAATAACTCACACACACCCCCACGCCCCTCCCACTCACCTCCTAATGCAAGTTATTGGTTTTATTTCTTCCTGATTTGTAATCCCACTGTATATTGTAACTACAAGACAACTTCAGCATTTAACATGTGGGCATCAAATTTATTTTGGTTTTTAGCTGAGGCATGGACATGCACAGTCACATCACAAAACCACACAAAATGGTTAATATTAAAAGCAGTGCAATGTTGACCATGAAAATATAAATTCTGAGTATACGGAAAAATCATGATTAATCTTGTTTTATTTTTGGTGACCTATGTATTCCAAAATATACTAGTATTAAATTTATAAGCAGTCTTTTTTTTTTTCCCCACTTTTTTTGCTGCATAAGGATGACTTAAACCTTGTGCTGCTGCCTAGCATAAATCTGTTTCAGCTTCTATACCTCGTTTCCAGCAATGAGTAAGTATCACTTCAACTTCTGGCTGATCACAACAGATTGGCATCCAGGACAGAAAGGTCTCTCCCACAGACCACAGGAAGACACACTTCAATATGAAAGCTCAGCAGTCATACTGAGCTTTCTTACTATGAGCCATCTTCAAATAAAAACTAGTAGATGCTTAGGCTACTCCCTACACTGCACTTGGCTTCCACTTGAGACTGCAGCCTGTGCCCTGACTGCTGTGGAGACTTTTGGACGACAGCTACTCATAGTAGATTCTCAGACCAGTGCCAAAGGCAGTCCTTGGTCTCCGTTCAAAGTATTAGGCTAAAGAAAAAGATCTGAGCAACTCTCCAACTGTATGCTTCTCCCATTGTAAGGGGTGGACTCTGACTCATATTGTAGATCTTCATCCATGAATCAAAATGAGTTGAAAAATGAGCTTTACTGTCAGGGAAATATCCAGGCTTGAATCTGACTTATGGTTTCATTTATTTATTTACATTTTTTGAGGGGCAGGTTATCTTGTGGATTTTGTCTGGGGTTTTTTGTTTGGTTGGTTTTGTTTGTTTGTTTGTTTTTAACAGTGGAAGAACACTAAAGTAGTACTTTGAAAAATGTTACAAAATATAAATAGCACTACTGAGAGCAGAACACAGGCTTTGTTGTGTTATCATACAGCAGATCCAACAATATACTACAGATCCATATTGTCAACTGAAATGGAAAAGAAAAACAGTTCAACAAGGATGCTTCTTAGGAAAACTACCCAATTTACTCGTGTGTGTCTCAAGGCCAAAGCATCTTATCTTTGCAAAAATCATTCTTCTGTAGTGAGTAACAGCAATACTTCAAGTGGTTTTCTGTTGTGTGTCATAAAAGTCTTTCTATTGATGTTGAAAAAGAAAAAAAAAAAAAAAAGCCTGTACCAAGATTTTAAGCTAGAAAGAGGTACACATTTTTTATTCTAGAAGAAAAAAGTTGTATGCCAGATATATTATCAGTATTAAGCTCATAGAATCAGAGTAAATGCATGTTTTCTGTATTAACAGTAATGTTTTTATTCTTATAGATGCAAGTTTGAGCCTTTTATTGCACTGTTGGTTTGTTGGTTTGTTTTTTTTTTCTTTACTTTTGAGGTTAATTTTATCAGATTGAGACCAAAACTTCCCACATCAACAGAAGAAAAGTATTCAGCCAATAGTGATCACTTTTTATTGCACAATCATTACTTGGTTACCCTAGTCAATGCACAGATATTGTCTCAAGTATACAAGAGCAATTAAAATAGGAACACTGGCAAGAAAACATAATGATACTTCCTTCAATTTATTAGTTACGGTAAATGGCTTACAACAAACCAAAAAGCCACTAACATGTTCTGAGATGGAGGCATTGCTTCTGTACTGTGGATAATTAAGTGTTTTGGTGGGAATTTCTTCATAGAACTGATACACAATTAGACAAATTTGTTCACATATCATGTTTCATTGAAGTCTGTATGAGTCTTCTATTCTTGGCAATGGGTCCTGATCTTAGATCCTTTTATGCCTGATTAATTGTCAATATTAGTCAGGAGTTTGCTCATTAGCTCCTAGCAGGGCACATCTAGAATTGCAGTAAGCACCATTTAGAGATTATATGCTAACTGCTGATAAACTGCATGGACTGTGTGTGTGAATTTCAGTTAGATGAGTATATGCATATACACATATACATACACATAAATTATGCATGTATGTACACAAACATATACATACATGCATGTGTATATATATATATATATACACACATGTGCACACCTCAGTTAATTTCATGGAAGAATGGAGTAAATACAAATTATTCCCCTGTATACAAGTTGTGGCTGGAAGTGCTGCTAACTTATTCAGGGCTCCCTAGTGAATAAAAACATCCCAACATAAATTTACTGTGTATTATTCATGCTACATTTTAAGTTTTCAATCTGTCATGTCAACTGCTTTAAATCATATCTAAACCAATGTGCTAAACAGACATCACTTTTAAACAAAAGGAAGTAAATTAAAGAACATCTTGCTGTACAACAGACATTTGTTTCATACATTCATTTTCCAAGGACTTAATTTCTTGGTCAAGAGAGATAGAAGGTTGACAGAGAAGCAACTGATAATGCAAACTATTTTCTCCAGATCAATTTTACCTCCCAACTAGTAATGCTGCTGTGCTCAACAATTCAGCCTCAATGATAAAATCTGACTGTTTCCAGATCATAAAGTATTTATCATGTGTAAAAAGTAAATGTGCTTTATTAAAATAATTGTTTCTGCTCTTAGATTTTTAAACTCCTCCTGTCAGCTGAAGATGAAGCTTGTGTGGCAGTATTAGTAAAATTCTTTGTCCAGTAAGCTCATGGGAATCAACAGGAAGTTACAAAAAGGAATGAGCCAACTTCCCATCATAAAACACTATGTGTGCTGAGCATGAGTACTAAAGAAAGAAACTCTGGAAAAGTAAACAGAAACAAAAACCAAACCAAAACAAACATTACTTATTTCAGTCTCATGTGTGAGGGAACAAAGGTGTGGATGTAGAAGTAAGGGCTATTCTTAAAGTGTAAAACCATTAACTAAAGTGGTGATCTGACATTTTATTCTTCAATGAGACAATGCTGCCTCCACATTCTCCGATGCTGTAACTACATTTCAGAGGTGACAATGAGATACTTTCATCAGGAGGTCTTCTGTCTTCACAGTACCAGCTGTGAGTTATTACTCACACTGCTCAAAAATGAGAAGGAGTTCTTTGTGTGTTTTTTTTCATGCAATTCCACTAAGAACCAAAGATTACCAAGTTGAATAAATAAAACATTTAATCCTTGGGCTAACAAAAAAAACCAAACCAAACCAAACCAAAAAAAAAAACAAACCCAAAAAACAAAAAAAAAACCCAAAACAACAAAACCAAAAACAAGAAAAGACTATAGAAATATAAATAGCTAGGCAGCTCTCTGTTGGGAAGTACATGAAAAGATAGGAACACATGTAAGGAAACGGCCTTTCAAATACTCAGGTTTGGTTTATTTTTTACACTAAATACTGTATTCCAGTATCACCAAAAAAGGGCATTGACTCACATTTCAGTAACTTCAGTTTTAAACCCCTAAACTATCCTGAAAGTAGCATGAGGAGTTGTGCATTTCAAGTGTATAACCAGTCCTCACATGCTAACACAAGATCAAGCATGATTGGAATACAGATCTATCAACCAAAGGCCACTAATATGTTAGTCAGATATCTCCTAAAGCAAGCAACTGCAGCCGGATTAACTGTCAGGTAGAGCTCATCACACTTGGAAACAAACAAGCTACCATGGTTATCTCTAAAACTGAAGCCGTTCCCAAAATGTCATTTTTCAAGATTATTAGATTTGAGGTAAAACTAACCCTGATTAACATTTCTTAATTCATAACACCTATTTCTTTGCTTCAGACTTTAACTTCTGCAGCTCATATGACACTGAAATAATATATTTGTGTGTAATGCAAAAATATGGTGGTTGAGCTTTGATTTTATAGTCAAAATCCTTTCTGCTCATCTTCAAAGAACAGAAGAAGGCATTTTGGTGACAACTAGAGAAAACATGCCTTGATGGGAAACTCACAAGTCTTCAGTGGCCTTTGCCCTATGTTCCTCCCATCCTTCCATACTAAAAACTGATGAATCAAGGTACAGCTTTGGTACAAATAGAGAGAGACCAAGACATATCTTTTGAGGAGCAAATTAGAGAGCGGCGAAAGTCTCATAAATTAAGATCTTTATAAACTATGAAGTAGCTGGAATCTAAGAGATTGCCAACACCTCATTTGAGGTTTAATCTAAGGATTAATCTAAAACTGTGACTAATGCATTTTGGTGACTTAACGTTCCACCAGTTATGTTAAAATGTATGCTAAAATTTACATAACAAAGAATAGGTCTAAATACTGCACTATTAGGAGCTGGTCTCTGCTGAGAAAGCATGTGTGGACGGAGTGGACAAATTATGGGGAAAAGCTTCCTTTTTCAGTGGAATTAATTCTGGAAACAATGACATATTTTCCTTCATAATATCAAAAGGGAGTTCCATGTTCAATCACAGTGTGAGGACTTAGCTTGGAAAGCATGGATACCTCTTTACCCAGGTTAGTGTTAAAAGACACAAGAAGACCTCCGTATTTTTCAATGATTAAAATAACCTGAGATCCTCCAGCTTCAACAACCTAAACCCCTACAGCCTCCCTAAGCTGCAACTTCAGAGGAGAGGTTTACAGGAAACACTTTGAAAAGCATTATGTTTTCAAAGAAGTGTTGGATACCTTTTAAAATCAGGCAAACATAAGGAATTTCAAATGAGGTACTAAAATATCTCTCTTCAACAGACTTTTGTCAGTAAATTTTTATTTCCCAAACTTTTCATAATCCTTCTTTTGGGATCTTCCTTGCTGTCATTAAAACAATTTTTTCAGTTTGTCGCAGTGAGGATAATATATAGTAATCTCTTTTAAAAACAGAGATTACTTTTTAGTTGGCTCAGCTCACTGAAAATGCTGCTGATTTGCTGTTGTATATAGACAGCTGCGACAAGTTTGACTAACAGAAATAAAATAGCAGGTAGCCTTCATCCATTACAAAATAAATACTGCCTTTTAAATTTGCTTAGCAGAGCAACTGAGAGAATAACTTTGCCGGCTTCCATATGAAGCCTTCCTCTTCCTAATAACTGACACACTTTCACACTCCAGGGTTCACTACAAAGCAGGATATGTCTCTGCATTAAAGGAGCCATCTCTAGAAATTTGCAAAGTAAATTATTCATTTATCAGGCTTGGTCCTGTTTCAGAACAAAAGCTTTTATGGAGACATACCTGCACTCGTTTTCCTCGTTCTAAGGATATAAAACCAGATCATGTCTGTCATTACTGTCATGACATGATGGTCTTTACAACACAAGAAGAAAGAAATATTCTCACAAATTCCTTAGACAAAGAATAAAGTCTTGAGCAAGGGAAAGACAAAACATCAACCCTAAACCTGAGGCTGTTTCAAAAAGCCTTTGGAGAAAAGAAGGATAAGTTCAAAAGAAGGATGAGTTTTCTCCATCTTGGCTGGTGGTAAAATAAGCCTAAGTGCAACTCTTTGCATGATCAGCACTGAAGGACACTTAAAAAAACAGAAGTGGCAAGGGTCAAGACTAGCTGGGTCTTTCATCTTTGTCCCTGATCTTCTACATTGATTTGCCAACTTGAAATACCTACTGCAGGATAATGGCTGGTCCCCTAGAGGCACAAGGTTTTTAAGATGTCAAGGTTGCTGTTCCTCATATTCCTCTGGGAAAAAAAAAAAGTCAAAGGTTTTTGAATAAGATGACTTGTTGACAGCAAACATGGTATTTGGATTATGAGCACATCAGAGAAACATATTACTGAGTTTTGCCTTGAGAAATGTGGAAGATAAATATGTAACCATACAGCACTGTAGTATATAGCACTGTGCTTTCCAGCGGAGTGAAGCATTGAGCATTAAGCACTAAATGAAACAAGCTGATGTTTGGTACTAAGCATCAGCAGCTGGCCACTGACTGTAATGCCGGCTCCAATAGAACCAGCTGTACGTGCTCAGCTAGCATGCAAGATTCTGAACAAGAAAACTTCCATATTTAAAATGCATCTAAATGGAACCTGGGGAGAGAAAAAGAAACAAAAACTAAAAAGAAAAAGAGAAAAATGGATCCCGTAAGCATGAGCTTGTCTCTCTATCCAAGTAGACACCTTTTTCTGGTGTAATTCAAGACTAGGAGGAGAGGTGAATGTCTCTCCTGTTAGGAATGTTTGTTGGCCACATAAAAGACTGGAGGGTCCTCATGCAAGATCATTGTTGATTAACACCTTTGCCTGAAGAAGTGCATTTGTTATTCCTGAACAATCCCAATGTGAATTATGTTTCCAGAATGCTCAAGTACAGGAAAAAAACCCAAAAACAATAAAACCCCCAACCTAAAAAACCAGACCACCTCCATGCCTACTAAAATTTAAGTAATATCTATTGAATATTTTAATACTAGTCTTTTTTGTCCACCTAAGTGACTAAGAAGGATTATCTGCTACTAATAAGGATCCAAAAAGAGAAATAGTATTTTTCTCCAAACTACAAGAAGCTGGAAGAAATAACCAGAAGAAAAACAGTGAAAGTATTATAGTTAATTCTGTGATTTGCCTTACCAAAATTCTCAGGCACTTATGACAGTCCATGCTCAGGACTTTCAGATAATGTGTGTCATGTCAAGAGGGATCCACTCAGGATCATTTTACAAAAAACTTTACTTGTTTGGAAATTGGAGATGACTGGCTACTGCATGTGGGTTTTGTTTTGGTTTTTTCCTTTCTTCTTTTGTTGTTTTTTTTTTAATAATTTTTCTATTAGCTTCAAAATTTATCATAAGCAATGAGCAGAAAAAAAATTCTAGAGGAAAAAATCAACAATGGTTACATTGAGAAAGCTCAGGTAGGAACTAATTTAAATTATAGTGGACAAAATGTGGAAAAAAACACACTTCTATTGTAACTGGAAATTCAATCTAAAATCACAATAATAATTTGCTTGTAAGAGGTGGGGGAATTTAGACTAACCCACACAGGGAAAAAAACTCTTAGAGTGGTTGAAATAAAATGTCACCTACAACATCCTTAGAAGTAGAGTTGACAACATTTTCATGATTTATTAACTTTCACATAATAGCTGCTCTTTCAAAGATGGGTTGCAAAATCAAAATACCCACAGCACTTTTTGGCTCCAGAGGTTTCCAAAATTCAGCTACTTACTTTGATTCTTGAGTAGTTTTTTCCCTTCCACTTCTCAGATCATAGATACCAGTGGGCAGGATTATTCTACACTGTTTTCTTGTGGGGTATTATGTCTGGAATGCCTCTATTTCTGGGAAGGAGATTAATGAGTGACAAAAAAGAGAAACTGAACTAATTTATAATGATAACTGAAAAGGGAACATCTTTTAAAAACCCAAACCCCATCTAAAATGCTTAGGGATTTTAATTTCTTTTATATTTTTATCAGTGTTACCAGCTGCACTTTTGCACTATAAAGTTATTTTTAAGCTAAAGCAGAAGATAATTTTGTAAGATAAATGCTAAAATTAAATCAGGGCAGACCTGGAAATCTCCTAGGAAAGTCAATTCTTAAGAGCCTTCCTTGAAGTGTTGACAAGTAAAATGTTCTCAATAAGTTTGCCAAACTGCTGATAGGCTTTCATTCATGTAAACAGAGCTTTCCCCCAGTTTAAATTGTAAAGTACACAGGCATACTCAAGCATATCTCATCCTTCTTTCCACATTCATTACTGCATGCTTTTGTAGCTCCAACACAGTGACTGGGGGCCCAATGGGTTTATTAGTTGCAAAAACAAACTTTCAAATTCCAGTAAAGACCGTGAAGCTGACCAAGATTTGTCATTGTAGAAATTTTGACTGGGTCCTTATGAACTCCAAACATATTATGTACAAGTCCTTTGACCTCTCTAGAGTTTCTTCAGTTTTACCCTTGTAGGAGCTGAAGTAGAATAAAACTTTTCCTTTTTTTTTTTTTTCTCTCCAATTACTTATGTTTCATTGTCTACTTTGACAAGAAAGTACTTCCTAAAGAGTAATTCTTCTTTGCTTTTTTTTTCCATTCTTCAATAGCACAGAATATAACATTTTCTGAAGAGTGTACCTACTTGTGTTGGATCTGCTAGAATGGTCTCAACAGATCTGCATAGACAGCAAAGGTGTTTTCTGTTTCTTTCTTTCTTTCTCTCCAAAACTACCATAGGAAACTGAATGTACTTTATGTTTTATTTTGAAAGCATGAAATCAGGACAGAAACAAGCAAAATAAGCTGTGGAAGTCACTCTGCCACTTAGAAGGAAATAAGGAGAGAGCAATAAACTCTCATTACCTCATGATCTCCCCTCTTTTTAAATCTTATATATGTAGAGGTAGAAACAGTATCTATGCATCTTAAGAATCTCTTGATGCAAATTGAATATAGCAAAATCTCAAATATCTGTAGCAATGAGAAAATTCTGGGATATAAATTCTAGTGACTGATTTACGTTCGATAGATTCCTCTACCATTTGCTTCTCAGATTCCATTTATTTTCTTTCATACAAGTTTTACCATCAGAAGCTATCTTTCATTTCTTTATAAACAGAGTCACTTGAGGTGAACCAGGCCATTAGCAAACACTCCTACTCAGGGGATGGTGCAGTGCAGAATTTCCTTGGGGAGACCACTGAGAGGACCCTGACTCTGGGAGTCACATCAGGGACTGACTTGGACAACACTTCTCTCTCTGTGCTGCACTCAGTCAGCAGAGATGAATAGGGCACAGACTGTTTTCCCATGGCTTTTTCCCTGTGCAGCCCAGACATGCTGGGAACTGCATGGAGGCTGCTGTCCCAGCTGCAGAAGTTGCAGTTGAACAAGCACTCACAAGTTACACAGTCACTTAATCATGCTGACTAGTGGAAGGGTCAGACAATAGTCTGACCTTTCAGGAGCAGCTATCAAAAGAAGGAGGTCAAAACCATCTATTTTCCAGAAACAGTGGCAGAAGTATACAAAAGGTGTTAAGCTGCACATGCAGTGGACTGTATACTTAAGTTCTTCCAACATACAGACCACATGTTAACACTGGCAGTGTCTCCTCTCAGTCCCACCTACATCAAATCCCACAAGTAGACTAATATTTTCCATGAAGAATACTATTTCCAGAAGATAGTTAATTAACTTATTTTTTGAATTAATATGTTTTACCTTGGATAAGCAAGCCTAAGTGAGCAACCCTATATACCAATTTGGACAGAATACCACAGGTATTCTAGAAACAGAACTCTATTGACGTTCATGGACCACAGAGCAGTTTGGCAAGTTCTGTTTGAGGATCTTGTGAGAAGACAGGCAGCCAGTAACTTACTATACTACAAACCAGTCAGTGCTGGTTCCTCTCCTCCAGCCTCACCTAACAGAGTTGAGTAATAACCAGCTATTACTGGTGCCATAGAGATGGCATAAAGCAGCTGCCTGAGGACTGAAACAATGCGGTGGCTTCTTTGCATGTCCGAGAGGTTGCTCAGCTCTGCACTCCAGCTGGGTACCAGGGAGAACCCTAACTCCAGAGACCACAGAACTGCCTTTTCAAAGTCCTGATTCATGCACATTTACTAGGAAAAGTATGATGCAACACATGCTCCTATTCTAAAGGATTCCAGTGCCAAGACATAGTGATCTGTGACCTTTCTTAATTTGTAAATTAACTGTTGATTTTGCCTTTTTTTTTTTTTTTTTTTTGAGTTTCCTTTAGGTCATGCAGGGAATGTAAGAATCTAGTCCAAAGAATAAGAATTTAATGGCAGTAGCAAGCAGATGTAGACAGTGAAAGTCTGTGACAGGGCTACTATTTTCAGAACTGGCTTTTGAAAATATTTTTTTAATTTCAAAGACATATATATATATATATACACACATGTACAGACAGAGAAAGCAAGCTATCCAAACTTTAATGAAATTTGGCTCTTTCTCTTCAGGCTAAAGAAGGAAAAGATTTCTTTTTCTTTGTGTTTCGATATCTGTCTGAGCCTCAGAGAAAGTGAATAATCAGGAGTTACATAGAGTTTGTGGTCCCAACTTCCTTAAAGACATTCAAGCAGCCTACTAAAGTAATTGTACTTTTTGAGTCTATTTTTTATTTGCAAAGATCAGGAACACAGCTGTTTTTGAAAGAAACTCCTTTTTCCTCTGTGAAATGAGTTTCCTTGAATGTCTTTTAATGTCATGTGATTAGAGATAGAGATGCTCTACAGAGATAATACATGTTATATGACAGGAGAGAGTGTGACATTAAGCTGCCTTATTTTCTACATATCAAATAAACATGATTATTGTATAAAATTGATGTTAGGACACTTTCAGTGATTGATCAGTATGCCTTTTAAGGATTTCAAAGGAGTCTCCTCTGATCACATAAATAATGTTTTATTTTCAAATCTAAGTTATTTTCCAACTGCTTTCTAATGTGTCTGTCACTGTTCAAACATCTTATTTAGAGAGCTGAGGAATGATAGCTCATCATATAGGTAGCCCTGTGTGTATTTTGGTTTTTTTACAGATTATTTTATTGCGTACCTCACCTACTTTCTCGCAAACTTTGATACAGTTCACACAGTGCTAACCACAGATTTCTGCAAAAACATTTATGATCCTTCTTAACACAAATTGGTAAGTATTAATTTCATGCTCCTTTTTAGAATTAAAAAATGTTACTCTTGCATATAATTTTTAATTTAGAATTTATCTTATGCATATATGCAAATGTTTTGTGAACTTGAGATCAAATACTCTCCTTATCTGTAAAAATGAAAAAAATGTTGAAGAACACAAAACAGTTCTTACTGACAAAGAATTTCTGAAATAAACTCCAGCTTTTTGTATTGATGTCTAGTAGTGAACAATAGCAAGAGTAAGATAATTCAGCCTTTACAACCAGTACAGAAAGCTGAATCTGTCTCATTTTCACTATTAGGCAATACATGAAACCCACCTGGGGATCCTGGGAAAGCCCATTCAACACTCATTTTCAACATCGTTTTGTTTTTCTCCTCCCACTTCCCAGCCTACATGAACTCTGAGAACATATAATCCTTCTTGTTTTCCCACCTGTAACAAACTACACTGGAGCAAAAGCCCTGCTAGAAGAACTCGGTTACAAATGCTCTCTTAACCCATTACAGCTGCACCAGACATGTAAATTGGCTGCATGTGCTGTGTTCTTTCACTTTAAATACACCCTACCTTTAGAGGTTACTCTTTAAGCTATCTTCTATTGCCATAGGCACACTAGGTTGAACAGATCTAGCTAAACACAAACAAGACAAAAATAAAATGTGTGAACCTGTGCCTTGAGAAAAAGACACCCTGCCTTTTCCAAGAATTCCACAGAATGAGCATTTTTGACAATATTTATATATGCTGGGTTTTCAACTCTACCTTGGACCTTCAGTGTACAACGATTCTACACATACACACCCACACTGTACACACATTGGCATATGGTATTTACAGTACACCTTCCAGATTATCATATAACTTTCTTATTTCCCACTATGAAACAGAGAGAAAATTTATGCTGTGTTGCATACAGTATGCTGTGTTCAAGTGAACTTTACTACATGCAAAGTTTCAAGAGCAGGTCTGTGCGAATCATTAACTTTTCAAAAGGCACCAGTTCCCTTCTGTCACTAATGACATGTGTAACAGTTTAATGTAATGCTACTTTTAATTATCAGAGCCCTTTCTTTAAATATCAAATTTCTCTCTCTAAATTGTCCTGAATTCTCTTTACAGTCTCATCTGTCACTGTAAATGTCATCACTTTATTCCTCCTTTGGATGCAGTGACAGGCTCACTCTTATCCCCAGCTTTATCTCTTTTTCCATCCTTTATTGTACTACAAAGATCCCTCTTTCATAGTTTACAGCTGTATCCGCTTTCCACACGTGGCAAATGATTGCCTCGGTAAAGGTATTTTCTGTTTCAATCTTGCACTTTCCCAAGGGAGAACAAAAGGGACAAGCTTTCTGGAGTTGGTTTCACTGAGAAAATTGTTTAGAATTGCCTCATTCCTCAACAGATTACCGAATGCATACAATCTTGGCTTAAGTGCTATTGTACAGCACAATTTGTCCATTATACTTTGTCCCTTCCATTTATAAAACCCCCTCACCAATTAAAGTAATACAGCCTTCCAATACCTGCTCCCAATTAAATGTGAGCTGTATTACCTGCCTTGATGCAGCTGGTCACAGATTCCTACCACTTACTAGCATTCATTAGCCCTATTCATTATACAGGAGTTGGTGGCAGGAATTCAAGCTACTGGCTTTATTCAGGGGCCATCAAAATTATCAGCTTTCAGCACAAGGCCCCAGTAAGAACAGGATTAAGTGAAGGGAGAGGGAATTCATACAGTAGCGAAATCATTGTTTCGACTTTTCTCGTGTCTCTTCTAGACCAGTGCAGCAGGAGCATCCACTAGGTGTACAAAAGACAGATGGTCACAACTGGAAGAAAGCCTATTCCTCACTTGCTTTCAGCATAGCTCCTAGTTTTACTTTCCTGTGTCTCTTGCCCCACAGCCTCCTTGATCTAAAGGTAGCCTTTGTCTGATCTGGGGTGTACTTACAGATGTGATCATTAACCACTTAAGGTCTGCGGCTGCAGACTGGCTGAACACCATTTAAAGACAATGTTCACTTCATGAGATGAAACAGCCCCAATTTTTCTGGCAAGATGAAAAATCACAGAATTTCTGAGGTCTCACTGCCCATCACAAAGGATCTTTTCCAGGCACACGGTGTACCCAAGGTGATCTGCTGGGTGATAGCGTGCAGTGTGGCTCATTGTGTCACAGGAAAAATTCGTTTGCTACTCTCAAACAGTTTAAGTATCAATACCCACTCTGTAATTAGAGCTTCCAGAATTTACTGGATGGCAGTGATAGTAAGACAAGCAGCCACATCATAAGCTTTGGGGCTGTCACAACAAAAAGAATTGAGAGTGAGTGAGACGGAGGTTTAGTCTTGCCTGGTCCTCGGAGGTGGGACAAAGGTGTAGCGTCCCAGCTCTACCCACTCCAAAGAAGACTGTGGTCATATCACGGCCTGCTGCTGGCCCTTTTAAGGATGGTGCAAGCAAGGAGATTAAAAAGAGAGGAGACACAACAGTATTACTTGTGAATGCACTGAATGGAGAAGCTTGAAAAATTCAATCTAGCCATTTTTGGACCAATTTTAAACTAATTCTTTACTGCAAACACTCATCTCTTATCAAGGATCAGCAACATATGCACATCCATAGCATTTTTTAAGGTGGTGTAGGATGTATATTGGTGTTTTCCTCTCAATTAACTTCTAGGCAATTTTCCCAGCTAAATACATAACATCTCTGGCAACACGCCAACCAAAACCTTAAGACCGAGCACTAAATTCTGTACTTATACAGGCAGTTTAGATTTTCATGCAGTGAACTGGAAGAATGCCAATAGCTCCCAACATAAACTTAGCAGTAGGAACACTATATATATTTTTTATCAAGAAACTCTACTTTACTTTTCTAAGACCACTTGAAAACTGCACCATTTTAATGTTCCTTTAGCACAAAATAAAAGAAAGATTTAACCTGCTATTAAATTAACTCAATTAGTAATTTATTTCATGTAACCTTACACTTCTGATGGTATTAAATCAAACACACCAACATGTGGATTGTTTTGGAGGTTTTTTTGTAAGTTATGGTAATTACACACTGCCTGCTAGACAATAAATTTCTCGTTAGCCTTTTGCCCTGTTCTTTCTCTCTGAAAGAAGATTATTGAAACAGAAGTATTTTAAGACCCCTCCTTATGTACCTCATATAAAACTGTAGTGCAACAAGGTGGAATACTTATGTACCTTAAGGAATTAAAAAAATAAAATAAAATAAAAACACTCAGAGAAAAGCAGGGTGTTAAAGAAGGAAAAGGCAAAAAGGAAAAATGAAAAAGGGAAAAAAGAAAGAAAATAAAATATTTGGAAAAGACTGGCTTCCAGGCATGATAAACTGAAGTGTTGCTGAGAATAGACTGTATTTGTTGTCCCTGTCATTTGACTTAGGTCATGTACCAAAGGCCAGTGTTAGCTGGATGTTACATTTTTCTCCACTATAATTTTTTCTGGGGAGTGGGGAGTAAGGAAACCCAGTTCAAGTAAAACCTATCAATAATCCAGAATCAGAAGGACCAAATCTGTCTTTGCCACAGCCACAAACAGAGAAGCCAAACATCGTTATGTGGCGCACCTGCACCACAAGCACCACCAAGGGAGGGAGGTGTTCCCTGATGCTCCAGCCCCCCTTTGCCCACCAGGCAATGTCTTTTGTGGTCAGGTTACCTCTGCTGCTACCCTATGCTTGCCAGTAGGCTTCTTCATTTGCTGGTGCCATTTTGTTCCATTTTCAGGCTGGCACCTAAGCAGATATATTCCAGAGCAGATAAGACATTGCAGCTGTCCCCAATGTGTTTCAGGGTCCTGCTGGCAGCACCCTGCTCAATGTGTGTTCAGTGACCCATGAGAGGCATCAGGGGCAGCTCCTCCACCATGCAGCAACATTCCCCAGTGCACACCATGCCTGTGTGCAGCTCTGGCAGGAAACTGTCAGCAGCATATTGGGTATCCTCACAAAACAGAGGGAGTGCCCTCCTTGGTTCTGTTTAGATATCTTCCATGGGGCTTTCTTTCAAAGATGGCTCTGACTTCTGACCCTGCTGCAGATGGCATAACTGTTGCCTTGGCAGACTGCCACTCACATCCGGTTTCCAGTCCCACGTTCTCATTCTTTTACAACATGGGTAACCCTGCTCCCTGCTTTTAATTTCTCTTCTTTTTTTTTTCTTTTTTCTTTTCACCCTCTTCTTTCTAGTTCCCTGGCAGGCACAGCTCCTTGGCTCCAGAAGCTTGTTAGGTATTTCTCACTAAACATTTTATTCTTCCTTCCATGAAGTTCACACATGATGACAAAACTAATGAATGGCTCTAAGAAGCATCATGATATTCTAACTAAAGACAGCCAAGAGAATGGCTGAAGTGTCTTTCCTTCTTTCTCTTTTTTCCCCCCCTAACTGTCAGTTTTTTAATTTCTCAATTAACTTCACTTGCAGCCCTAGTAAGCATTAACAATCTTTAATCTTATGTGGGTTTTTAAATATGAAGAGCTTTGTTATCTTCACAGACTTTTAAAGATAGATTGATAAACTGTAAATAGTATGAATTTGATATGGCAGCTTGTATTGATATATCTAGAAGACTTTCTGAATTAAATTACTTCCAATCTTTTATGAGTTATTAACTCTTCAGGAATTGTACAGTATTCAGCTATGTGAAATATGAACAGTTCATATGAAAATACATAGCTGTTGCTGTTTAACTCAAATTCAGTACTGGAGAAGTTCAATCATTTTTATTTTGTTTCTTCTCCCTGATGAAACTGTTGCACCTCAGTTCCTTACTTCATCTTTAAAAAATCCTTGCCTTTCTACAGGTCCTCTGCAGTTCTGAATTTACATATCTTTATATTCAAAGATAATTTAAAATTTTAACTCATGTAATACTTGTAATCACATCTTTTTGATGCAGAATTCCACTGTGCTCTACATAAACACCCTCAGTTTTAGACTACCAAGAGCCAGGCCAGGATTCCAGTTTGTTGGTTTCATTCTAAAGTGGACTTAAGTAGGGAGGGAAGGGAACGACTCCCAGTTACCATACCTTTGAATGATTGAGGAATTAATAGAAAGCCCTGGAGAAAATTGTCATAAAGCCTGACCCACGAATACTAACATAAAAGGGGACATGTATTTGTACATGTGTTTTGCTGCTCTGAGATGGAGTGTTACAGACCATACCGTTTCCACCTTTCTTGGGATTTTCATTTAATCCTGTCAAAACAAGACTTGGAGTACTCAAGAGAAGGTAGTTCTTGAGACAATAACAGAATTTCCTCAAAGGAAAATGAAAAAAAATCTTTGTGGGTTAACCTTGTCCCCAGTTCTTATTACCTGGAATGTTTGATGCTGCCTTGTGGGCTGATTCTCTAGCAGCTAATGGTTGCCAAGTAATTCAAAACATTCCCATCTTTTAGCTGAACACACTTCTTAGTTTACCCTCAGCCAACTGCTCTGCCTATATTGGATGATCTTTTCCAGACAGTGGGTTCTTCTGGTGAGGATGAAGGCAATACCAAATACATGTGTGTTGGCTTCATCTTTACAGCACATAAATCTGTGCCATTATTACTTCCTTTCTCTCCACCCTTTTTATTTACAATTTGTGGGTTACTTATGCACAAAAAGAAAAAAAGAAAAAAAAAAGAAAAAAGAGAAAGAATAAAGCACACTTTCAGGATACTTCTTTTCAAGAAGATTCTTTCATTTGTTTGCATTGCCTGAGCTGTTCACTGTGGTGAAAATGAGCTTGGAGACGCCTATTTCAACCTGTCTAAATAATAATCTCAGCTATTGTGGCACTGCCATTCTTTGGTTTTGAATTTTTTTGCCTTATCTAGAACAAGTCTTTCCTTATGCTTGTAGGTACACAGTAGCTTCTTCTAACATCTGTATGGACTCTTGTCTGGAATGTATTTTATCTCCAAAGCAGATTTACAGAGATTTGTAGGGTAACAGCTGGTTTTCTCACATGCTGTTGTTGCCCACTGGAAGTGATCCTGCTTGCAGAATGTGATCTCATGGGGATCTGTGGCCTTAGCCGAACAGGTGTGCACTTGCTGTCCATGTTTCATATAATGCATTTGGCTGTGTGTTCAGCTACCAAGCCACAAATCAGTGGAACTTCACTTTTATATACCAGACATTTCTGTGAAAAATTTCAATGATGTGCAGATACTGCCTTCACCTTGAATATTGTGTGCAGGTTTGGGTACCACAGTGTAAGCTATCAAGTTATTAGAGAGCATCCAAAAGAGGGCAAGAAAGATGGTGAAGGGCCTTGAGGAGTTTAAGGAGAGACCAAGCTCACTTGGTTTGTTCAGCCTGGAGGAGACTGAGAGAAGACCTCATTGCAGTCTACAATTTCCTTGTGAGGAAAAGAGGAGGGGCAGGCAGTGATCTCTTCTCTGTGGTGACCACTGACAGGACCCGAGGGAATGGCCTGAAGTTTTGTCAGGGGAGGTATAGGTTCGATATTAGAAAGAGCTTCTTCACCCAGAGAGTGGTTGTGCACTGGAACAGGCTCCACGGGGAAGTGGTCACAACACCAAGACTTACAGAGTTCAAGAAGCATCTGGATAATGCTCTCAGGTACATGGTGTGACATTTGGGGATGGTCCTGTGCAGGGCTAGGAGCTGGAGCTAGGAGATGGAAGGACATCCTTATGGGTCGCTTCCAACTCAGCATATTCTGTGATTCTTCCATTTATCCAGAACAGTGTCTATGCTTAGCAATTGTGCATGGGAAAAGTCTACTCTGCAGGTAGCACTAATACAACATTTTTGCTCCTCAGTCTGTGTTCAGATGAAGCAAAGGTTTCCACATCTATGATTAGGTGCTTTAAAAAGCTGAAGTAAATATTTTGACCATCCTCATTTTTCTTGGCTAACTTTTTGAATATTTGTACTTTTTGCTGTTATGCTTTGGACTATGAATTTGCTTTAGACAGTGAGCAAAATAGACTATGAGTTGCCATGATTCTCTCTGTAAGAAGTTTTGGGGTTTTTTTTAATTTTTTTATCTTCAGCACTAATCTGTCAACTTTCTATTTTTATTTAATATAGTCTGTGTCCAAAATAAAGGCAAAGTTGTTACACCTATAATAGACACACCAACCTTACTTACTATGTCTTTTGAAATCTTCTTCATTTACTCTAAGGTTTTTTGTTTCTAATAAAGTTGCTTGAAATCTTGCTTCTGGTAACATGTACTGTAATTTATCCAAGTCATTTTGAAATACAAAACTGTTCTGTGAAACTACATGGAAAAAAGAAAAAAAAGACATGCTTCAGGATTTTATGTTATGGCTTATGTTCATCTTCCACGTGCACCTCTCTTGCTTTGAGATCGCATATAGAAGGAGTGATGGTGCAGAAGTTAGAACCTTGCCCTGGATGTTCTCTAAGACTGTTAAATTCTACAGGTCTTGTTATTCTACCATGTATTTAGATGAGACTTGATGAAATTTCCAACTTTCAATGACAATGAGAATTTTTTTTTTTTTAATTAATACGTAATTCTGTATTGGCACCAATAGTCTTGACCTGTAGATGCAAAATTTGTCCAGCTGGGTGAGACCATGGTCTGTTTCCCATCTCCAACAGTGCACAACAGCAGACACCTAGAAAACAACATAGAACAGGGAAACAGACTGTGATACTTTCCAGCTCCCAGCACTGTGAATTTTTGAGTCATGGAGGGCAGCCTTGAACTTCATAGTCCTTGATGGATTTTTCTCCCAAGAATAGGAACCAATCTAAACATTTCGCACTAGTAACATCCTATGGCAAAAATTCTGCAATTTAACTGTTCCTGAATTTACATCTCTGAGACTCCTGACCACAAAACACCTTTTCATGTAATTCTTTTACACTATATGTGTTCGAATACTTGTTATATGAATTTTCTGCATTTTTAATTTGTATTTCATGTATCTTTTTATCTGATAAGCCATCATCTTCAGAAAGGAATGTTGAAAATAGTTAAATTACTGAACTTTTTTCCAGATTAGCTATACACAATAAATAAATTTTCTTTGTGGAATGTGGACTGGTTGTGGGATTTATTTTGTTTTAGTTTTGCAAGGATTGATGAGTGTTTTGACTTTCACACTTTTTACAAGATTTGCTAAGATGTGCTTCTCCATCATTTCCTTCTTCTACTAGAAGACTGTGAGCGTCATAGTTTTCTTTCCAGACTTTTGAAGATGTAGTCACATACAGAATTTTTTGCATAGGCATAGCAGTCTTGAATCTGCAACAATCTCATAGATACTACATAACTTATTAAAAAAAAAATCCTTTCTGATTTTTCTCCAAGACACAGTGCCTTCCTGTAATTCTAGTATTAGTTTGTTAACAGAATCTACCTTTTGGACTTTTTTATTTTCTTTGCATTTATCACTCATTCACCCATTGGCTATAACAAATGCTGTCCACATCCTGCCATTCTCATGGATTAGGACAATATTTCTGCTGAGCAAAGAGGTAGACATTTCCTATAGTTTTTGCTCTGCAATCCCATTTGTTCAGTCACAGTGCCAGCTGTAAATACTAGTATAACTTCTTCCAGAAACTTTGTCCAGGATGATATTAGTTACCAGAACCATAGAAACAAGACATTTAAGCTTGTTTCATCATTTTCTTTCTTCTTATTCTGTTTTGTAACCAAACAGTATCATTGTTGCTAAAACTCTCTTCTTGTAGGTGTTCTCCAACTGTGTTACTCCCACTGCTCCACTGTTTGCCTATGTGATGTACTCAAACATAATGTCTAGTGTAATTATCTTCCTCAGGCATGGGCGTTTCTTTCCCTTTGCATGGTGCAATCCACTACTATTGCAAATGTGCATTGATGGATTTCTGTCACTCTTTTCTACAGAAATGCTGCACAAAAAGGGGCATGCCTGTCCTCACTATGAATTCTTTTTTTTAAACTCTTTTTTCCCTTTTTTTTTTTTTTTAAGAAAAAAATGTTTAACCTTTTATTTTTTTAAGGCAAAAAAATCTCAAATAGGTTAAACGACTGACTGGGCTTTTACCCTCTGCTTTAGAGAACTTAAAACCAGCAATCCAGGCACTGTAGATATTGATACCATTTTGCATGGTACATAATAGCAAATGAATAGCTATTTAGATTTTCAGATTGCTTATTAGGAAGATATGATAAAGATATAATCTCATTTAATTCTTTCTATCCTCAGTCCTATCTTCTGATTAGTTTCAGTAAGCCATGTTTTATTTCCAGCACTATGCTTTTTTTGATTTTTTTTTTGTTTGTTTTGTATGATGTTCACATAAAAGTGTAATAGATAGAGAAGGACATGTTAAAAAAACCTTTCAGTGCAAAAAATTTGAAGTACACATTCCATCTCAGCTCAGCTGAATTCAGCACCATGGGGAGAGGAGAAACAGAGAGTGAATGAAGAAGAGTCCTAGTGCCACCCATTGCATGTCTTATCAGAGATATCATTGGTTATGGAAACACTGCATTAACACTGTCCAGGACTTATAATTTATTCAAGTGGTTTCACACAGGAGACAGGATGTCTCTGTACATAACAGAGTAGACAGTGAGGAGAAAACAATTTCTGGAACCCACTCCAGAAGAATAGGTGGACTTAGATGACTGTCTCCCTCTGGAGGGACATTTTTTAAGATATGTATGTGGATATACATATAAGGGTGTGTGTATATATATATATGTATATGCATACATGTATATTTCATATTTGTGTATATACATACACAGAGACAACATGGGTGAACTACAAAATTTCATCGGTCAAGACAAGTGGATATTATTTCATAGATGGTTGGAAGAACCAACACTTCTTTTTGTGCAAGGACTTCCATCGCTTCCCAAAGAAGCTATATAGTATAATCAGTTTGATATACACATGCAGTCATTTAGATTCACACATTTGCTACAACTTTGACTCACACTTCTTCTCTCTTTTTCTCCATTTTGACAATTAATGTGTTTTGTTACTGAAGGAGTTCAAACTTGTAGGATCATTTTTTTCTAATACCACTCAACTCAGCATCAGTTTCAGATATGCCATCCTGTGGTAAGATATAAAACAAGGATGAGCTTTATTTAGGCATTTTGTGGACAATTTTTGTTTTTCATTTTTAAATTTTCTATTTTCATTCACACCCTTAGTTAAAAGTAGTTACAAGACAACAACGTTACTACTGTTATTTCTACTTCAGAGCTGTATTTCTTCAGTTGGTGGCTACAAAATCTGTTCTGTGTAACTTTTCTCTGCTGGCTAGCCGGGAGTTTTTAGAATCCCATTACTTGCCATCATCCCTTACTCACAAGGTTTTTTACCTGACTCTTAGATTCACTCTCTTAAGTCAGTGACATTAAAACTGCTGAACCTTAGATGCATGCTTCATAGTTTCCTTTTCAAAGATTTGGCCAAATGAAGACCTGATTCTTTACTCAGATATCTTGTATGCACAACAAATTATCTTGAGTGTGGGCTAGTATCCTCATAAAGCTATATCTCTTTAGCCATCCTTGAGAATGCCTGATCTGTGACTGTAGCCACAGGGACCTACACATCAACTTGTTTGGCTTCAGGACCACTAGACACAAGATATGAAATGCACCCTTTTATCTCTGCTACAGGAACTGCAGGAAACCAGTTTTAACCAGGCCTGTAATAGGCCAAAATGATCAAAAGAGTGGAAGAAAAGTTAACTAATAAAAGACTCTGACCCACTGCTCAAGACAGGTAGTACTACACATGAAGAATGTGTAGGGACAGGTGTTAAAAGACCCTAGTTCCCTGATGTATGTAGGCTTGATCTTCCACAGGTGTAATGATCTTAACCTCGGAAGGAAGCCCCATTCATCATCCTTCCATTCATCACCACTGAAGATCAATGGACACATCAGTTTTAGGCCAAAGGCAGCATATGCAGTAATATATTGAATAAAATAGCATATGAGGAAGGCAGAACAGAAGAAGAAAGGGTTGTTCATACTTGTTAGCACTGAATTCTTAAATTAGAAGCCAATTTTTCCAATCACTGAGTGCAGAAAGACAGATTACCCAGGAGCAAAACCTCTTAGAGAGGTGTCCAGAGAAAAGCCATGCTATAGAGAATGTGGCAAATGACTCTAAACTCCCACTACTCCTATCTCTCCCTAACTCCATGGTGGGGGCAACAAGAAGGAATAGCAACTCATAGAGGCTCAGTTTCAGATATTCAGGATCACAGTTGAAAAAAAAAAAAAAAAAAAAAAAAGAAACAAAAAAACATATACCATTACAAAAAA
>JAWWEU010000001.1:90325011-90339304 GCA_035583155.1 Acropternis orthonyx | reverse complement strand
TCTGGGGGTTTTTTTTTTGTTTTTTTTTTTTTTTTTTTTTTTTATTGGTTGGTTTTGGTTTTTTCCCAAAGCAACTAAGTCCTAAAAGCTTTCCAATTGTTTAGACAGAGACTCTCAAGAAGAACTCACGGTTTGAAAAACCACATTAGTTACCTACTTTGTAAAGATTTTACTTATGCCGTGAAGACAAAACACTCTATGTGGTAGGGATATCCTTTTGGATGTCAATCTACTTATGTTTGTTTTAGCAATGAGTCTTAATGCTTTCTACTTAGGGTTCTAGTCAACGAATGAGCATAATAAAGGGAGTAATAGTTTCTACATCTTAATTTCCATGCTATGTTTTTAACTTTCGAGTAAGGACTAGTAAAAATACCCAGAGCATTTCAATATTACTTAAATAATGAAAATTAATTATGAAAAACCCCACATATAATTGAACAATTTACTTGTTATCTGTAAATTTCACTGATGCTGAATCTGTAGGAACATTCTTTCAGTCATTTTGTTCACTTCCTAATGTGATCATGATTAGATTTTATTACATACCAAACTTTATCTCTATTAGAAACAGTGTACCTTCATTACTTTGCAACCTTTGTCTATCCATTGTTAACTTTTATAACACATCAAAGTCTATTTTCAGCTATATATTTATCATTGCCAGAAGGCAGTTCTTGTCTCAAGTTGTCTTTAAAACACTGTTTCATTTGTTTTCACATAGGTTTTCTTGCAACTTTTTCCTTCACTTCACTCCAGTAATATTGCCTGATACCAGTGGGACTCTGACACCTAATAATTTTTGTTCATTAGAATAGTTTTCCATAGTATTTGAAGTCCTTACATATTTTCCATGTGTTTCAGTGTGATGTTAATTCTAGCCTTTCCTACCATATATGTCTTTGATATTAATGGTGTTGCATTATTGTACAATTTGAGATGTGTAAAGCATACAGTAGTGTAAATATACTGATGCATGATATGATGTGTTATATTTTTTCTGTCTTGATTTTAGGGTTTTATCTGATTCTTCCAGCGTAGTATTTTGCCTAACATTTTTCTCCATCACTTGAACAACAGTAAAGTAGTTAGTCACTGCTTTGAGGACAGATGCATTGCTGTAAATTCAGAATAGACTGGGAGTCAAACAACTCTCTGTAGGAGTATGGTTTTAAGAATGTACAGTTTTAAGAATGAATTTAATTTCCCAGAATCAAAAGATTATGGAAATCTATAAACACCTGTAAATAAACTGGAAAATTTATGTACAACAAGCTAAGTATATGATTTGTAGAACAAGGGTCTTACTGAAGTGGACTTTGCATTTTCTTAAGAATTTTATGTTTCAATCATTAGAACCCAGTAGTTTTCCCTTAATTGCAATAACCACAATAAAAAATTCTCTTCTGCCTACTCTTTTAAGTATTTTACCAGCCTTGAAATCTGTGTTCATGAATATATTTCTTTACTTCAGGGAGCAACAAAAAAGTATTGAGCTATAGTGTGATTCCTGATTTCTTTATTCATACTCCTCTATAAAATTTGATTCTATATATGGTTTGACTAGATTGCATAATTTCTTTGCAATTATTTCGTTCAAATAATTATTTTACCAAGTATTAATGATGACTTTTTAATCCATGTAAATAACCTGACCAATCCAAAGATGTTGTGTATGTTGGGAATTAGTAATTTCTCAATCTATTGGGCTACTTCAGGTTTACACTGATGTAGCATATGCAAAAAGGCAACTAATTTCACAACATAATGGAACAGTGGTATAGTCTGTTAGTAATTTGGCCTGTTAAAAAGTTTTGATGTTGACAACAACATGTACTAAATATAAATTTGTATTTTCCTTACCCTGAAGTAAGTAAGTAAGTAAGTAATTTGAACCTCCTAAGCAGGCATAGAATTTATAATGTGTAATTATAGCTTAAATAATAATAAAACCAAACTAGTTGTTGTGAGTGAAGGAAGAATAATAAGCTGAATGGTTACTGTTAATCTCTTTAATGTTTGTAAAAACAAGCATTTTAACCAGCAGTTAAATGCTAGTTTTTCTCATAAAGACCATTTTAACAAGGTATATGAGAATGGATCAACTCTACCAACAGAGAAAAAGAAAGATGGAAAGACAGCAGATGTAGCCAGCTCCCTGCCTAAATACCTCCTTTAAAAACCAGTATTTTAACCCTTTGAAAAAATGTGACCCTATCTTTGCATCACTATGTATCTCTAAGACTCATTTATGTGTTCTGGTTTGTTTGAGAGCAAGATTAAAAATTAAAGCTGTCAACCAGATATTGTTCAAGTACTAAGAGTATCGATGGAGCTAAGGAGACAGGTCTCCACCAATAAGGTTTTGTGGTGGTGGGAAAAGGGCAGAACTTCTAAAGGCACCAGGACCAAGGATAACATATTGAAGAATAACAAAGGACAATATGTTTTTTGGAGATTCCTAATGTCTCTTTGATGTTGTAATATTTATTTATTTATTTATGAAATTAAAATGTGGGATTTGCCTTGCTATGTGGAAAATTTTGCAGTATTTTATAATAAAAGAAGAGTCTTTGAGACAAACAAGTTATACTGGAGCCTGACAATATATACAAAATAGGGGAAACAGTTTTTTGCTCCTAAGTTGGCAAAATTTCTTGAGTGGGTTTTAAACTGGGATTGATAGGAGAAGTGTATATCATCAGGAATTTTGACGGTAATCCAGGCGATAACATGACACTGTCAGTGCATGGCAGTACTAATGGAAGATTTATGCTGCTCCAGGGAGTATTGAAGGATTGGGAACACATTTGAAATATCTGTACATCAATCTATGCACTATGAGAAACAAACAGGACAAACTGAAAATATTGATCATCTCCCAAAGTTATGCTGTCATTAGTATCAGTGAGGCTTGGTGGAATGAGTCCCATGACTGGAGTGCTGGAAGGTTGTAGGTAGTTCAGGAGGCACAGACTGTGCATGCAAGGGGCAAATGCTGCATTGTAAGGAGAAGCTTGACTATACAGCCCTTAAATTTAGGGGGGAAAAAGTTCTGGGTGGTTATTAGAGGAATAGAAAACAAAGAAGATGCCAATTGTCAGGCCCGGATTTTAACAGTGATTAATTATTCTCTAGGCAACTAGGAAAAAATTCCCTGGATTGGTAGCTCTTGTCCTTATGGGACAGATGGGAAAGATATCAACTGGAAATACCATACTGCTATGACAAACAGCTCCGGAAAACTCTCAAAGTATGTTGAAAGTAATTTCCTGTCACAAGTACTCAGGAAGCCAACTACAAAAAGTGCCCTCCTAGACTTGTTATTATAAATAGAGCAGAACTCAGGAGACAGGTGGTATATTGGCCACAGTGATTATGAAATGATTGAGTTAAAAATAAGAGGGTCATTGGAGTTGCTACACTGGGTTTCAAGAAAGCAAACTTAAAGTTGTTCAGGTGCTTAGCAGAGCCTCTGAGTGTGATGGGTTTGATAAATCCCAAAAAACTCCTAGATTAAAGCCTTAGTTCAGTTAGGTCCAAAGCCAAATTCAGCAAGTCTCAGTTTTGGGCCATAGGGCTCTCCATAGGTCCAGAGGGACAAGTATCACCTGACTTAAGCAACCAGTTAGGTATTTCATATCATACAATGTCAGGTTAAGTATAAAACTAGTGGAGATGTGTTCTCCGCCCCTCTTCTCCCCTGGTGTGATGTGAGAAGACACGCTGTTGCTGCTTTCTACGTGACAGGCCTCACCACTCCTGTGCCGAGATATTCATAGCAACTTTGGTCTTTGGGAAGTAAAATACTTTTGTTTTGTTTGGGTTTGCTCTTTCCTCCTCTCAGTTGGGTGTTTTTCCCAGGAAACATCTTTTAGGGTGTGTTTTTCTGGGATCCTGGGTGGTAGAATCTGTGTTGTTGGGAGGAGGGCAACTTAGGATAAGTTATTGTTAGTTTTTCTTTATATTTGTACATATATATATTGTAAATTTGTGTAAATATATGTATATATATATCAGTTTCAGTCTTCAGTTTTATTTTCCTCACTCCTTTATTGAAACTCTGCACGGCTCTGAGAAGCTTGGCATTTTGCCAAGGTCAAACCAAAACAATTACACTGAGAAATTCCACTCCTGGAAATCTGCTTTTGAGAGTTTGAGGGTTTGAGGGTTTAAGGGTTTAACTGTTCAGTTTTGAAGAATCACTATTTAAAAGCACAGGAACAGCTTTTAAACTTGTGACACAATGAAATGGACATCCCATTTTGTTACAAGTCAAGCAAGAGGGAGCTAAAGACTAACTTGGTTCAGCAGGAAACTCTTGGAATTTGTGAGGAAAAAGATTGTATGATCCCTAGAAGCACACTCAGACTTCAGATCATAGTGTCATGATTTGCATATGCAGGGAGATACTACAAAAGACCAAAGGTCAGATAGAGATGAAACTGGCCAGTGTTGTGCCAAACAGCAAGAAAATATTTTTAAAGTGTTAATAGCAAGTGGAGGCACAAAGAAAGCATTGGATCCATACTTGATAAAGATGTTCACTTGCCAAATAGGAATGCAGAAAAAGTGGAGACATTTAATACCTTTTTTATCTCAGTCTTTAATATAGTTGATAGACCTTGGGCTGCCAGGTCCCCTGAGTTAGAAGACCACAACTGTGGGAACAGTGATTTTCCATTTGTGGACACTGAAATTATCAGGGACTGGGTGAATGTTTACAAGTCCATGGGACCTAGTGACATTCATTCATCCCAGAGTACTACAGAAGTTGGTGGATGTGACTGTAGGACCCCTCTCAATCATCTACCAGAGGTCTTGGGTGTTTGGACAGGTCCCTGCTGACTAGAAACTGGCCAGTGTTATTCCTGGGAAGACCCTGTTAGTCTAACCTCAGTACCTGGAAAAAGAATGAAGATCATACTGGGAAGGTACTGAAAGACACTTCAAGGACAATGCAGTTGTCAGACACAGTGAACAGTTCACAAAGGGATATTTCTCAGTAACTACTCTTATATCCTTCTACAATAAGGTCACTCACCCAGTGGATCAAGGAAAGGCACTGGATGTAATTTTTTCTGGATTTTAGCCAGGCTTTAGATACTGTCCCTCACAACAGCCTTCCAGATAAACTGTCCAGCTGTAAGATGAGCAGGTACATGCTGTTTGTGGGAAGAACTGGCTGAATGACATGGCTCCAAGTGTTGCAGTGCATGGGGCTACATCTGGCTGCGGTCACTGGGGGTCATTTTTAAGGTCAGTTTCATGCTCTAATCAATGGTTTGGAGTCAGAAAGTAAGTCTGATGACACTACTAAACTTGGAGGTGCTGTTTTAGGGACAAGAGCTGCTCCAAAGTTTGGACACTGTGTAAACATGCTGTGGACACATTAGGCATTTTATAGTGTCTGAATGGGGAATGGCAAGAATCCTTTTATCTTGGTATTCCCACAGATGGTGTTATAAGAAGCAATAGTTAGAAGAGAATTTTTTTTAGGCTCTGAGAGAATGTATAGAATTTTAATAGAAACATTAAGATTGGTATGAATGGACTATGGATGAGAATGTCTGCTGTGCAAATCTAGAAAGAATAAATAGCAGGACTGTATAGCTATCATGGGTTCATGGCATCCAGATTTAGAAGATCAGACTGACCACAGCATTCTGCATGCAACTTTTCAGGGCACTTAGATCAGGTGACAAAAGATTAGTTCCGTATCCTAACTGAATAATTTTTTTGTTTTAACTGTAGTTGGGGCTGTTCTGGTTTTGGCTGGGATAGAATTAATTTTCTTCTTGATAACTGTCACAGTGCTGTGTTTCGGATTTAGTATGAGAATAATGATGATAACACACTGATGTTTTAGTTGTTACTAAGTAGTGCTTAGTCTAAGTCAAGAGCATGTTCTGACAGTGAGGAGTTACACAAGATGTCAGGAGGGAGCTTAGACAGGACAGCTGACTTGAAGCGGCCAAAGGGACATTCCATACTGTAGAACGTCATACCACATAAACTGAGGGGAATTAACTGCGACCAGCGAGTTGGTACAGGGGGATGGGCTAGGTACTGGTCAGTGAGTGCTGAGCTCAAGTATTATCTTGAGTTTTATTTTACTGTTTTACCTCAACATACAACTTTTACCTGCTTCCAATTCTCCTGCCTGTCCCACAGGGCAGGGAGCGAGTATCTGCATGGTATTTAATTGCCATCTACGGCCAAACAACAACACTACCACCTAAGGTGGCTGCTCTTCATGGGCATTCATGATTGTCTGGATCTCAGTTTGTTTCAAATGCAGAAACTTTTATAAATCATGGTCAAACCTGGAAAGATTCCTCAAAAATCCCCTCTGAATAGCAAAGTATCTGTGCTGGTTTTGGCAGCGATAGAGTGAATTTTCTTCATACCACTAGTAGAGGTCTGTGTTTTGGATTCCTGCTGATAATACTTTTTCATTTTTACTGAACACTGCCTAGACAGAATTAAGGCCTTTTCTGCTTCTCATACTGCCCTACCAGTGAGCAGTTTGAGGGAGGGCAACTAGGTGGGAGGAGACAGTTTGGAAAGCTGGTCTTGGTTGACCAAAGGGATATAATAAAGAGGTGAGATTTTGAATGATAGCATTTGTTCTCCCAAGTCACCATTACACAAGATGGAGCCCTGCTTTCCTAGAGGTGGCTGAATACTTGTCTGTCAATGGTGGGTGAATTAATTCCTTGTATTACTTTGCTCAAATTTTCGCACTTTTACCCATTCAATTCTTTTCCCCATCACTCAGTGGGGAGAGTGGATGAGTGGCTGTGTGGGTCTTAGCTACTATCTGAGGTTAAACCACAATAAAATATTTGCACTTTGTATTAGTCTGAATTATTTAAATGTTGGCGGCATTATTGAGCAGACAGTTTTTCTTCGTTTATTTAACTTGCTTAAAGTGGTGTTCCTTACAAATTTTATTCCTCTATCTCCATTCATTACATTCTGAAAAACAAGAGTTTGCCAGGAAAGGCTGTTTTATTTTTATTTTCAATATGGCACTCTTCTGCTCTAAGGACTCTGAAGCTATTTTGTTTAACCAGAACATGAACAAAGGAATATTTTTCTTCTAGATGAGCATAGGCTTTTTTTTTTTTTTTTTTTTTAACTGCAATCTGTAGGTTTGTATTTTGAAGCTCAGTTGTTTTAGTGGGTTCCAAGTTAGAAAAACAAGTTCACACAGCTCCTTAAAAAAATAAGACAGATAATGATTTTTCTGGTTGATTATGAAGGAAGAATAAAGTAAGAGCATCAGTTGAGCAGGATGCTGGGTGGATGTTTATGAGATTTTGATATATGGGGGGTTTTATTTTTGGGGTTTTTTTGAGTTTTTTTTTTACAATGTAAGGTTATCTCTGGGTGCTTCATGAGGTGTGCCTGAAGCTGATGTGCCCCTGCTTGGTTTCCCTTAATATTTTCTTCACCTTGATCCCACCCCCTTTTTTTTAACCTACTCTCTTTTAACCAAGCAACCTATGGGGGGCAGCAGGTATAAGAGTTGATATGACCTCACTAGAACCATTCTTTTTCTAAGCAAATATAGTTTTTTCATAAATGCTTTGAAATACCGTGTTTAATTTACACAGTAAATTCCGTAAATGCATATTGCATAAAGATCCATGCTGATACTTCTTTTGCTGTACAGTATAGAGGGTTTTTGGTTTTGGTTGGTGTTTTTTTTTGGTGGTTTTTTTGGGTTTTTTTTTGTTTGTTTTTGGTTTGTTTTTTGTTTGTTTGTTTGTTTTTCACAATAGCTACACTTAGAAGATACTTTCTTGATGTAGTTGAATTTGAAAAGGCTATTGAAGAAATTTTCTTAAACCAGGATGCTACTAGAAGAATAAGTGCTCAGGCTTTGATTCCTCAAGCAGGTGCCAGAATAGGCTTAAACTGCATCAAAAGCAGTGTCCAACAGGCTGAGGGAGGAGATTCTGCCCCTCTACTGTGCACTTGAGACACTCCCCTTGGAAGACTGCATCCAGCTCTGGGGTCCTCAACATACGAAGGGCATGGAATTGTTGGAAATAATCCAGAGGGTGGTCATCAAGATGATCAGAGGGCTGGAGCACCTTCCCTGTGAGGAAAGGCTGAGAAAGTTGGAGTTGTTCAGCCTGGAGAAGGGAAGGCAAGGGCTTGTAGTGACAGGATAAGGGGTAGCAGCTTTAGATGGAAAGAGAGCAGGTTTAGATTAAACATTAGGAACAAATTCATTACTGTGAGCATGCTGAGACACTGGAAAAGGTTGCCCAGAGAAGTTGTGGATGCCCCAACCTGAATTGGTTAAGGCTTTCATCAACGTGATCTAGTGGAAGGTGTCCCTTCCAATGGCAGGGAATTCAGTCTAGATGATCATTAAGGTCCCTTCCAATCCAAATAATTCTATAGTTCTATGAGAATTACAAAATAGATAATTTTGAAGTATATAGATGCTTCATGTAAATGCTTATATCGATTGGAAAGATTGGAGAATTTATTTTTTTTTTAAAGCTCTTAATCTTTGCATTAATTAAATCTTAACTAAGCAAAAGGAAATGTCAGAAGAATTCTGGGTTAGGCTGGGTACTTACACAGCAAGAGACCCATCTTCCACTTCTTGTTCCATTGAATGTTTAACAGCTTAAACTTAACTGAAGGGCTGCACTGATTGTGAACAGGATGGGGTCTTCAAAAATGATCTCACCCTCTTTCAACTGATTTAATGTTTAGGAGTATTCTGGGAATGTCTGAGAAGTGATTTTATTACAATTCTAAATGCTTTTAAAAGCTGGATTTTTTTTCTCCTTAAATACAATTGTATAGTTTTCAAGTTATTACAATGCAGTCTTCAGGCTGCCTATGGCCTTCAAAGCTCTTTTATTCATGCAAAAAAGAATTTTTAAATTGTAGCCAACCACTAGCAGAACATCAATAGCTTTCTTAAAGATTTTCATAAGTGCATGCCTCTAAATCAGAATCTTTGCAGTCATGAGCATCAATAAATTTGGTCTAATGCAGCAATGAATAAATGACTATGTACTTTTACATTGAAATTAAAAGTTTTGAACTCTGATCACTTCAAATGATAAACAAAAAAAAATTAGCAGAAAAAACCTTTCCAGTAATTAGTAAATAATAGTGATAACTTTGTATAAAACACATCATGTCACATCTCTTGAATATAACAACACAACATTTGAATTAATACTTTATGTATCCTTCTACATGGGATCCATTAAGTAGACACCAAAAGTAAAACTCTTGATATAGGATGTATTGGATATTCAGAGAAAACTTAAAGAAACCAACCACTGTTTAAATTCAGAAGTGCATGAGTTAAAAAATAGTTTATAATAGTTTATAATAGTTTATAATAAATACTTTTAAAGAAGAAAACATAACTTGAAACACAACTTGTGCAAAGATATAGGTACTACTTCTTAATAAATAGCAGGATACTAGACTACAAGGCAGAGATTGAAAGGTTTAAATTCTTGTAGAGAACTATTTAGAAAGAAGACATTCTAACTGTTCCCTGTTATATAAGTATGTCTTTTATTCTGTTTCACATAAGCAAAATATTCAGATTCTATTCCCTGCTATAATAGCATAAGATATATTAATCAGGGAAGGGTTCTGCTCTGTAATTGTGCCAGAGAGTTCTTGGAATGATGTAGTCTTGAGAAGTAAGTGAAAGTGATATATGGATTTTGTCCCATTCTGTCACATTTCAAAAAAAAAAAAAAAAAAAAAAAAGACTCAAACACACATATAGCATTACAAAAAAGGAGACTCCAAGGCCCCTTCCTTAATCTCTTGCTATAAATCCTCTTGCATATATTTTATTTAGCACAAGCTATTTCAATATATAATGCTGACATTTTTCAAACCAGTCAACTCTGATTTTGAACCCTGGAATGCTAAAAGAAGGATGGTATCTTCACCTTAATTCTTTACTTCTGATTTGCCTTTGTGACAATGGATGTATGCTTTATCTTCTTTATTTTTTATTCATTTGTAAGTGAAACAGACACTCAGCTTCATATTAAGAGTGACAGAACCCGTTAAACTCTTAGTGATATAAAATCAATGATTAGGGAAGCCTTTGCCCACTGATGATGCCTTTCATAATAATTTCACAAGTCTGGACCCAGGTGTCATAATAATTACAACCAATAAGGGCTCTAGTACTTTTTGAATTGATTACCATGGATCTGTTCATACTTGCCAAGACAGAAATAAGTCAAAGACTGCTGCAGATATTTTGATTTACACCTGAAAGTTTTCCAGCCCTTGGAAAGCCTCTGTAAACTAGAAACAAGTCTAATTTTTTTTTGCTTTTTTGCCCAGGATTTCTAAAATAGATATGAATGGTGCATGGCACAGAGACTATTTTAATAAAATAGATAAAAGCAATTAATAGATTCTTACATAATGAATAGTAAAAGCAACAGTAGGCTGTGAACACCAGCACCACTTAGTCTAAAAACAAAATAAAATTCAGGCATAGAAATTAATTATCAAAAGTAAAAGTTACCTTTTCTCCTATTGAGCCAAGTTGCAGTATTTGTCCTTGGAAGTAAGCATACTGGCTACTGTGTAGTGATGGAGGCTGAAAGTGGTATCACATTTCAGTAGTGTCTTATTTGCTAGTACAGAATGAACTAGCAGGGGACCTTTTGCCATATAAATGATTTCGGTCATTTGCTCCTCTGCAACATTTTTGGAGGTTAGCAGTATTTGAATAATATTTCAAGTTTTAATATTACACAAAGCACTTATGTTTATGACACCCTCAGCTCAGTTGATATGGTAATATGTGGATGCTTTACCAAGAGATAAAGAAGAATGTGCACTATGCACCTTAGAAGACATGGGTTACAATGTCTAGCTGAAATATTTGTATTTAAAAAATTCCAACACTCACATTCCAGGTATCAAAAATAAAAATGCCTAACCTTTTTAGCAGGGCTTCACAACTTTTATACACTTAACTAACCCTTCATGAGACAGCAACAATATATTTACATAACATTAGTTCATCAATGTAATGGGGAAACCAAGTCATTAAGGCCTACTTTTGTCTCATCTAAATTTAAAAACCATTTTGGGTTATCTAACTTCAGGATAATAACTATATAGTATGAAGACAGAGAGAGATAGAGAGAGAGAAAACAAGGGCAATTCTCCCATGAAGGAATGTGACATTTAACTTCACCCCAACCTCTGAGAGGGAACTGTGAACTGTTATCTAATACTAGATGATGTTCACATTTTGACCCAAAGCTTCAAATTTACTGATACATACAGGCAACCAGTGGCTTGTGGTAATTCTGATTTGCTACCTAAATCCACAGTTCAGCATGCCTAAGGACATTCCTTGGCAAAAGGTAGTAGAAAAAGTTGGCTTTAGAGTTGCTAGGAAAATGAAAACCTCAGGACTCATTCACAGTTGCTAGTAGTGTAATTAATAGATTACTGAAATAAACACAGTTCAAGTATTATAATTATAACTTTAATACTCTCAGGGTATTCACATGGTACAGAGGCACAGGCCTCATGATTCATTCAGTTTCTTCAGATATTGATGAACCACAGATGCCATTAGAACAAACAGTTATCAGATAGATACTGCATCTTTTGTCATCACTGTGAGGCAACAATCATGTTCAAAGGCTGTCATCAGAAGAAATGTGTTACTAGGTATTAATATGGGTGTGATCTGCTTGGCTGAAAGTAAGCATCATGTGTCATTTGAGATACCCTATTGTGTCCTGCCTGGCCATAATTGTTGTTCTAGAGGAGCGTCATGACAGTGTGCGTCTCACATAGATCCTGTGTACCATCTGCCTGCTCCAGGAGAATGCCTTAGAGTATCTCAAAACAACAATAAATGCCTATATTTAGACAAACAGCTGTACATTACTTCACTTCAAGGCAATAGAATCACCGAACAAACAAATAGCTACCTTATGAGAACAGAAGTGGCAGAATCAGATCCAGACATTTTTTGCTACTTGCACCCCTTGGGATGAATATGTGCCAAGTGCATTTAAAATGCTATCAATGGACTCTCTTTCCATTTCTTGAATTAGAGTGACTGTCTATCTGAAAGGAGAAACAGGATAGATATGATCTAATTCACATTTAAAATATACCAGGATTTGTGGTTAAAGGTATAAAACAATACATATTAAAGGAAATGTCAAAGCCATTCATAAAGTAAAATCTCTTTATAGGTTGCAATATGAGCAAAGATTGTATCTAGTTGTTATTTTTTCTACATTATGTTTATTTCAAATTTTATAAATTCTCATTTCATATTAATATTCAGTATTTGTACTGTATGTGGACACTATGTAAACATGAATGTTCACATTGTCATGTTGTTATGACAATTTGGTTCATTTTTTATAACTTCCATAAATTATCTATGAAACTGCAAACTAGCATTATCACTGGCATCATCATTTTCAGAAGCATATTAAATATTTTGTGAAAAGTGTATCAACATGAAGGAACAAAGGGAATAGCTCATCATATTTGATTATTTTATGATATGTTTATATAAATACTTAGTATGGTATGTTCAATGACTGCAATCAGGTACCTGGGACAAGGTAAGAAGAAAAACCTTTTCAAGAGTGTCTGTTCGATAATGTATTTACACCACTGAGGATCAGCAAGTGAAAACAGTAAGATTATTATATCTGTGTAATTTCTGGGTTTGGTGTAAGTGCACTGGGACTAGCACCAGCATGCTTTGAACTGCTGCAGTGACCTGGTAGACCTTTTGCTCCTGCAGATTCATTTTAGTGGTCTGATGTCTCTGGATAGATTTACCCCATGAGTCAAGGGCTGAGAAAAATCATTCATGTTCATGCTTGTAAACCCCTGGAATCACATACGTGTAAAGAAGGGCCTATGACGTTGCATTAGATTTTAACAGCAGGACAGTCATCACCTTTCTGGCATTTTCCCTTCAAAGACAGACAAATACAAAGCAATTGCTTTAATTTTATGTGAAAAGCCTAAAAATGCTACAGAAAAGTAGACACAACACCAGAGTTTCTCTATAGTTGAATGACAATCTCTCCATACAGCATAAGTTTCAAAGTAACCAAGCATGCCTATTACTTGCCAGGAGTAGGAAAGTGCGAAACCATGTGAGTAATCTGTCCAACCAGTTGAATAAGATTGTATTGTTATAAGACACTATTTGGCATGGGTACTTACCCACTCAAAATCATGTTCCATTTCAGAATTTATGCTTTTTTAATTAAATTAATTACTTTTTTTTTATTATGGAATGCTATATATAAGTTCTACTGGCTTAGAAAATGAAAACACTTCCAGGCTAATTGGTTAGAGTCTGTTCATACTGCCTAATTATTAGCTGATGAGACAATAACCCCATTCTTTTTAAATATGTCTTCTACCATTTTGAGAAGTTCCAATGCAGTTACATACATAAATATTCCTTGACACATAATAGACAGGCAAGTAAAGTCTAACATAATTTTCAACTTTTTTATCAATAATAGTATAACAGAATTTCTGCCCCAAGCATTACACAGAGACAGAGACACCAATAAATCTCTTTTGTTTCTGCAGGATAAATGAATGAAACTGCAAGGGGTTTTGGCAAGTTAACATGTTTTTTGACATATCAGTAATTTTCATTGTAGAGGAAGCTCAAACATCACTTCAAATTATTAGGAAATAAATTAATCTGAAATCAGCAGGAAATTACACAGAATGTCACTGAACAAAAGGTGAGGCTGGGACTTAATTTATATTACTGTCATATGTTAGTTTCAACTGGGCCTCAAAATCTTTTAGGATTAAAAAAATCAGCATTTGCTTTGCTGGAAAACTTCTGACTAGCTCTACTGTCACACTGGCCTGTTGCTAGATCTGACAATATGCAGGATGTTAAACTAGTGGGCATCGCTTAAAACTTCTGCAAGATTATGTAGACTTGATCATCCAGCACCAAAATAAGAGTGTTTTCAAGATGAAGGTGCAGGTCTGGGACACCCAGGAATAATATAGTACAGTTCAGTATAAGTATTACTCCTTGTGATATGTGGAAACCACCACTTCACATGACGGAAAGCCCTGTGAAAGTGTAGCCAGTGATTAGCCAATGCTGTTGCCCAGGCTGCTGGGAAATGCTTTTGTGATGGGTTTGATAAACCCCAAAAAAACTCAGATTAAGGTTTTAGTTTTAGCTAGGCCCCAATTTTGTGGGTCATGTGATTAGGGACAGGTATCAGCT
>JAWWEU010000001.1:90311856-90324528 GCA_035583155.1 Acropternis orthonyx | reverse complement strand
GCTCTTAGGGAAGTAAAATACTTTTGTTTTGTTTGGGTTGCTCTTTCCCTCTCTTTGGGGTGTGTTTTCTCTGGGGTGGTGAAACTTGTGTATTGTTGAGAGGGAAGTTTCATAAGTTGTTGTTGGTTTGTCTTTATCTTTATACATATATATGTTGTAAATTTGTGTAAATATATGTATATATACCAGTTTCAGTTTTAAGTTTTCTTTTTTCCTCACTTCTTTTAACTGAAACTCAGTCGCACTGGGAGGTGGTTGGCATTTTGCCAAGAGTCAAACCAAAACAATAATGGCTTTATCATGGTGACAAGGTAAGCAACAACAAGCAGACCTTGTGAAACCAAATTCTCGGTAGTATGGAACCATCAGTGTTTTTCTAAAATATTTCTTAGGGGAGGTCACCTCATATTCAGAGAGAAATCCTGAAAACAATATTGTACTTGAAACTGAGTTACACAAGTTGTTTGAGTCATGGCAAACAAAGTACATTCTTATGGGTCTTAAGTGATAGTATGGAAAAAAAACTTCATACTGTGGAAATACTAGGATACTAAAGGAGAATACAACAACCTCTATAGCCATCCAAGGAAATTAGTAATTGTCTTTTACAAAACTGTGGACAAGGAATGGTAATGTGGAAATCCTTACTGGTCTTCTAAATAAATTGAAATTATCTATGACATGAAAGATTTACTTAATGTGAATGATAATGTATATATAGGTGATACGCATGGGGGTAGGGATGCTATATTGAGGGACCTTGGCAGGTTTGAAAAGTGAGCCAATATAAACCCCAACAGTTTCAACAAGGCTACGTGCAATGTCCTACACCTGGGTCAGAGCAATTACCTATATCAATATAGACTGGAAAATGAATGGATAGAGAGCAGCCCTGCGGAGAAGGACTTGTGGATATCGGTAGATGAAAAACTGGATATGAAACAGCAATGTGAACTCACAGTCCAGAACGTCAACTGTATCCTGATATCTAATATCTAATCTGATATTTCTAAAGAAATGTGACTGGCAGGACAAGAGAGGTGATTCTCCCCCACTACTCTGACCTCATGAGACCCCACCTGAAGTATTGTGTCCAGCTCTGAGGTCCTCAGCACAGGCAAGACATTGACCTGTTTTAGCAGACTTCTTTGAAAACCACAAAGATTTGATATTTCTATGTTAAATTTCCTTCCTTGGGTTTTAAAGTGTTTTGTCTAAAATTAAATATATACATAATGCAGAAATCAGATGTATAAATCATGCAAAGCAGGAAAGACATGATTTTTTGACCACCTCTAATTAACATGTTTCTACTGTTGGTTATTTTTTTTCCCCCCTGTGAGGAATGCAGTTCATTATTTTGTTAAATTTAGTTTTCTAGCTCAATGATCATGTATATTTGCCTGTGCTTTATTGTGCTACTACTTCTACTACTAACCCCAAATAAGTAATTTCATTATGGGTTCTATTAATAATGGCAGAAACAGTTTTTGTTTGTGCTGGGCAGGGAGTACGGAGAATGTGTTGGTTTTTATTAATGAACAATGCCAGAATTCCTTTGGAAACTCCAGAGAATTTGTGAGCATTATTAGAAACTCATTCACAACCACATATGAATCACTATGGTTTTCCTGAGTAAGAATGTTTTGCTCTGAGTAGGGTATTACACATAATAATTGTGCCACTAGCAAACATCACCCCATCATGCTTTCCCTTCTATCCACATCTGCTTGCCAGACTGTTTCGGTAGCTGTTTCTTTCTGCCTCTGCTCAGCTATTCTGACTCCTAAGAATCTTAGACAACTCAGCCTACCAAAAATTTACGTTTACTGTTGCTAATGCCCAGAACTTTAATATTTTTATTCTGTTTTCAGATATCAAGTAAAACCAATGAAAGGCTCCCTATGTGACATCCTTTTCTCAGAGACTTCTGCGAAAATGAGATACTTATCTTAATTCCAAAATCCTAGAATGTTCTGCAAAGAAACGTGCTCTTGAGCTCAACCAGAACACCCTACATCCCTTTCTATCCAAGAGGAAACAGGAACAACAGAAAATAATAAGCACAAGTATGCAGACAATCCCATATTCATCATCTATCCATAGGATTAAGTTAGAAACATAGCCCCTAGCCCTCATTACAGACAGAAAATAGAGAAAAAGGAAAAAAAAAGAACTCTTCTGAAGGTGACTCAGCTCTTAGTCAGGCTTTTTGACTGTTCACAGTCTTTTAGACTCAGTGTTTTTTGAGGGAAAAAGAAAGCTTAAAGTAACAGTTGTCTTAATTTAGATGCTGCTATGATAAACCTGTAACTAGGCAGGACAAATCTGGTCCCAAGAGCTGCTGGATGTACAATGTTAGTTGAATAAAAGATATTAAAACTATTGTAGAGTACCCAAAAGATGGTAATGAGGATGGTGAAGGGCCTTGAGGGGAAGCTGTATGAGGAGCAGTTGAGGTCACTTGGTCTGTTCAGCCTGGAAAAGAGGAGACTGAGGGAGGACCTCACTGCAGTTACAGCCTCCTCGTGAGGGGAAGTGGAGGGGCAGGCACTGAATTCTTCTCTGTGGTGACCAGTGACAGAACTGGAAGGAATGGCCTGAAGTTGTCAGGGGAGGTTTAGGTTGGACATTAGCAGAAGACTCTTCCCCCAAAGGGTGGTTGGGCACTGGAACAGGCTCCCCAGGGAAGTGGTCACAGCACCAAGCTTGATGGAGTTCAGGAAGCATTTGGATCCTACTCTTGGGCACATGGTGTGACTCCTGGGGATGGTGCAGTGCAGGGCTAAGAGTTAGACTCTGTGATCCTTGTGGGTCCCTTCCAACTCAGTGTATGCTGTGATTATCTTCTGTGATTACCTTTATAAACAATAAAAGACTTATTTTCCATCAAGAGCTTAACATTTACAAAGTAACTGTTTGACTTATCATGTCATGTATTGTGAACTTTTAAAATAAAGACCCAAGCTGAGAGCACATTCAAGAATTATATTAAAAGGGGTTTGGGTTTACTCACATTAGTACATTAATAATCCACAAAAAGGCTGGAGCCTAATTTTTTTTTTTTTTTTAATGCCTCATCATGTGGGATATGTTTTGCCTCAAAAAAAAACCCCAAACAAATAGTATACTGTTATTATACTGGATTGGGATTAGGTGTTTCCACAACAGTGTCTTTCACGATCTAAGGAAGATCTCAATCTTGCTGATCCTTAAGGAAGTAAAAAGATCTCTTCCACTCCAGTACTGTGGGAGTGGAATCCAGGAAAGGGCTAATCTCAAATGAGATGCAAAATTATTCCTTACTTCTACTTTTGTTCCCATTGAAGGGTAATAATAATTGTAATTTTATAACTACTGACTCCACCTCCTAGCTCTGAATTTGTCTGGATTTATATATATATATATAATGCAGGACCTACTGTCTTTCACAAACTAGGTTTGGAGTTTTCTTAATGATTTGCTACAGGTATTCCTTTTAAAGTGCTAGTCAAGCAAGTTTTTTTTTCCTTTTAGAACAAAGTCTTATGGCAATGTCAGACCTGTAGTTAGAGTCTTGAGTAAAAGCAAAAAGATGTTGAAGGGGAAACACTGTGATTTGGCTTGAAAATTTGAAGACAGTATGACATAGAGAGGATCACTGTGTCAGAATTCACCCAAACCACCTCCTCCTGTCTTGAGGAAGTAAAAGTTTGTTATTGGATCATGTCAATCATCATTTACAGAACTAAAACTGATACCCAGGAAGAGCAAAAGTAGATTTTGACATTTAAGTCCTTCCCCTTCGCTCCTACTCTCTTTTCCAGGTGTGTACGTTTCACTTCTGACACAGTAGCTCACAAAAGCACACACACCTCAAATAGCAGAAACTCATTTCACAAAAATTATGGTCTGGTAGAGGAGGTGAGGAAAAAAACCCAGAACCAAAGAGTGAAATACAGCAATGGGAACACCATGGTCAGAGCAGAAGACAGAGCAGGTTCTCCATGGTGGAGACAGTGGATATTTCATGGAGAACAAGGAACCCCATGGAGAGTCCATGCTGGATCAGAAGTAAAAATGTGAGGAGGAGGGAACAGCAGAGACATTTACTGACCATAGCTCTCATTCTCCATTTCCCGCTATTCCACATGACATGGGTAAATGAGATGGAAGTACAGGAGTACAGCCTAGGAAATGGAAAAGTAAAGTTATTGCTTTGGTGTTTGTCATTTTTCTTTATTTCTCACTACCCAGATCCATTTTAATTGTCAAAAAATGATTTTTTTGCAAGACAAGTCTGTTTTGCCTGCCATAGTAATTGGTAAGCAATCTCTCTGTCTTTACTTCTGTCCACAAACAGTCATCTACTTGTCTTTCTTTTTCTTTCCTCTCATCCTACTGAGGTGGGGGAAGTGAGTGAGCATGTGAGTGGGAATTTGGTTGCTGCCAATAGTTAACCCACTGCTGATACCAAAATGTTTTTCAAGTACAAGATCTTCTTTATCAAGGCCTGTAAAATCATCTGGAAAATGAGCTGTGGAGGGTGAGTTGTTAAATGTACTCTTCCATGTAAACACAGAGTAAAAGACTTTGTCCTGACAAAGCGAAATCTCAGTTGATAAATTTACAAGTGATTTCAACTTCCTTATTTTTTTTTGTAACATGCTCCCAAGTTGCCATCTTTGATCACTTCTGTTTTCATGCTGATGGCCTCTCTGACTCTTTAACTTCACCTGGCTGCTATTTCCTTCCAGTTCTGGATGAACTCTTTCCCATTATTTAGGGAACTTATTATTTGACATGTTCTTTATCAAAGTGATGTTCCAACCTCATGCCCTTCACTGCAGAGTTTTCTTTCCACTTTGATCTCAGCATCAACTATTTGTCCCTTTATTTGTTGTTTTGTGCTTTATGAACTTTGAGGGGCCCAACGCATCTCAGCTGGCCTTGTAAAACTAATATTGTGGGTCATTCTTGATAAGACCTTTTGCACACTGCTGTAACAAACATGTTGCACAACACTATGCATTGAAAATACCCTCTCCAAATTTAATCCTGGCCATCTTCACAATAGGAATAGCAAAAATAAATAGAAGAAATGTAACACCTGAGTTGAATTAGTATTCTCAAATTTTAAGATCATATATTTAAAACCAGTAGTAATCTATACTGATAAAATATTGTATCGACAAAAATGCAAGCAAATAATTCATAAAAGTGTATAACTTGGGGGTTTTATGTTCTTTTGAGTTTTTTTCACCAAGGTAAACCCATGTAAAATTTACTCAAAATCTTCCCTCCTAAACATCTTCAGATAATTGATATTATTATATAATATCTTAAAATACTATCCTTAATTTGCCTCAAAACCAGAAGAAGAACCATCTTTGAATGGTTTAAATATAAAAAGGAAAGTGATATATATATATTTACAAAGAGACTGACATAAAACCATAGATAGGACCAAGCAATCTGAACTACCTCTAAAACAAGCAGCTCCTTTTTAAAAGGAAAATCAGATTAATAATCAGTGCTGTCTGCCTGAGGCAGGGAATTAGTCAAAGTCTTACAGTATTTTTTTAATTGTTTTATGGTACCTCTGATTAAGCTATGGATATGCCTCAGAATTTAAAACAAAAACAAAAACAAAAACAAAAAACCAAAACAAACAAACAAAAAAACCCAGTTTGTTATATAAAGAGTTGACGAGGACAGCATTATTTTTGTCAATGTTCATCTATATGTACATCTCTGGAAAATCTTTTCATGCTACTTATTTGGAATATGAGGCATGCATGCTGGCTGAAATGGCACAGGGAAACAGTAATAAAACAGTTTAAGTTAAACTTTCTGAGCACCAAGAATATTTTTTCCTATGTCCTTCTAGAGTGATTGTGTGGTTTTTCCAAAATCCTTTGCATGTTATGACATGTTCCACAGAAGAATCACTGCCCATGATACATTAAGATATCTTTTGATCTGTGATTTTCCACGTTGGTATGTCTATGTATTATATTCATATAATTCTTCTGTGCCATCAACAGTTTTTGAATGTAACTTAAACATGTCCAGACTGGTCAGTCTACTCTTGAATTCCCAAGCTGATATTTGAAAAAGTCAGTGATCATTTTCCCTTTTTTTGCTAAACAAACTCAATGGGATGCAGAATTCTCGATGATTTATTAACCAGTTCCATTGTAGTTGGAAATCTTACAGCAGCTGGCCAACAGCTGCAGCATGCCCCAGCAGTCAGTGCCTCAGTCTTCAATCTGTTGGAAGGATTCCACTTTATTCACAACCGTCCTTTTGGTTTTCAGTGGGTTTATGCCAAAATGCCCAAGCAGTTTGTTCCATTCAGCTAATTGAAGACATTAAATGATCATAGAATCATAGAATCAGCTGGGTTGGAAGGGCTCTCCAAGATCATCAAGTCCAACCCTTGATCCAACACCACTGTGATTACTAGATCATGGTACTAAGTCTTATCTTAAAAGCCTCCAGGTATGGTGAATCTACCACCCCTCTGAGCAGGCCATTCCAATGCCTGATTACTCTCTTTGTAAAAAATTTCTTTCAAATATCTGATCTAAACCTCCCACTGGCAGAGCTTAAGCCTGTGCCCTCTTGTCCGGTTGCTGGTTGCCTCGGAGAAGATAACCCCCCACCTGGCTACAACCTCCTTTTAGGCAGTTGTAGAGAGTGATGAGGTCACCCCTGAGCCTCGTCTCCTACAGACTAAACAACTACAGCTCCCTCAGCCTCTCCTCATAGCACTTGTACTCGAGTCCCTTCACCAGTCTTGTTGCTCTTCTCTTGACCTGCTCCAACATCTCAATATCTTTCCTGAGTTGAGGGGCCCAGAACTGAACGCAACACTCAAGGTGTGGCCTCACCAGTGCTGAGTACAGGGAAAGAATCACTTCCCTCATCCTGCTGGCCACACTATTCCTGATACAGGTCAGGATGCCATTGGCCTTCTTGACCACCTGGACACACTGCTGGGTCGTATTCAGACACTTTCTCTTATCACTGTCAAACTTCTCTGCATGAGTGACCCCTTCTTGTTTTTATATTAGGCACGTGGAGAGGGCAAGTGTACTCATTCTTGATGTTCTTAGGTTAGTGTCCCTTTAGAATTTGTGAGCTCCTTCAGCATACAATTATGAGCATGGAACTTACATTTTTTCTTTTATACATGTGCCCAAAATAAAGAGGATTAGAGCAGTGGGCAAATTACAACCTGTTCCAAATTGTACTAAGTTTATTGGACTTGTGATTTCAGGGAAAAAAAAAAAAAAAAGTAGAGTAATTGAGTTTTGGTAGTGTAATGTGAAAACTTGAGGAACATGGACGTAACTCTGTCTTGGACTCAAGAGAAGCTCTTAATCTAGGTAGAATTACAAATATTGCTGGAAGGAATATTGCTTCTGCCATGAGATTGGATTTTCCGTTGTTCATGTAGATGTTGGATAATACAGACTCAAGCACATTCCCCTCTGGTAGGTCATACTGTAGCCTTCACTATTGGCTCTTCTTGCAGAGTTCAGCATAGAAATCATTGCTGATTATGGGGAATTTTGTTCTTTTTTAGATAGAAATTGTATCAGTCATACTATGCATTGATTTTCTCTCATGTGCTGTATTTTGTCTAAAAGCATCTGGTGGTATATGGTGTCAGACACAGCTGATTGGCCTTTGAACACTGCATCTGTGCCCATATCACTTTCAAACCCAACTTCAGCAAGTTGAAGGATGTTCAGTCCTCAGCCAGGACATACTTTCTCAACTGAAATTCAGCTTGCTTGGAAAGAAGGTGGTGTTCAGCCACTGGTGACAGACAGTTTATAAATTACTTTAGTGCTTTATCTTTATAATCCTATATTAAAGACATTGGCTTGATGGGGTTTGGCTCTCAAGCATCTTTCCCTCTTTTTAGAAGTGCTATAACACAAGCTTGTAACAATTTCTTAGAGGTTGTGTCTGTAGTTTAGCATAAGTTATACAACTGGATCAGCCAGGCATTTGTCATTGGTCCCAAATGCTATCCCTGAAATAAGTCTGTACTTTAGGCAGATTCACTTGCAATGTAATGTGAAAATGGTACCTACGATGGGACAGCCACTGGATCCAACACTTTTCATCTTGTCAGACAGGAAGTTTTCCTGTTTCAAAATTTACAGTTTGTAGAGGAGCAGCTGTAGTTAAGGTGTCTTATCCTTTTGCTGGTCAAGAAACATTACTTGTACCTGGTTACTCAGAAAAAAAGTCTGCCAAAGGGAAGCTGTGACTACGTGATGTAACTTTCCAAATGCTAATTCACTAAGTCTTACCAGACCTTTCAGAAACTGCTGGAACTGAATCTGTTTTAAATTATTCTATTTTAAGTGATCACCAGAGTCTAGTCTGACACTCTGCATAAGACGGGCCAAGGAATTTCACTGAGTTCTCCAGACCACAAATCCCTTCTTAGATCCATCAAACCTTCATATCTTTGTCATGCAACTTCAAAATCACAAACAGTTTGTGGGGGTCTTTCCAGGTTGTGGATTTGTGGTTTTAAATCCAGACTTTTAAATTATTTAAGTAATAATATATTCGTGTTAAGACAATGAGTTTTCTGGAACACTGTCGCAATGTGATAAGATTGCTTCCTATGGAAAAAGGGAATGAAACCAAATATTTCCTGTTTGAACACTATTTCAATAAAATAATCAATCCTGTGTTCAAGCTTTGAAGAATTACTATCAGTCAGTTTTAACACACATTTCGTTTTCACTTGGTAAAGCATCTTCAATAGGCATTCTTATCCTGGAAGGACTGTAGGTGAAATGAACTTCTGGATTCACCCAGAATGGCCTGCCACTTTCCTGCATGACAAATGGGAAGAGCAGTAGAAGAGATATGTATACTGCTTTACTTAAAAGTGTATTTTTAAATCTTTATTTCCCTCTAAACATGATAAAAAACGCCCAAACATAGAAGTCCAGAGATTATAAAAGAGATAATGCCAGGTGTTTTGAGAGCAAGCTATGGGAACAGATGGCCTTACTGGAGGAGGTAAAATAAAAATTTCTAGATGCTATATTTGAAACCTGGTGAAGAAGAGCAGCTGAAACTGGAGGATGGTGCCAGCATCTACCCTCTGATTTGAGTGAAGAACTTGACAGAAGTGCAGAACCAAAGCAATAAGGTCTGCATCCCTTCTGATTTTTGGAAATAAGGCCATGACCAAATTAATTATATAGTCTTCACATGAAGGCTGTGCTCTGATTTCATGTGAGTTACCATTCGTAGCCCTAATCACAACACTTGTATAAGTCTAAAAGCTTCCATAGAGCCAGCACATGTAATCTCCAGTGCTGGCACCAATTATGCTTGGCATTGTATCCAAACACCCACTTTGCACCAGATCTGTCAGTATCAAAGCCATGAGGCTGGAATTTTTCCTGTGCTCTGGAATACATTGATTCAAATAACCCATCAAAGCTGTAATTACAAGTAACTGTTATATCTGCATGCTTTGGGACAGGATATCACTACAGACTAGAAAGTTATGATGAAGGTAATAACCATAGTAAAACATACCATACCGTACTATACTACATATAGGGTCTATTTTGCAAATGAGTCCCTGTACCACAGGAACTTAGGGCAGCAAACTGCTTCTCTCTTGCCATGTTGATCTACAGTTGAAAATGTTACTATATACCTTCTTTTTAAGCCTATATACTCTTAACAGTTTATACTTATGAAAAAATATTAATATTTCTTATACAGTTTTAAACAAACATGCACATGCATTATAATCATATTTGTAAAAAGAAGGCTAAACTGCATGGGAAAAGTAGATATATGAGGCAGATAACAGGTAGTATCTATGGACGAGTACAGAAGGAGCAATGAGCTTGAAAAGACTCATTGACAATCCTCATAGGTAATCAACAGAATATTATTATGTGGTCCACATGATGTACTTTGCTATTCACCCAGCAACCTGTAAGCAGCCCTGATGAAATCCGTGGGTCAGTTCTTCAGCAGGTAGCTTTGCATATCCAGGCTTACCAAGGAAGCTCTAAGGGCTTGATTGTACCTTTTGCCCTGGCTGTTACACAGCTGAACAGCCCTGTTGTTCACAGCAGGTCTGCACCCTCTCTTGCTATGCAAAATAGGTCCTATTTGGCAACAAGCACGTATATTGACTACTAGTCTTTATCATGTAGCTTGTGCCCCTAAATTATAACAATCACGAAGAAGACATGAATATACATCAGGATGTTTGGTCCTCTCTCTGAAAATATCTTGAAATGCTCTTAGCAGATTCAAAATTTAACTGTAATAGCTATGCAAGTTGTTTTGTAAATTGTTCTGCAGAAGAATGAAAGCTGTATAAGTAAGAATTGAAAAGTACAATGAGATATGTATTTCTGAAAATAATTTTAGGGCATTCAGTCCAGCTGTGCATCTCTTTCATTGGTTCCTACACACAAGTAGTCAATTATGTGAAATATTTAAACAAGAGACATTGTCTTTGAAATTTGTAACATCATTTACTTACAGCTCTGGTTTTTCATATTAGCTTACATTACTAGAAAATAGAAATAAAACCATACTACAGCTGTATATCCACAGTAAGCAGAAGGGATTGCATTGGGAAAAGGGACAAACTAATACGAGCTCTTTCAAATTTCACACATGTGGCAACTGCATGTTGTGTTTGGTTTACATGAGAATAGCAATCAAAATACCAGCTTAACCCCAATGTCTTGTATTACTCACCTCTCTCTTTTGTTCAAAGCTTTCCACCATCTTCTCCTATTTAAAAGTACTTGCTTCCATAAAGTTTTTCCAGTTTATTTCCTTAAATCTTGCCTCCCCCTGCTGGCTGTGCAAAACAGAATTAATAAAAAAAAAAAAAAAAAATAAAAAAAAAATAAAAATCAAACATTGCCCCAAAGGTAATTCACATAAGAGAATCACCATCAACAAGAAAGAACAGTCACAGTCTTTATTCTGAAGTAGCAATGGCAAATCTCCATGTATGCAATGGAGGCTCTTGGACCTCCTCTGAGGAGCATTGTTGTTTATTCAGAGCAAAATCCACTTTCCTCTCAAGCATGCCAGTGATGTATTTTGGTGCTTGGGATTTTTTTTTTTTATCGTTTTTTTCGTTGGTTTGTTGGGGTTTTTTTGGGGGGGGGGGAGGAAGAGGGCGGGTTGGTTAGTTGTTTGGTTTTGTTTTTCTTTTGTTTGAGAAAAGGGTAGTGTAACAAAGTTTCTGTAAATATGAGGTTCCACCTATTTTTCAGTAATTTGGTAAACTTAGAAAAAAACAGGTGGGCAAAGCATTATTTTTCGTTCCACATCCAGTACTTTTTTACTGAATGACTGTGTACAGAGACAGAATGTCTACACTGTAAGTTGGTGCATTTTCTAATCTGCTTAAATTTTACTGAACAGCCAGCAATTTATTTCTGTAAAGTCTTAATTAGCTTTAATTGCCATAAGTCTATTTATACCTATTTTCACCCATTTATTCTTTCTTTCTTTATGCTTACAGAACCACTATAAGAACATCTAGACTGTGATGCTGAAAATGGTTTGCTAATTCAAACATATACGAACCACAGGATGTATAATTTTCAGAACTACGTCTACATGGGCTGCAATTTACATTAAATTGCTGTTTTGGTTAAATGGCACCTTAGCTACCAAGCAACTCTTTGAATAGTTGTTTCTTTAATTATTATTTAATTTTGTGGTTATGACTGGTTTTCAGTTAAAGAGGGTACTACTGACAAATTCAATTAAAGGAAAATAGAGGACTTAATGGTCCATGCTAATGATTCATTTCATACATAATATTTTATCATTTTCTGTGCAAATTTATAATGAGCGCTTAACTTGTATTAATAAATGCTTAAATTTAGTCTACATAAACTATAGTGATTAAAATATTTTGCTGATGATATCTGTTGATAAATGCTTTTAAACAATTAAATCCTTACCTGAAAGTAGTTTAATCAGCACAACTTTCTATGAAAAAGCATATTTTGTCATTAAGAAGGAAACACAAGTATAGGAATGTAATAACATATCCACAAGTAATGCTTTTTGATATTTAAACGGCTCATGATATGCATCTGCTACACTCGGGAAAACAAACTTTGAAGAATTATGGCAATCAGCTCAATACGATGTCTGATTTTATAGTATCACATGAAAAAGAAGGAGTTTGATAAATCACCTTTTCAGGTATCTGAAGTAACAAAAAGTACTCTCTATTCCACAGCAGAGGCAGAAATTTTAGCTTGTAATGTTTCTAAATACTTTGTGTAGGAGTGAAAGGGTGGGTAAGTAGCTATTACAATCTTGATTTTACATTTTGCATCTTCACTGATGAAGATAGATTGTCTTCCAAAGTGAATAAAGTAATAATTTACAAACTTTTAAGAATGTCATATACTCTGTTAAGATACCATGCTGTTTTGGGACAATTTTGTTTTCATCACTTTTTCTTGCACTGACAAATTAGTGCACAATCATTTGCTTTAAGTAAAGAAGGCTATTAGTTTCAATGGTAAAACAGATATATTGTAGTTGCTTCTGTAAACTGTTTGTCTAGTACTATTGGGATTTAAAATACTTCCCCCCCCCCCACAATTAAGGATACAGGAAAGAAAAAAGAAGCAG
>JAWWEU010000001.1:90284944-90307440 GCA_035583155.1 Acropternis orthonyx | reverse complement strand
GGAAGGAAGGAAGGAAGGAAGGAAGGAAGGAAGGAAGGAAGGAAGGAAGGAAGGAAGGAAGGAAGGAAGGAAATAAATGGGGGTGTGCAACGGTAGAGAGCCAATTTCTAGAGGTCTTATTCAATCATAAGAAAAGGAGACAGAGAAAACCTGGTACTAATCTTCAAATATAAGAAAGGTAGTTTCAAGGAGAAAGAATGCAGATTGCTGTTCATGTTTGTTGAAGATACAACAGAGGATAATGCTGAAAACTGCAATATGGAGCTTATTATTGAGTTTAGACATTAGAAAAGACAAAAGAAGAAACAAGCTCTCTCAGTGTAAGGATAGTGAAGTAAATGAATAGATTGCCTAGGGAATTTTTGGAATCCCCAGACTGGAGGTTTTTAAAAACAGGATAGACAAACATCTGTCAGAGAAGATTTAGGTACAGCTGGTCCAGCCTTGGGGTAGGAGAAAGGATTGAACATTCTTTTTACCTCCCTTCCAGCCCTACCTGCTACGAATCCAAGATAAATGGCAACAATACTTTTACAGTAGACACTGAGAGGTCACTCAGGTAGGGACAGAAAAGAAAGGAGGAAAATCAATGAGGAATTACCAGTCCGTAGTATCTCTTACTTCCCCAACCATGCCTTTTTCAGGAATATTTCCACCAGGAGAAAAAAAAAAAAGGGTGATATGAAAGCAAGTTTTATTAATATTATGAGGTGACAGAGAATAAGACCAAAGGGGGAAACATGATATGGGAGATAGGTCAAAAGACAAAAAAACCCCAAAACCAGAATCCAAGCAGAGGGAAGGTAGCTGTCATAGACAAAGACCTTTATTCCTGGAGTGATTTTAGTTGCATATCAGGCCATAAAAGATAAGAATTTTTACATTAATCTTTAAATGTTGCAAAAAGACAATTCTTCTTTGGGTCACTGTACCCCTTAGCAGCTCTCAGACAGACCCAGAAACAATTAAGTTCGATCAGATAGATTATTATGACAATATTAATGGAAGCATACAAAAATAGTATTTCCCCCCACATGATTAATATGCAAAAGAATGTAACATTTTCCATTAAAATATGCAAGCTTAGAAGCTGATATATGTGCCTACATATGTGAATGTGGTTGTATTTAAATACCTTTATTGTAAGGCATATGCACAAAATAACAATGTTAAGACAACCACATTATTTTTTCTTTTCATGAATTTTGCATGTTTAGCCATATAAGCAATAATGCTGTGTTCAACATTACGATGGAATAAAACATCTTATATTACTTAAAATAAAAAATTTTAAATATGGTAAGCCTGTGTCATTATTTTGACTACATTTTAGCCTGTTACAGAGTCTCATGTTTCATTTGATTTCTTTTGATTTTTTATTTTATATTTTTATTTTAGTGGGCAAAGCAAACCACAAAAATCACAGCATCCATGTATATGCTCAATCAGCTGTCACATCATAGCCATGCTTCACATTTTTCTTTTTCTAATACAAGGTCAAACAGCAATTTATTTCTGAATCTTATTGAGATGAATGGTCAAAAATTTTATTTCAAATTACACCAACCCCAATATTTTAAAATCAAATACTGATTTTTAAAAAGCTGTACAAGTTTTATCATTATTTCTAGGTTTATTTTCAAGTACACACCTGGAAATCCTGCTTAAATATGAATGGAAAACACTTAATAAGTGAACTCTTTGTGTGATCAACTCTATACTGCTTGCTTTCTTTCTGTTTCTATTTCACAGGCCCTAATCTTTATTTAAGGGTAAAAATTAACAACTGGCATATGTGTTAATCATTTAAGACTCTTCTTCAGTCACCACCATGCATACATGTGGGCAGTATAACCAAATCTACACATCTAAACAAGGTATTTGTTTTTCTCCTTTTTGTGCCATCACTTCACTGTAGTGTTCACTTTGTATGTAGGTGACTGGACTTTTCTTTTAATGGATTATTTCAGATATGTATTAAAATTGAATTAATTAAAGTAACCCAGATAAGACCATTTCCCACTGTCTGCTGCCATTTTCATTCCCTGCATCCCTCCACCCCCCTTCACCCCAAAAATGTACATTATCTGCAATAAATATTTGACTTTTTCACTAGTCAGATTTGAAGAGTCAACAGTATCACTGGATCAGTCTTTACAACACAAAATACTCTCTATTGCAGTGACCATTTTGTTCGATGAGAAGGTGTGGGCAAAGCAAGAGTAGAGAAGAGTTATAGCTGTTTCCCAGTAAGAAGGAGAACTCAAATGGCAAAAAGAGCCATTCTCAACTGAGCTGCACATCCTGCATTTCTACTCCAGTCATCCTGCAGCCTATAACAGATACAGGAAGGTTTGTCAGGAGCCGTATGTCTGGGCTGATCATGTCTGAAGGCTCCAGGTTCACATGGAGCTGCTCCTGTTTCTGCACAACTTGTGCTGGACAATGTTGTACATGCAGTTTCCAAATGCAGTGCTGCTCAGTGCAGTAAAACATTTAACCTCAAAAGGGGAACGAAAATGGCACAAGGTAGGGGTCAGGGGCAAGTGGCTATGCACAGCTGCGGGATGGTTGAAGTGGAGTGGAACAAGTGCAACAAAAATGATGGGATTTTGTTTTCCCATGCTCTGACAGCAATTTATAGGAGACATTCTCTCCCTCTCACATACGGACACTGCAGAATAAACTGTCTTTTAACTAAAAAGAAGGCAGTTATAGCCATAAAACTCTACGTACAGCTGAGCTACAGACGTGAGAATAATATGTGTTTGGTGACAGAAGCTGTAAGTGCCACTGAATATATCAGTTAATACTTCAGACATGTAATTTTCTCCACTACAGGTTTCTCCTTAATCCTGCTTGTTTATTGGCACTCCAACAGATCTAAAAAAGCCCAAGCAAAAGCAGAGGATGAATACTTTACTGCCCATGTCACAAGAAGATTCCTTTAAATATTTCTATGTTTGAAAAAAATTCTAGATTTTAACATATATAACACGATTTCCCACTGATTATCTTCATTGTCACAATTAGAAGAAAGCAAGTCCAAATCTGTTTTAATAAAATCTTAGATTTACTCTGTAAGAATTTTAGATAAAATATAAAGGCTTCTGTATTTTTGAGTTTGGGTTTGGTTTTTTGTTCTTGTTTCTTTGTTTGTTTGGTTTTTTTACCACACATCGCATTTTAAAAAATAGCAATATTCCAAAATCCCTAAATTATTTACACACTTGATCTGCAAATTTCAGAACCAAGGTAATTTTACTTGGATGTTTTATGAAGTGATTTAGCACAAATGCCTTTACTTTTTAAGGTACAGAACTTTATTTTAACTTTATTTTAAAGTTCTGTTCTTTATCTTTTTGTCTGAGTACTCTCAGCACAGAGTTGGTTTAGACAAGACTTTTTTTTTTTTTAGCCTAAAAGATGATTTCAGCTAAACACCAGAATTACCAAAGACAAGTGCTCAGGAAAAAAGCAGAACTTCAGTGATTTGAGCAAAACTGTTAACAGTATTTGCCAAAGACAGAGCTATTATCAGCACTTTCAAACACCTTTTAGCTAAGCAAAAATCTATCAGCTTTAACAGAATTTCCTGCCTGGAGGTGTTGTCCTTTAAAACAACTGTTAAAATAAATTTTATATATATATATATATATAAATTCCTTTTAAATCAACAATCTAGAAAGCCTGGAAATAAAGGAAAAAGCTCCTTCTGCTAAAATAAGAGAGAAAATATAACCGTAATTTTCATTTAAATTCTATCAGCATGCAATTCTGCTAAATCAATAGGTCTCATAAAGCATTTACCGACAAAATCAAGCTGTTGGAAACAGATGCAATTTAAATATTTGATAACACCCTATCTTGTGATCTAGAAAAATTAATACTTTTTTTAATTTAAAAATCAAGCAAACAAAATATAAGGCCAATCCTGTTCTTAACTTTTTAATGAAATAAAATGGTTAAATCCAACCCAGGGAAAACTTTACCTCAGTCAATCACGTTGCATTGCAGAATCACTCAGTGAGAAGTGTTAGGAAGCTATAGCATTGCAGTGTAAGCTCAGTGTATTTACAGGTAATATTTGCTTATGCAGGTAATTAATCATCATGATTAATTACACTAGAAAGTGGACAGATTATTTCAGTAAACCAAGATTACTTGCATATGGGTAGAGATCTAGGAGCTGCATATGTACACTTTCACTAATAAGTGATAAGGATCACTGCTGAGGCAGGTTGCAGAGCTTGGGAAAAGTAGTAAGTTACTAAGTGACACTGCTTTTGGCAACTATTGACCTTAGAGTTCTTAACCTGGGGGATATATAAACAACACAATGTTCTCTGGCAAGTTTTCCCTGATAATCTGCTGGAAAAGGGACAGAATATCCTCCAGCCATTTTGCATGCACAATTTAACAATTATGTGGTCAGAGGAAGGATGATTCTTTTAAGGTGCTGGGAATGGTAGATGCTTACGGGCTTTACACATTTACAAAGGAATTTCAAAATCTAACACAGCGTAATCAATATCAACTCCAATTTTTCTATACTGAGATAAATTATATTGATCACTCTACTGGGAACACACACACACAAAACAGAAAGAGAGGAAGGATTCAGACTGCATAAAACAGGTCATAGGAATCAAAATCCTGCCCTGGCAATCCTGTCTTAAGGACAGAATATTAAAGTAAGATTGCTTCCCTCAACATGGAAAATCTGAAAAATTATTTTGATGTATTTAAAAGCAGCCTGCTCCAGGAAAAGAAACACAGTACATTCATTTCAGGTTTTTATTATAGTTGAATAAAAACTTTCAAAAGCATATAAAAAGTTAATTTTAGACAATTACTATAATCAGAAATTATGCTCAGAATGAGAATTTAAATGGCTTATAATTCTACCTTTTCTTGAAAAATCATATTTTCATTTTAAATTTAACCAAAAATTTTGCAAAGTATTGCAAACATTATAATGCAATCCCAAGAAGGCTGTGGATGCACAGAGTTTGCCTTTTGAATTTTAACTGTCAGACGTTCCAAGTTTTCTCGGTTATATTCAGGAGGCAGAGGGTAAGAGAAAGAACACATCCCAGATCCTTCGCCGCCACAGTTTTATTTCTAACTGGTGTTTCCACAGTCTCCATGCATTCATCAATCAGATGTAAATTACAGCATGCCTGATTGGGTCTCCTTCACCCTAACCATTCCCCGCTGACTGGCAGTGCTTGCCAACTGCTGCAGCAAGCAAGATGAGCAGCAGCAACAGCACCTCTGCTGTTTTGGTAGATCTTGGCCACCACCAGCAACACAGATAACAACTGCTCACTTAACACCTATTGAATGTCTTAAGCACAAATGTCCCATTGAAGAACAGCTGTCACCTTTGATAAGACATCACTGGCAGCAAGTTATTTAAAAGAGTAGGTTCATAAATTCAAACACTGTGGAAGTTTCAGAGGAACTCCTTTCTTTATACTGGAAACAAGCACAGAAAAACATCTAATCGGTGTGGAGTGCAGAGGCACAGCAGATGAAATATGCAGAACATCTTTTTCCATAATGCTTAAACCTAGTAATGATCAGAGAAAATACTGTAGGGTCAACAATACAAACAAGGAGAATGGGCTGTGCACCACTGGAGAGATTTAATAAATATAAAAGTTGAAATACTTGCAGCCACCTACAAATGAAGCTCCCAGACATTATTCTATAGTCTCCACTGTGCTACAGTACAGTTCTTATGCTTCATAAAAATGGATTTTGTGTATTTTAAAGAAGAATGTTGCCTAAAGTTACCCTCAGGGTGGTATACCCCACTAGCTATCCCCAGTGAGAGGATTGCCAAGTCCAAAAGAAGCAAGAGATATTTTTGTGAGGGACAGTGGAGAGAGGGACAAAGAGGGACAGTGGGAGAAGGACAGAGATGGTGCTTGGCCAGTGGACAAGGAAAAACAATCACGCAAATGCAAGAATCGAAACTTTTTTTTTTTTTTTAATTGACATCTACCAATTTAATGGCAGTATAGGTGACATCACTGGATTTCACTGACCCTAGAGGTATTTTCAGGGAGCAGGAATAATGAGTCCTGTGGGTGTCACTTAGAAAAAAGTATTAACTGTTCACAAACAATTTCATCATTGTGCTTGCCAGAAACAGACTCTCCTTCATCTTCACTGATAGATGTCATTTTGTTCTGTGCTTTTCTTGAACCAACATCTTGAATGCAACCTTCTGTTTTTGAGAGTGACTAAGATTGATGTTCCCTCATCCCTGCCTGTGAACACCAAAAGTGAGTTCATTGTTTCTGTGCCCAGCACTGAGCAAAGGCAGTGGGGCATCCAGGATGGAAAGGCAGTAGCTTTTACAAGGCTCAGGTTTGAACATTAGGAATGACATCCAGAAGACAAACACCTCCATCTTATGCGAAAGAGGCAAGTCTATGATTTGGGACACAGTGATCAGTCCCTATTATGAATATCCAAACTGCACACGGATTACAAACATCATCACATATTATGTAAAAGTACGCAACTAATTTATTTTCATTTAACAATTCCCTGACTTTAGAGATTTTTAATGTCCATGAGTGACCCAACAACATTTCTAACATCATTCATATATCACAGTTAAATCACTATTATATCACCAAATGTGCTTTTGTAAAATATTCAGAGTGCATTTTGTAATCCAAAGAGGTGGGAGTGTGGGAGGAAGGAGCAAATGAAAAGTTTATGTGGGATGTGCTATGAACATAAGATAATCTAAGAGGGGTGGTCAAATGCTACATGGAAGGATGGGCAAGGCTATTGGTAGCTGCGGCAAACAACAGAAAAATGTGTTCTTCTTCTGTCTCTGTCTTTGCCCTATGATAATAGTTTCAGCAATACATTTTGCAGTCTCTGTGCTTGTATTTTTCTTTTCAACCTTTGCCTATCCTGTCAATTAAGTTGTACATTCTCCATAGACAAAAGCTAGAAGTTAGATGACACTTAAAAAACAGGAATGCTAATATGACTGGGATGAATTTTACCAGATGTTACTTAGCTACTAATAAACTCTGTGACTGCTTGTTTTATCCTCCAGGACTGTGTGTTTAAGGAGACCCCAGTTTGCTTTACCTCCCCTTTTATCCAGAGCGAGGGTGGCTAGATTATTCCCCCATTCATGGAAGACTCAAGTTCAGATCAGTGTGTCTGCCTGAGCAGAGTGACTTTCCTTTTGTCACATCTGTAAAAATCATGACACCATATGACATTTGAGGGCAGGTTTCTTAACATCCTCTGCTGGTAATGCTGTTCTCAATGAAAACAGGAGCTCCAATTCCAATCAACTGCAAAGCCACTGTATTGATTTCACTGTGGCTTTCCCTCCTTGTCCAATAGAGTGAAACAACAGCCCCTGCACTGGTGTAGAATTTGCCACTCCTCCTTCCAGGTAGCCTGAGGCAGCTGAGCAGTCTGAGCTACATGCCTTAGCAGTTAGCAAAAAGCCAATGACAGTGCTTTTTGAACATTCCTAAAGGTTTCTTCTGGCACAATTACTTCACACATTTGAAACTAAAGTCACAAACAGCTCTGAGTTGCCAGCAATTTCATTTCTTCAGCAAATAGACTCTTTCCCCTCCCCCACAAAAAAAAAGGAAAAAAAATATGAAAATTAAAAAAGAAATCACTATACCACTCTGGTCCATCACTTTCACAGCTTTATGAAGAGAATGACTGAATTCATCAACAAAGCATGGTGGAAAGAGAGAGATCTGTCCAGGGGTCAGAAGTACAGCATTGTGGATGAAATTAATAGAATTACCTGAAAAGGCAGAGATGAGTCTAGAAATGGGCAGTCACTGCCAAGGAATTCAGAATTACAGCTTACCCACGCACCTGAAGAGGGAATTCAGTGTCTAGAAAAGGCAACAAGATATTCAAGCCATCAAGATATGCAGAATAACTGAGGCCACATCTCATAAAACATAATAGGAGAGGGTAGGGAATGACTTCAGCAATGACAGGTGCAAATAAATCCCCAGGGATAAAGATAGCTTTGATCAAGACATGGGGAGCCTGCATTTTTACCAACAAGGTCCAAAATCATGACTGAGGAGATCAACCTGGTAATTTGACTTTGAGTGGGAGTTAGCTATGGCACTTCAGCCACAATGAAGAAGGCAAATTACTGGGACTTCAGAGAACTGAATTCTCAACTATCTGACATACTGTGACAATTTTAAGACTAAGTTAGCAGCCATAGGAAAAACGAATTAGAAAAGAAGTTCTGAAGCTCTGCATTTTAATTTATCTCTACCCACTCTGGAACATGACCAAAAAATGCATATTAGAAATAAATAAAAGCAGGGCATGAAATGGCTTCCCAGAATAAACTATAATTTATAAATGAAAGTAAAATGTCTTCTCTACTTTTAAAAAAACCCTGCAAACCAGAAATGCACAGAGTGAATGGATTTTGAGATATTCTTAGTGAAAGCAAAAAGTCACTAACACATCTGTAATTACCAAGGGGCCTATTCTTCATAAAATTTTCTATTCTCAGAATGCCCATGTCATCACAGACCGTTACAAGCAGGTATTTTGCTCTTTTGCAAAACACCTGCATAAATACACAACATAAGTGGCTGTATTAAAGTACTTATCTCTCAATATGGAAAGGGCTTCTTTTGGATATGTAAATATTCTCTTAAAAGAAAATACAATAGTAGAGTGACAAAATGTTTCCATTATGGCTCAAATTAAAAAAAAAAAAAAGCCACAGTACCTTAAATGTGATTTTCTTTGTTTCTTACTTCACAGACCTTTCTAGAAAGAGTCAATGGAGAAATAAGTTGGAACTCAATTATCTAAGCTAGTAAACCACATATAGGTATTTAAAAGTGTGTACCTCTCACAGATATCCAGTGTGAGTCAAGTGTTTTTTCATATGTGCCTCTCATGTTTCATTAACATAACAAAATGCAGCATGCACCTTTTCATGCTGTTGGAAGAAGTCCAAAATGGTCAATAAAACACTAAATGTAACTCAGTGACCAATGAAATTTTTTCAGAACACTTAAATAGTTTTCATTGCTTTACCTTTGGTGAGCAATTGAATGGAGGTCAAGCAGCTACACCTTGGTCAGATACATCTTCATCACCTGGATAAAGCACCAAAAGATTTTGGTGCATCATTATGAAAGCATCACAGGTCATCAAAAAGGAAACAAAAGCCTCAGGCTCCTGTGTCAACCACATGGCGAAATGGGAGTTGAACAATCTTCTCCAATTATCTCAAACATCTGCAAAGTGAAACATTCATAATCTTGAATGGTAGATGAAGTCAGGAGTCAGCAGGTAGATATTATTATATATCAGCATCACAAACAGCTTTTTCCTCTGGTGTTTCAGTCCTTATTCAATATGGAGAGAAACAGTTACCTGTTTTTCAAAGGAAAAAAAGGAAAGAAACAGCACAAAATGGAGGGACAAGCACTATGAAAAAAAGGATGAAATTTATTATTTCAGAGAGTTCCTCTCTGCTCCATCTCTAGCAATTTCATGATAGGTGTGTACAGCTATCATGAAATTTTTTGCAACACCTCAGGCTGTTATTGAATGACTCTTTTTTATAAAACTCCATGAATGTTCTTCCTAGTCAAACTTTTTACTGATATCTTATATATATATATATATATATATATATATATATATATCTTACAACATCACTGCATTACGTAAAGGTTAGTTTCATACTAAAAAGATCCTTTTTTCTTGTGATGATGTAATTTGTATTACTGTTGTATTTCTGACTTGAACTAGCATATTTCACTAGAATTTTCCAAGTGTATTCAAATATTCTACTGTAGTTTCCTTTGTTTCAGAGTATCTTCTCTTTATTGACTTGTTAGCACTATATTTCTGATAAGGTACTCCACTACTAAAGATAGGAATCTCTTTTAGGATCCACACACTTTCATTTGTGCATAGGAATCTCTGATCTATATTTACAGTAGCTTTATAATTTAGCAGCTGTTTGGACAGTTACAGTCCCCTCTGAGACAGTATTGTGTGGTTTTGAACTACTCCAGAGTTGTTCTATGAATATTTTTACTCACTCTCTTATAGTCCTGGAGATCTCTAACAGATGCTAATTGCAGTTTCTTTGATTTTTGATAATCTAGTCTTACTCAAATTATTCCACTGCTGCCCTCATCATTACTGAATTGTATCTTACTGATTTTCAAAGTTTCAAGCAAGAGATAAGACCACATTATCTACAGCTTATACACACACAGTATAGCTTCAAAGTTTCATATGTGCATATGGAGATGGTGAGAGCATTCAAGAAATAGGGGTTTTTGGCAGAGAACATCCCACACCTCCTGTCCTTTCAGAAATATGCCTTGGAATAATTAGCAGCTCCATCTCAACTTCCCAATTTGACACAATGCTCTCAGATATTATGCTGCTGCTCCACAGTTTTCAAAGGGGCCTATCATGATGCATGCAGATCTGTTCTCTAAATCAAATGCTTAAGACATTAATAGCATGACCTTGAAGCGTTTCTAAGCAGTTTATGTTATGTGAAGGTTGCGACTTGTACAGGTGAAGATGCCACATTGTGTAATGGCACACATTATGTGCCTGTTTTCACCACGCACTACGTGTAGCCTGGGGCCATGCCAGAATAACCAGCTTCCTTGCTTCAGAGAGAATGGAAACTTTTCACAAGTAGCAGCCATAATAAATGCTCAGGATATACTTCATCTTTTAGTTAAATGGAGGCAGAAGGCAAAAACTATTTTGATAAAATAGCAAATATTCCAATTTCAGAATTTAGGACTCCAGTAGAGAGTGAAGAGGCAGACAATGCTATCTATTTATAGTACATTTTGCCTGAATCCCTTCTTTTGTACACAACAGCCATGGTCTTTCATGCAGAACCACTGTAGATGGACAGCTGTGTGTCTAAACATCTGTGATGAACAGAACTCAGATGGGAGCTTAAAAAAAGAGAAAACGGCATCAACATATTCATAAGTTGGTGTGTGAACAATGAAAGCACATATTGTAGGTCTGAAGGAAAAAGGCAGAATCAGCTTGTAAAAAAAACTCACAAAATTCTCTAAGAAATTCTTTTTGCAGATGTCAGCATAAGCTTTCTGCCTGATTTAGTGTAGCAGTAAACTCAGGAAGGCGACTAAAGAAATTGCTTTGACCAACCAGGGGTTTCAAGGAAGCACCTATAAATCTGAAAATCAAAATTTGATCATAACTTGATCCAGAATAACTATAACACCTCAAAAAAGAAAGGATTAAAAAAACCCAAGAAACCAAAAGCAGAACCACAAGAGAACACAATCAGCTTTGTCTTGCTTGTGTATAACATCAGATCAAGGTCGGCTCAAAGCCAAAGGCACACAGATAATAATCTCTGAATCTTCCAAGGTTCCATCAGTGTCTTTAACTGACTTTCTATTTATATTAAAGATCCTGCATTGTTGACTAGACATCAACCTAAATATTAGACTTTGTTATCCTCACTTATATGATGTTAACTTAATTTTCAAGTAGTTCTAGTAATACCACACAGGAGTGATACGATATGACTTGTAGAATGTTATCAATGTCTCTCCACAGTAGAGAATGAATATGAAGCATATAGAATGCACCTTCACCTGAATTCGATCCTGATTATTCATTTAACTGTTTACGTGGTTTCCAAAAAGACAGAACTCTTCTCCTTCTCTTTCTTAAAAGACAGTATGTGGTGCTCAAATTAAAAAAAGTTGACCCTTTTCCTTCAAGTTTCTTTTTCTCTGTTCATAAGCAATTTCCTAGAATACATAGTATTCCACTAGAAAGAGATCAAAACCCCATTAGGGTATAATTTCCCTTTTAGGTATTTCCAACAGTCTTCACTGATTTTGACATGTGCAAAACCCATTGGATACAGCAGACTCCAGCACAGGGATACATTTGAAGAATATATTACATCAAACTGCATATGCCAGTATATTGCAAAATTCCCACTGCATTGGCTATCTGCTGCCTCTTTACTGTAGTTTCTCACATGCAAGAGAAAGTCACAGCTTCCAGAGTGGAAAAATCTAAAACTTTCTGACATGAAAATCAGCATATAATAATGTTTCCTCTTAAAAACTGTGTTCTTTTTTTTCAATAATCAAAAAATCCAAGCCCATAGTACACAAGAATTCTGTCTTATAAATGCATGCTCCCTAAATGACCTTAAACTTTGAGAAAAAGAGTCACAAAATCATTGCTTCCAACCTTTTAACTCACCATAAATGAACAATGGGTTATCACAGAGTGGTAACTGTGAGTTATCTATGAACAGACTAATTTTCTCAAACATATTTATTATTCAGAATTAATGTATATATTTCTGTGAGTAATTCCTGTCTTGATCACCAGTATGAGAGCAAACTATTGTAGGCAAAATAATGAAAGGATATAGATGTCACACATTACTTATCTGGATTCTCTAAGCAGTAATCTCAGCTCCAGTGTGAGATCTAATGTTACTGATTCACATCTTCATGCCTTCTGGATTTGAGAAAGCCTTGACCAATAAGAGCTTTAAATTAAGAAATAATACAGTAGTACTCTGTTTTCACAGGCAGAAAAAGGAAAATCTGGCAAATGATGATATAGAAGATATGCCAAACCGTCACTCATTTATTAACCACCACTAGGATCTAAGTCTTTGCTTGTTTCTCATACAAATGCTTGCCAAATGCTGACATGATTCAATTTTCTCTTAGACTCTTCCATGAATCTTCAAGAATGAAGAAGTGATTCTACCTCTAAAAACTGCAATATTATCTTCACTGGGAGAGATCTGGGAAGGGAAATACTGTGCATCCCATGTTAGGGAAGCCAGTCCTATGAAAAGGCCTTTAGTAATTCCATGTTTAGAGAATGGAAGTGTGCCTTCCTCTCAGGGCCACGCTCCAGATAGCATGTCCATACACTGCATACTTTGGGGAGATGTCAGCATCCGTCTTCTCTCTTGTCTTTAGAGCAAAGATGCATCTGCCCTTGCCGAAATATGGGGACAAAAACATTTATCCATTGACAAGCCTTATTTCATATCATCTGCAGTCATAACTGAGGTGGCAGAAAGCCCCAGTAAAAGTGTGCTCAGTCTGATGCACAGGGTAGTCTCCATCAGAAAATACTGTACCCTACCTTGGAGATTTCCATAATTTGACAAGACAAGACCCAAAAGAACCTGATTACCCTTGCTTTGGACAGAAGATCATACTAGGGACCTTCAGAAATCCCTTCAAACTTAAATTTGCCTGTGACTCTCATCTGCACTGCTCTTCCGACCAGTAGCAATGATTTTTTTGGGGATGTTGTATAGCCTCAGAAAAACAAATGACCTTTAAGAGGTAGAATTAATGAATATGGCAAAACTGATTGCTGCTTAGATGTATCAAAACATGACAGGGCAAACATAAATGGGAATTAAAAATTAGAAACAGAAATCTAACTGTAAAACAAATGCAACACATCTGTTTACCAAACATTCATTGTGCCAGAGCAGGAAAGTCTCTTTCATTAATGAGCTGCAATAACTTTTCTTAGAAAAGGGAATGACGTAGACAAATAGATCTAGGCTCAAATATATCATTAGGTCACAAAACAGCAACAAGCGGCTGATCTTGTGCAGCTGCCTGAAACCTGTTTGTGACTCCGGAATCTATGACGTGAGCAGGTAGTTCAACCTGCAATCAACAAGTAGTAACACCCTTGCATAAGACCTGGCTTAGAACACTCTACAGATATGTTCAAGAAAGGTAAACTTTAACTAGAAATTATGACAAGAAGGTTTATTAACATGGTAAGACACTGTTTAAGAAGAAACTAGAAAATCAAGTCAAGATGAAACTATTGAACAGTAAGAAAAGGACTACAGGTCTTGTTCGTAACTCAAACAGCAGACAAACAACAGGAGGAAAAAATCTATTCAAGGCAAAACATGAGAGTAAGAAAACACAGCTATAAAACTAAGGTGAGTGAATTTAATCTGGAAACTGCAAGATTTGTCTCTTCTACAGAAAGCTTCCAATGAAAAGTTTCAGTCGTATTGAACAAGGGGTGTGAGGGATAAAGAGAAATTTAAGTAGTCTCAACACTGAGGATGAACCACCTTAGTGAGATTGCACTGTGAGTGTTATTATAAGGACATTGAAATTAACATTCCAAGATGCTACTGCTAGTCCTATTCTCCTTCTGACAGATTGCAGTCACCATGGCCAGAAGGCATAATCTCCTTCCTTAGCTGATCATAAAGCAGAGACTCTCTAAACATGGAATTTCATTTCAAGGCTGGTGTGCAGCTCTATAATTTTACTCCATCTTGCAAACAAGTGAGCAAGAAGGCAGGAAAAACAAGAGTAAGGAATTGCATACAAGACACCAAATTGCAAAGGTGTCAGAGTAGGACACTTTCAAGGATTGTTAGCATCACAGAATCACAAATGAAAAAATCATGTTTTAGTTATGATTTCTACACACAGCAGGTCCTGTAATAGAAAAATGCTTAGCTTTTTTCCAAAAGACTTTGTTCAGTAAATCCTTTGCATTCCCTAGTCTTCTTACTGGTATGCATGCCTTACGGAGGTGAATAGATGTGGAATTTAAAATACACACTACTTTTAAAAGAGAAATAAAATTAGAGCAACATTTTTTCCACTCCTAATTTTTGGAGTTTTCATTCATAGATAAAAGCTGAAGTTATAAGAAAATGTTACATTTTTCTCCAAGAACAAGGGACAGGTCATTCTGTGCAAAGACCACACAAATGAAACTGATAATGATGAGAGCTGAACAGAAGAATATTTTGACTTTCAGAGAGGCAAATGTGAAGAACCAACCACAGTAGCTGTTTTAGTATTTGATTTTAATTTTTTTCTCTTTTGGAGGTGCAGTAGTCCATTTATGTGAAATTAAGTCAGAAATTTGCAATCATCTGTAAGTTTTATTTCGTCTTCCAAACTTCTCTGTTGTGCTGAAGGAAGAGAAGTCCAGACAGTGAAGTATGGATTTACATGTAGATCTGTCAGAGCTTAGCTTGCTTGTGAAGGGCATAGGAAGTTCAGTTTAACCTCCTATATAGTAAAGAACAGAGGTGTAGTGGGTTGACCCTGGCTGAATGCCAGGTACTCACTAAAGCTGCTCTCTCATTCCTCTCTGCAACGGGACAAGGGAGAGAAAATATAAAATAGAGTTTATGAGTTAAGAACCTGCATAGATCACTCACCGATTATCATCATGGGCAAAACAGACTCAAAGAGGGGATATTAATTAAATTTATTACTAACAAAATCAGAGCAGGAAAATGAGAAGTAAAATAAATCTTAAAAACACCTTCCCCCACCCCTCCCTCCTTCCTAGTTCTACCTCCTCCCCGCTCCGAGCACCTCAGGGAGATGGGGATGTTTCTGTTGCTGCTCAGAGAGAGGAGTCCTTCCCCTGCTCTCTGTGGGGTCACTCCCATTGGAGAGAGTCCTTCATGAACTTCTCCAAAGTGAATCCATCACATGGGCAACAGTTCTTTACAAACTGCTGCAACGTGGGTCACTTTTCCATGGAGTGCGGTCCTTCAGGCACAGGCTGCTCCAGAGTGGGTCCCCCACAGGGCCACAAGTCCTGCCAGACAAACCTGCTCCAGTGTGGGCTCCTCCACAGGCTGCAGGTGATCTCTGCATTCCCATGGTCCTTCATGGGCTGCAGGGGCACAGCTGCCCCACCATGGGCTGCACCATGGGCTGCAGGGGAACCTCAGTTCCAGCACCTGGAGCACCTCCTGCCCCTCCTTCTCTGCTGACCTTGGTGTCTGCAGAGTTATTCACATGTTCTCACTCTGCTCTTCTCTGGCAGCAGTTTAATCTGTGCAATAATGTTTCTCTTAAATATGTTATGACGGAAGCATTCCTGTCATTCCTGATTGGCTCAGCCTTGACCAGTGGTGAGTTTGTCCTGGAGCAGCTGGATTTGTCTGTACCGGACATGGGGGAAGCTTCTGGCAACTTCTCACAGAAGTCACCCCTGTAGCCCTCCCACTACCAAAACCTGGCCACACAAACCCAGTACAAGAGGACACTTGTGCAGAAACATTCTAGAGTCATGAAAGAGCCATAAAAAATTACAGAAGTTAAACTGTGTACCACAACTATTAGTTTATGATTCAACAGAAGCAATTATTTTGGGGTGATGTTCTCCCATATCTTTGAACAAGATGCATCTCATCTATTATTGACCATTAGGATCAAGGCAGGATCTGTTACTGTTACTGTAGGTTCTCTTTACAGACAATGCCCTTTCAGAGCACAGTTCATGTAATCTAAGTATTTACAGGAGAATAAATATTGTAGTAGACCACCGAATAGTATCCCATGAGTACAGAGTCTGGAGAACTAGCTTAAACATAGATGATGAGGTACGGTTAAGTGAATCCCTGCCTCAGTGTCCTAAGTTTCCCGTGAAATAATAAATCAATCTACTATTCCAAAAACTTATTTTGAAGTCTGCAGTGTTTCATTCAATATTTCTCTTCACACATCACTCAGCATCCTATATAGAGCTTTCTCCTGATAAAGCCAGGGCAAAATTACAATTATTGCCCCACATCTTAAGAAAATTTTTTGCAGTTAAATGAGTTAAACATTTCCTGAGAGCCAAAACTAAGACATGACAGGTGTCAGGAGAGAGGCCCACAGGCATCACATTGTAATACAAAAACCCCGACAGTGATATCTACACATGAAACGGATTTCTAAGAAATAAAAGCTAAAAGGTAATATGACAAAATATCTGTTGTTAAAGCAACCTGTAACTTAGATATATGAAAAGAAAGTCGGAAATGTAATGAATCAGAGATTTACTTCTCTTGATCTGAAGCTCAGTTAAAAAAATGAAGCTGCATGCACATAGATGGTATGCAGAAAACAGTTTATAGGAGGCTTTAAGAACTAATGCACACCTTGGTTTTGGGCACCCTCAAAAACTACTGATTGTCAGCCTTTTATTGAGCAAAATGTATTTTAAAACCATATAAATTCAAATTAACAAAGTAAACACTCCATGAGCTTAAAGATTGAATAATACATAACTTTTAATTAAACAACCATTTTGTTCAGTGATTATATTCAGTTTCTTCATCTGGTAATTATTGATTACAGGATATAGTCATTTGTTTCTGCTAACCACTTGCCCTTATAAGTGTAAATATCAAAGACAGGGCTTGCACTCCTCTATTTTCCATGGCACCAGGCTGCTATGCATATTGGACAACGATGTCAGACATAGTGATATACCTTTTGTTGCAAAGTAAAGAGTTTGTGTTCCTGAAGTTTTTTGGATACTTGGGATCCTCTGTCTCTCCTTCCTGCAGGTTAAGTTTTCATATGACTACTAGAGGAACCATGAAGGCCCTAAATCTTAATAACTGTGTAATAATTTTACATAAGTGATTATACAATCTTACTTTTGTCATTGCAATGTACTTTAAGCAACAACTGATAATTGCTCTTTCAGATTTCTTTGAGCCATTAAGACATCTCCTGTCACAAAATAAGAAGAATAGCAAGAAAAAAATATGCAGTGTCTACTGGACATATTACAGAATTTGGCTGCACATGTCTTTTTTAGATGTTTTCCTACAAGGAATAAAAAAATCACTCAGTTGTGATTTCCTATGGATTACTAATTCAATCCCACGTGTCTAGTCATATGTTAAGACAAACTTTGTTTTGGAACAACACTAGATAGCTATTAGTGGTTCAAAAGCATTCCCTCTTTTTCAGTCACTTATTTTTTTCCAATATACTGTGAAATATAGCAGCACAAGCCTGTAGTTCCCACTGAGTTACTTGCAGCAATGGCTGTGTTGGTATTGGAGCAGACAGGTGTGGGCCGAGAGAGGCTGATGCAGACTCACATCCCTTTAGTGATGAGATCAGGCTTTCAGAAAGTTGAAGGCACCATTGAAAGACATGTATGCAAGAAGTTATGCGTTGCTTTCAACCAGTTCAGGTTGAAAAGTGATCCTGCAACTTTCTGTCTCTCAGTTTCTTATATACCCCTGGTTTTGTCCAGAAAGTGTCACTACCTTTCAGTTAGAGGTGCTCTCTAGCCACGATCAGATTAAATCTAGGTTCTTTCCATTTTCTACTGTTTATTCTTCGGATAATTTTGTCCTTTCTTTGCACCTTCTGTCTCATGTCTTTAATGTGTCTGAATTGATCTGAATTTCTAGTGTGAAAGATTATACTGAAGTTTAAATTATTTTCTGTATATTGTTTTTGTTATGAAGCACAGTTCTACCAACGCAGAATAAAGTAAAAATAGAATATATGCTTTCTTGTTCTTGTCATACGAAACCTATTCCTCAAGCACAATGTTGATTGATAATATGATTAATAAAATGGTTATATTTCATTTAGTTTGAGTGATAGATAACCTGGCAAAAGTTTTCCATAAATAATACATTAAAAAGTCATAACACATCTCATTACATGATGCTTCTAATTTTATGCCTATCTCAAATAGCATGCTGTCTTATTTTAAATCTCTAAATACATACAAAGTGGAAATCTTCCTATAGGTTGGATTTTTAACTGCTTTTCCAAATCTGCTTCAGAATTTTACAATGGCTGAAACGCAGTCATATTTAAATTAACTACAAACAACAACTGATGATCATTTATAATCTTTAACAAATGCAGCCATTTTTAACAACTAAAATATCTTTAAAGTAACTAAGATTAATATTTTTCTGGTGCAAAACTAAATTTTATATTTCTAGTACTGATGTTGCTTAGTTCTTATTATTGAGGTCCATTTGGGTAATGTCTGCAGTATAAGTGTCTATGTATTTCCCTGAAATATGGAATAAAGAAACCTCATGCTGAGGAGTCCATAGTGAACTTTTCTTGACCAACCACAATAAAGCAAGTGGAGTGATGATTATTCATATCAGACAAACATCTACCTAACTTTTCTAATGAAACTAGAATTCATCTGACTTTGAACAAAGTAATATCAGCAATATCAACACAAAACTATTACAGCTATTCCTTCAGGAAGGATTGAGCTCCTTTCCTGGCCAGTGAGCCCTCAGAACCATTGTAGATGCAGATGTCTCTCCCATATCCCAGTGTTCTTGATCTTTCCGTTTGACTATTTGCCACAGGTTGTTATCACATTCATCTTCTGTGTGACATGGCCAGGACAATCCTTTTTGGGTAGGGTCTAATTAGCATTGATTTTAATTGCAGTCACATTATTCTATGTGGCCTTGAGACACTGCCCTACTCATATCAATCTAGATCATTGCTATAAGGTTCATTCTGCAAGGTTTATCAGGGTTAAACTTCTTTGACCTTTGTATCCTTCCTACAGGTTGCCATTGACCATTGCACTAAATATAAATTTAGTATCTCAGACTGCCTTACTGCTAAACTTGGGATACATTTTTATTTTTATTTTTATTCATTATTGCTAAGAGACAAGAGCTGGGAAATCACTAATGCAAACATCCTTTCTCCCATGTGTTAAACTTCAGTGCAAGCACCAATGTGGTGTTGTCCAAGATATTAATTTCATTTGGACTAAAGAGGATTTCTCTGTAAGAAGTATTTAAACTGATCCTTTATTAAACTTTCAATTTCTCATTAACTCATCTTCTGCAGTGTCTATTACAGTCCTGATTTATTCATTGGGTCTACTAACTATCACAGTAAGCTGACTGCTTCCTTGCACTTGGTTATTTATTTGAATCTACTTCTATTGTCTTCCATGCATCTAGGATGAAGATGGTCTTTGTCATCTCTGTGCACCACTTGGCACTATAGAGTTCTAGTTCCTTGGACACTGTGTAGATGTAAACAATAAACAGCAATAGATATGTTTCATGTTTCAGAGGTCAGATCTGAACCATCAGCAGTTTCGTGGCACAGTGCAATCCGTAGTTGTAGTACTCCAAATTTCAGGATTACAAACCTGAAAGTTCTTTAGCACTCATGGATCCCATAAATTGGATCCAGTCTGCAGAACACAAGCATGCTGTTCTTATTGAATATTAATTCTTGCTCTGGTTGAAATGAAGAAAGTAACCACCACCTCTCCACCTGCTCCATCTCCCCTTGAAACAAAGGAAAACCAATAATCCACTCTGCCCACAAATTGCAAATGTATCAACACACTGAACTCTGTTCCATGTATCACTTAAATAGTTCCTGATCAGTACAATGCAAGCTATACATGCCCAAAAACCTATTGTTTTTAAGGAGTATTACATTTCTCCAGAAATAGACTTGACTCACAAATTTATAAACACACAGGTTTGAACTACTTAACATAAAATTTTAATAAAAACTACAGCATTTGTAAAGTATGTCAGCTTGAAAATAAAGCTAGGTATTTCAATAACACCCAAGTGCCCTATTTAACATTTTTTGAATTGAACGTTTATTTCAAAATTTCTTTCCAGAGCGAAATTGCTTTTAGATACAATCGTTAATAAGGAAATCAAAATGAAATATTTAAATTGCATTGAATAAAATAAGTTGGCCCAAAGCATTATGGTGAAAATTTCATCATTTTGTGAGCAAAAAATCTGCTTTTGCTAGTTTTTTATTCCTCTACAGGAGAGAAAGGTTTTTTCCTGCTTCATTTTCATAATAGAATTTCCAAGACAGATTTCTAACCTCTAATCTAAAATCTCATCTTTTTCCCTTTTACTATACTACCATATTTTATATAAAACACAATGTGTTGAATAGATTTCCCTGAGAGTTGATGCTAGTCTTATCCAAAAATCACAAATCATTCATTCTTTATTAAGATTTATGTGACTTTGTCAGGAATCTTGGTTATTTGGGGGGGTAGGGGGTGATGGGAGGAAATGAAGGAAATAAGCAGGTCATTAAAATAAGAAGGAAAAATTTGTTCAATCTAAACTAAACAAAAAATTTTGATTTTTCCTTGCTCCAGAAACAGTGCAAACAACTCCAAAATATTTTGTTGATATTTCTTCCTATCTCAAATCATCTGTATGATTTTGGGCACTTGTACATAAAAATTGAAGGAGTGAAGAACTTTTTTTTTCAAAATTGCTAGAAGACATATTTTCCCCACTAGCTAAATATTTTGGATATTATCCACCTATGTACTATAACAAAACAAATTTCCTCTTATGCTTGAAGTTTCAGAAATGTTCAGCTCCCAGAAGGTCAATAAATGAGGATGTAGATTTTTCTAGGATATGGTGCTGGTAACAACATTGATGATTAAGACATCAGGAGCTCCAGGAGAAGGAAAAAACAGTTAGGACATCCCTCTGTTTTGAGTGATTATCTCAGCAATGAAACCTTGGTAAAAAGAGCTCTTGCTGGCTGGTGAAATCATAACCCTCCCTTCTCCACAGACACTGGCCAAGACTCTCCAACACTTTATTTTTTTTTTTTTCCAGAGAATTTACTGTCTAAGTGAAAAAAAGGATAAAAGGAACAAGTCCTGTGTCTTGCAAGGTGATGAGTGAACTTTCTCCATTGCAAGTTTATTTTGGGCATAGACACTCCCGCTTGGGCAATTAAGAACTCCACATCTTCGGTCTGATGTGTTCAATATTCCTCATGAAAGCTCTAATCTTGATATCCCCTCTGGTAGCATGATATAATGGTACAAAATTCCTGCAATGTCTATAAACTGTGCTGGATTTGATTCTTCTAGAATGTACTCCCTGATTGACCTATAAATGGAGAACAGCTAAAGAGAGATTAATTAACTCTTCATTTCTTAAGAAGGAAGATATGTGATGTGAAGCTAAACATTTTCTATGGAGAAATACATGTCAGGTGTTATTCTTCATCTTCCAAAAGGCAAATATAAATATCCGTCTTCCTAGGAAACAGTTTTCAAATAAAAATCAGGTATATAAGATATAGATTTTAACCATGGACCAGTTCTGAAAATTCATTGCAGATTGCTTTATGAAAGAGCAATAATATATGCGGCAAAATACCCAAAAAGCTACAACTGGAAATGCTATGGGAAGCAGAAGCATGTAACTCTCAGAGAAGAATGTGAATGAACACTCACACTTCTCTTCCATAATATTCTGAAACTTTCCTTTCAATCAAGTTCTCACTGTAACTTTATTTTTAAAATTAATTTTGAATTTAAGCATTTTAAATATCAGAGTCTGTTATCACATCAGAGATTGTGTGTGCTGGTTTAAAGGTAAACCAGCAGGAGGAATAAATCCAACTCACAAACAGATTACAAGTCAGACTTACAGTTTAGTAAAAAGATCACAATAAGTACAGGGGTACAAAGGAAAAAATCCGTTTAACCCACAAAAACAAGTGTGTAACCCAGCACCCTGGGGCACAAACAGAATGGTGATCATCAACCCCTATGCTGAGCACCACCTGGCCCTCCTAAGTACAAAGTAAGAGGAAAGAAGG
>JAWWEU010000001.1:90248543-90280776 GCA_035583155.1 Acropternis orthonyx | reverse complement strand
GAAGGGACGGGAAGGGCAGGGGCCTTTTGCAAGTGGAAATAATGCCTCTCAGAAGCTATTGATGGTCCTGCGGACATCAGCACTAATATGCAGGGAGTGTGCAGGTGTGTTGCTCTATAGCCTTCTCTGGCTCTTGAAACTTCTCTGCAGAAGAAATTTTTGGGATTATCACTGGGTACTCCTCCACCAGCAACTCCTAGAAACAGGGTATGAGGTTAGAGAGCTTTGTTCTGAGTTAGCACAGCTATTCCTCTGTTTGCTTGGGACTGTTCTTTCTTGCTGTCTCCTGTCTCTATGAGAGAATATTTGTGATCATGGTTGGCCATAGCTCGATCCTTGCCCTCCCACACGACTATAAACAATGTCATCTGCACTGATATCTGCAGCAGACAACCCTCAGGGGCTGTGTACAATCTCTGCTGGAACCCCCTCAAGCGAATTCTGTTCTGCATGGCATTGTCAGCCACTGATAGCACCCAAACAGGGTCCAGAAAGTTGTCAAGTAACTGTTTGCTGCATACAGTTTTGCTTGCCAGAAGCCATCTCTGGCATCCATGACTGAAGAGACTATTGTGTTCGCTTGATTTGGCAATATTTCAGTGACTGTTGGCAGGGAACAGTATAAGCACTTTAGTATGCTATTGAGGTCCTTTGGATTGATGCAGATCATCAGTTTGCCTGTCTTTCTAACTGACACCATACTGCTGATCCAGTCAATTGGCCTTGCAACTTTTTTCAGCCACCTTGTTCCATGACAGTTTTAACTTTCACCTTGAGCTCTGCTTCAAGTGTCAGTACTGGCATTTTATATATAGCTGATGCCACATCATCTTAACCTTGCAGACCTTAAAAGCACTCATTATCCACAAACCTGATCCCTTGACCAGAGATTCTCTTTTAATAGTCGGAAAAGTAATATCTCATATATGTTTCCCTCAGCCTCAGTTAGCTCTGTGATTCTTTGACTTTGCAATAAACACTCTCATGTACCAATAAGTTTTTCACCAGACAATGGATTTCTGCACCTGTCCTACTGCAGGAAATATCTGATCCTAATCCTTATTTACATGTGAGCACTTTGCAGGTTTAATACAATCCCACTTAAAAAAAAAAAACAAAAAAAAAACAAAAAAAACAACAAAACAAAACAAAAAAAACACAAAAAACAAACAAAAAAAAACAAAAACAAAAACAAAAACAAAAACAAAAAAAAACCTAAAAACCAAAACTGTATTGTTTTACTTTTTACAAAATCTGCATAATTTAACCAGTTTCACCTAAAATCACATTCCATTTAGTGAAAGTTTTCCTTTGCCAGTTGCTTGTCATTTCTCATATTCTGAACGACATTATTTTCTTGTTACTGCGGTTGCACTTACATGCTATATATTATTCAGACCAGCTTCATCACAGGTGCTCATTTTTCTCTTTTCAAGCACTTATGCAAATTAAATCACCAGTGTAATTTAGAATCTCTTCACTTGCATGTATGTGGTCCAAAAATTGTCTCATCCAAGTTCTAACTACACACAGGGTGACACCACCACCTTGCTCTTAAATAGGACTTTTAAACACTAGATCTCACAGTTTTGTAACAAAAGAGGTCAATATTATTATCCCCGTTTTATAAGGATGCTGTGTAGAGGTGAAGTGACTTGCTCAAGGTCATCTAACAGCTTGGTGAGAGCAGAACTTTGGTCTAGCAAGTTCCAGTCTAGTGCTTTATCCAGCAAGAAACCCTGACTGTGCTGAAGTCTGAGGTCTCCCTGTCCTTGGCCTGTTCTATTAAAACGCTGCACTGGCATTCATATAAACCATTTACCAAGGGTAACATCCATTTGTTCTGCATCAAAAAGCAAGAGCGATTGACACATACATAATCTTTTCCTATGTGTGATGGATTGATCCTTGACTTAGGATCATTTCAGTTGCCTCTTTGTAGTCTCCGTTGCAAGAAGATTTTCCCAGGCTTTCTATGCAAGCTGAGAATGGAAAGCTGTTTAACAACCATTTTCCCTGTTCTTCCTGAGGAAACTTGTTACTGCCAATTCAAGTTTGCAACACCTGTGGTGTTGAAAATTAAGACTTAAAGGTGATCATTGTCCATTTATGGATGTCAAATAGTGATTTAAACCCACAAAAATTCACACACCATTTTTTTAAAACTTTTTTTTTTTTTTTAATTTTGAGTATCAGCATGGCTAAGCACAGTGCATAATCCTCATACACAGGTTTACCTAGAATTTCCATGGCGTATTGGGATAACAGTGTCCGAGAACAATTGTGCCCACCAATGGCTTCTTGGTAGAATTTCAGAAGCATGAAATGGACCCCCTTTGTACTGAAAAACCCTAAAAATACTTAACATTTGAAATATACAGTCTTCTAAAAACAGCCTTTCATTGTTACATGCTGCTTTTGTTTGACAAGACAAAATCCTGAGGAGGGGGTGGTTGTTGACCTTATAGGCAGCGTACAAGAATCTCAGCCTGATTCACACACTGTCTCTTGTTCAGGTGATGCTTGAAATAGCAAAGAGATGGTCCTCCTCTCGGGAAGACCATGTCAGTTTGCAGTATTCCCACTTACAGGCACACTGCTGATTTCCGGTGTTCCCAAGCTGAACTGGCCTTTGGAAGATTTAAACTCAGGCCAGAATGAAAGAATGCATACCAATATGGTCTGATACAACAAAAGCCTCAACATTTGCCACAGACCCTGCCCTGGAGTTTAACAAGAACTTGTTTGATCTTGTGCAAACAAATGCCAAACCTAGAAGATGCACACAAACCTTTTCCTAAGGTGAGGAGAAGCAGCAGTGCTGCAAAGCACATGGACCTCAGCAGAATTCATACCCCACCACAGACCACAACATGCCAACTATGTGCATGAACAGAAACTGATTAATGGGCTGTCACTTTATTTGTTGACTGCTGAATTATTTATACTTATAAAGTGTTTAATAATTTAGAGCTGGTATCTTAACAAATTACAGCTGAAAGTGACAAGGGGAAGGTGGCACAAGAGTCTCACTTGAGATCAATGTCCTTGTTCTCAGGGCACTTTGGAACATGATTTCTGCTGACTGTCATCAGCAAAAAAAAAAGGGGGAAGTATGTTGATTTGATATTGCGTGTTAAATAGAGAGAACTGCATATTTCAGTAATCAAAGGAAAAAAGTTGCTTTAAATCAAAAAGAACATGAAATTACTCTGAAGAAATCTACATTTCCATATGAAATGGAAATCATTGTCTTAAAAAAAAAGACTAAATAAAAGCTAATTACAGTGTTTGTTTTTAAAATTTTGTCTCAAAGCATTTTATCCATCTTTGCTTGGCACAAAGGATATGGATACATATTGATTTTGACCTGCGTACCACATCTTTGCAAAAAAGCAAAGTCATCTTAATACGAAGAGGTTATTTTTTACTGTATCAGGATGGAAACAAAATTATCATCTACTGGCTCTTTGTGAGTTAAACTTAAAGAGTGCATATGAGAGAGACACAAATTCTGATTTTTAACATAATACAAATGCTAACCAACAGAAAGGCTCACTGTGTCAAAGAAGCTGAAAACAAAATTCCTCAAAAAATCCTCTATATAGGTAAATAACATTTCACTCCAGCATGGTTTTTCCTTCACAGACATTTTAATAGAAGAAAAATTACTTTAATGTAAATATCGAAAATAATAAATGCCATTCTCTAAGCAGGAATTTCCTGGGTATTAACCCACTCTATTTCCTTTAAATACCACAAGAATGTAGAGTCATAGTTTGGTGAAACAAAAATTCTTAACAAAGACACAAGGTTCCTATGATAGAAACTATACCATCACTGCTGCAGACAAACATTTTTCAGGGAACCTCTCCAGTAATGAGCACAGTTTCATCTTGGAGCCCCGATTCTGCAATGTCCACAATGGAAGAGCTAGCTGTGCTAGCCACGGCTGAATTCCAGTAGCACCATATATCTACATGCAAGATACTGTTCACCAGTGCAAGACTGACCTCTGCTTGTATTCGGCTTGCTTCAAGCAAGCACCATATGTCTTTCTATCACAGTAGCACAGGCACTGTGGCCTTGAACACTGTAAATCATATCCAGCTCTATCACCCTCCAATATGCTTAGGCGATCAGTGTTTTCTACTTTGGTGCATGCAGCTTGAATCCTATAAGAAATAACCTTACTCATGCAGGAGAAACTGGGTTTCATGGTATTTCCCAGTATTAGCTCCTTCAACAGCAATTGCTTTCTCTCTCTCTTTATGTGATTTAATTGCTGTTTATCTCCACAGAGACTTTTATATGTAGATGCTGCCAGCTGGACTAGGATCAGTAGGTAGCCATTACTGGACATTTGGGAGCAATGACTTGAATTAAGGCCAGCTGAATCCTACTATCTGTGTTTTCATTCTGTCCTCAGACATAGGCTCACCCATAGTATTTCATCTGCAATACAGACATCTACAAGACTACCAGCTCCAGCAGCAGACTTCAGTAAGAACAAGATCTAGTCAGCTCTTATTCTGCTAATTCTGCTAATGACTTCAGGGTAGAAACCTGCCCATCTACCTAAGGGACCTAGGTCATATCTATATTGCAAACTGCTCTTAAGCAAGCCATCCTAAATTCCCAGTAGAGAGCAAGTAGAGAGCTGCATTACAGGGCCATCCTGTTCCTCTGTATCCACCACAAATCTAGGAGCTGTGTTGCCTTGAGGAAGAACAAATTACAAATGTGGTCTCTTTTTCTTTATACCACTGAGCAATTTATTAAGAAAGCAAGTTATATAACAAAATTGGGGTTTTGTATATAGGTTTCCCTATATTAGTATTATGTTCACATGAAAAATTGAGTGGGAAATGTTCATGGATGACTAAAACTGTTAAAAGTTTTTTTCTGGTATATACATGAAAAATGGAGAGAGGAAGCACAAAGTTTGGATGAATGACAAATATTGACTGAGAATTTCTTGTGTTTCTTTTTTTATTTTATTTTTTAAAATTCATTATCTACAATTTTTAATGAATACAATGTCTTTTGATATACATTTTCCACTTCTGTTTTTTCTAACATGAAAATACTCCATTTGACTGCTCCTAGAGTACCAGAAACTTATAATAATGGACAATACCTTTTTATGTTTTGATGTGGGGAATATAAGTGAAAAACAAGGATAATTTTTGAAAATGATGTAGCAAATCCTATTGAGTTGATGCCCTCTCAGACACTTTATAATCAGAAATACATTTTTTCTACTTTTCAAAACAGTGGGGTTTTTTATTTATTCCAGATTTTCTAGTATTGAGTGCAGGCAACCTATGAAAATGTGGGTTTTTCATGAAGACATGTGCTGAATGTCTTGCATGATTTGACTAGGAGGTCATGCTTATAATTCCTTCCCTATGAAATCTAAATTATTAAATCTAGGGATGAGAGTGATCTCCATGAACATTATTGTTGAGATAAGTGTTATAAAAGTATCCAGGGTACATACAGATGCTCCAGCACAAAGATGCTCCAAATAGTTCAAAATGCAGCACCACATCTACTAAGGCATAGGCCACTAATCCACTGAAGGTCTTCAGCATGATCTTCAGGATCCCCACTGAGTAAGATCTCTACTATTTGGAAGGCAGTTTTTCTTCCCCTCCTCCACAGCCTAGGATAGTAAATATGACCAGCAGGAAGCCTGGAACTGACAGCATCAATGACAGAGAGAAGTCTGAAAGAGCATGGCACAGAGCTTTATTGGTCACAGGAGGTAGTCAGTTATGGCATTCCTTTCCTTCACAATTCACATGATGCCCTGACACCACTTCCTTGAAAGTAGCATTAAAAATACCTCTGAAGTCTAAGCATATAAATGACATATCACTTACACACTCAGGAACACAAACAGGATATTAAAAGGGAATTAGAGAAAATATAGTCTTTCAGGTAGGTTATTGTGCTCTGGAATGCAGTTATAAGGAATGTCTGGGATTAATATAAACCTAGTAGAAATGAGACCTGGTCAGGAGATGGTACAGAAAGCATCCCAGAGTGACTTCTCCCTGTTTCTTTGAAGCCCACTTCCCAGTACAGTACTATGTGTGCATATTCATGAGTTGAAATCCCAGTGACCCCTCAGCTCTACTCTGCACAATAGAAATATCCTCTACTGTGTGAAATCCTAACCCCAAGGAAGTCAACGGCAAGATCCTTGCTCACTTCTTTAGGAATAGGAATTCACCCATGATGTCTTGTTAGTTCTGGCAGGTTTTCAGGATTCAGTATGCTTTTTCAGATGAATCAGTAAGCAGCATGCTGCTTTCTTACACTGTCCTGTGCTTGAAACAGAAATAGTGTTGCACTCCACAGATTCTATTACCCTTGGCAGACAATTTTCTCCCTTGTCCACTCAAATGCAACACTCCATCCTTTACTTTTTTTCTTACCAATACCTTTTTAGAGAACAACATAAAAATTGTTATTAAAAAATCAATGCTCTGCTATCATTTATGGTTTATGCTGAAAAACTGTGGGCATCTTCCCTTTGTTGATGCAGAGTTTTTTCACTGTCTCTGTACAGGTGCTTTCTGAGACTTTAGAAAGCTTATATAAGCCTCTAACTTCCATATAATTTCCCATGTTAGTAGTCTTTGTCCACTGATTTTTTTTTTTCTTTTTTTTGGTAAAACATTGTTTCTCCTGCCAGAACTTCTAGACAACAGCAAGTGTCATTGAATATTGGAATGGACAAAGCACTTCAGATTATGCTGTCAGTAATAAATCTCTCCTAGCATAAGGGAGGAGTTGATGACCTAATAGGCTTTTCCCTGTTTTACACCCTTCAGGCTTGTGATACCTCAGTTCCATGACTGGTCCTTGACAAATCTGTGACAGATAGGAAAACAGAATAAATATTCAGTGATCAATGGTATAACATAGTCCTGTTTGTTAGATGTAAATAATTCCTTTCAAATTATGCTTAATTTAACTTGGAGTGATAGGTGATGTGGCAAAGTGCTCTAAAGGAAAAGTTTTCATCTTCAGTGTTGCTTATTATAGTAAGTAATAACTTTTACCTCATGTGGCTTAAGTATTCAGATGAACCGAACAGGCATGTTTTTGCCTTCTGATGAGATCTGGGGTTTGGCGCTCCACAGCAATGCAACTGGGGACAGCTGGCTCCTTACTGAAGCTGGACCAAGGTGAGCTGGGCAGTAATGAGACAATGGCAATGAAAGGCATTTGAGGAAAACTAAATCTCATTCTGGAAAATCTGAGAAATTTTTCCTATTAATGATAAAAAGATTATTCCCTTTTAAAGTTCAAATGATCAGTTCTGAATTTCTCATGGAAAAGGTCAGTACTCCTTCAAATTCCCTGAGACTTGGCACAAATAACCCCAGTGACCCCACCTATAGGCAAAATCCAGAAGCTCCAACAGAGCCAGCCATATTTGCTCATATGTATTTTCATTTCAGGTGAGAAATGAAAAATTCTACTAAAGCATCAATCAGGAAAGTCCCCAAAAGCCTGCAGGTCTAGAGCAAACCGTGGAGGGAGGAGTGGATTACATTAATTCAGACTAGACATTGTGTCCTTATTGCCCCTCTTCTGCTCTGTGACACTAACAAGTCACACTGCTTAGGTACCATTCTCTCTGATAGCTGCTGCTCTCTCTCTCCATCACTTCTAAAATGACTTTCTTTCATGCTACAGAAATCTTTAGTAGACTACTCCAGCTAAGGAAATTGTGGCATCTAGACATCATCTGATGAGGATGTCACATGCACAAAGGTACATCCAATATTCCTTTTTGGACATAATTAGTAGCTAAGCACACAGTCAGGATTTGGCTCTGAGTTGGAGCTACAGAAGTGAGCAGTGAGAGCTTAATGAATGCAAGCATTTGAGTTCCTGCACATCTCTATTAAAAGTTGAGCACAGAAATCCAGCTAAAATTATGTAACAACCATGGTAGCAGAGATTTCTCTCTTCTTTGAAGCTAGAGAAAAACAGACACCATATAGTACAGGGAGTTACTACAGTAATTAGCCTCTTTTTTGTTTTTTTCCCCCTGAATGCTATAGTAAACACTTTCAGAGTAAAATTCAATGCATAATCACTGCTGGTCTAAAAATGACAGCTGTTCTGGAGGAGACCAATGTACACACCAATCTCTCCTATAAACTATTCCATTTTCTTTAGTTGTCTTATGGGGTTTTTTTTGCCAATCTGAGTATGACTCAGCTCTTTTTCATGTGTTTTTATCTTTCCTTTTTGGTTTCTAGCTATATCTAGATAGACTTCTTACTCTCTCACTTTCAGGATAATGGTAAGTGGACAATTCAGTTCAACAGCTATGAGATCAGTCAGACAAATGCCCAGCAGAAGATATGATGCAAGCCACTCAAAATTCTGGCACATTATTTCAAGACTTTTGCCAAAATGTTTTTCAAGGATTAAAAAGCCCTTTCAATATTAAAATAAATAACAGGTACCTCACATGGCTCTAATTAGGAACAGACTGAAAATTGTCTATCATATTATTTCAAAAAGTCAGAACGTTTCACTGTCATTGTATATAACAAAGAAATATCAGAAGAGGAAGGTAAGAAGAGTTTGCTGCTCATCAGAAAGCCTAGTTCTCATTTTAGTAATTAAAACATTTCCCTACTCATAATAACAGAAAAAGCAGAAAAAAGTCAAAGAAACAAACAACCCTAAATTGTAGACACATCAGAATAGACATTGTACTATGAAGAGAGCATGAAACCTGAAGGAGACTTGCATTTTCTCATCATTCTATTTTCATTGCTGGGCAACAGTTGTGAAGAGAAAAAAGTACTCTATTTTCCTCAAAATATCCTCCCTGGAATGTCCAGAATTGACAACACCAATGCAAAGGGAAAAAATAGCTGATCTCATGGTTCTGCAGTCATCCTCTTGCAGGCTTCACTCAGCAAAACAAACCCTTCAGGTCACACAGTCCTTGGGGGCCATGCATTAAAATAACTCAGTTATATTCACAGACTCTATTTGTCCCTCCCAGACTCCTTTGTAGTGGCATCAGCATCCACCTCAGAGGAGACCATTTTCTTATTCTCATCCTGGCTGAAGGATAAGCTCTGTATTGGAGGTTATCGAAGGGACAGGCAGTTAAACGATAAAAACCAGCAGCAATGAAGTAATGCTACCACAAAGGTACGGGGAATACCCAGGAAAACATGTTTGCTGACTTTTGTTTCGTATACTTAGTTTTGTCTATGGGCAAATTGCCACAAAGGGGAAAAAAAGGAGGGGGCAAGAGAAAACCTATACTTTATTTATTATTTAAATAAACAGTTTTAAGATGCTTCCATTTTGTGCTCAGTTTTGTAACAATATGAGTCCATTTCCCTATCATTCCTTAATATCTATATTGTTTAGGACTTTATATACTGTATGATTACTTGGCATTGGTACTGTTCAATCTGTACTAATCTGTATGCATTTATATTGTGTGAGCAGTTCTCTAATTGGTTTTCATCCAAGTAATCCCACAGAGAATAAGGTTACATGCTGAAAAGGGCTGAGGTGAGAGAGTGGTTAAAAGGGGAGTACAAACTCTTTTCCCATCCTTATTAAGAATGCTTTGCACATCTGCATTTTCTAAAAACATTTCTAAACTCCCTCTGTGTGAAGAAGCATAAAGTCTATTCCACAGCATAGAAACACACAGAGAGAAAATAATTCTGTCTCAGAGAACCCCACCCATATCTGCTTTATTCCTCCCAGGCTGCTGTATTTCTTGGACAGCTAAGGCTGTTAAAAGTAAATACTACAGTTTACAAAGTAGGGGGTCGGGGGGGGGGGATGGGGATGGGGATGTTGAGGTATTATTAAAACCCAAACAAATCCAGAACAGAAAATACCTCTTGGTAGGAAACAGAAAATTTAGTTTAAGCAAACAGAGCAGAGACGAAAGATCTTTCCCTAAAGGACTAACAAAGTAGTAAAAACAAAAAAACAACACAAAAAGAATAAAATTATGCAAAAAGCCCTTAAACAAGCCAGCACTTTAAAACTTAGCTGTTTAGATCTGTATTTGGCCAACTTACTTAAGGATAGCCTGAATTTCAGATATTCCTCACACCAAAATTTCTGAAACATTTTGACAAGTGCTGCAGGTACTCAAGGTATTAATTTTGTAAATGTTGATGACAGCACTTGAATTTTAAGAAAATATATATTCAATCATTTCATTTAATTGCATAATAATTACACACTTTCATATTCCTTGCTGCAAGGACATTTGTTTCACTGAGTTTTTTAAAAAGTGTTTTATATTATTAGTCACACATCTCCTAGAAATAATAATAAAAAAAAAAAAAAGTTGTGGAAGAAAATTAGGTATAAGCTGCTGTCCTTCTCCTTAAACACAAAGAAAAATCTTAATTTTCTTCATAGAACTGTGTATTGAAATTTACAAGTACCTGTGTACAGTCACTGTCTTTATCAACTCCAAAATCAACAATTTTTTTGTCACTCAGATCAAGTTTTAGCTTTGATTATACTTTTTTCTTCTCTCCTTAAAAAGCCCAACAATACTGCACTGAAGCCAATATACTGAAAAGTGAGTGTAAAACACACTTTTTATACAAGTACATGTGACCATATTCTGAAACAGGCATTAGAATATTTATTTTTAAAAACATAATAATGCTTGCTTACATATTCACAACTTTCAATGGCTGGATTTTAGAAGAACCTTTTTGAAATGAAGGTTTCCTGCTACTATACTGAGAAAATGCAATTTCACTATGTACAGCTAACCAAAACCTTTTATCATGCTTAAGAAAAATATATTTTAAAATATTTTTTCCTGGATTTAAAAACAGCGTAAAAGATGAACTTTCAGATTTTTCCCAGAGCCATGTAGAAGACATCTTTTTATTTTTCAGTTAGTTATCATCCTGTCTGCACAATGAATATTAATCTGGATCTTAAAGAAGGATAGCTGTCCCACTAAACTTAGTAATGATTTACATTGAAGGACAATGTAAGCCCACTATTTCCCTCCCCCACTTATGAATGCCACCATGCTTCTGCATTATCTTCTGGTAACCATCTCTGGAATATTCTTAAAAGCTGCTAACATGATACATTAGAATTCAGGCATGTGACAGATACAAAATTAAAGTTGACCTTCTCTGTCAGAAAAAATAAACAGTACCCATTAGCAGCTTTGTACCTCTGTGTTTAACTCCCTATTTTCTGCCTCCATAGTTTGGGTCCATTAACTGACTGGTGCAAAAAAGACCCCCGGCAACACTGACTCCCTGTGGATATATTACAATCTCTGGATATTACTCTTGACTGTATCCTTTTCTCCACAGCCTGATTTTACACTTGAAATAATTCATTGTTGAGTTGGTCACACAACAATATTGTGGACACGAGTTGCCAAAATTCTCAACAAACTTCCTATGTCTGTATCTCTGTTAACAAGCTATGGTTTGCCCTGGGAGCTTTTAAGAATTCATATTGACATTCACATTTTCATGATTTTACTGATTACTCCAATTTTTTTGCTCAGCCTCATAGCTACAGTTAGAAAATTCTTTTATTCACCTGTAAAAGTGTTTTTTTTAAGTATTTTATGATGGAAGTGTCCATTAAAATATGCATTTTCTTACCAAATTTCCAAAAGTTATTTTTTGCATATTGCAACCAGAAAATTTCATAACTACAAAACTCCTAGAATATCAGGATCCTTCAGAGTAAATAGGTTAGATGACTGTCACATTAAATTTCATGGTAATAAGCCCAGAATTCTAGCACCAGATCACACAAAAGCACCTACTATGAAGAACTGAAAGGAGAATTTGTACGCAACACAAAAATGATTTTGGAAACGTTGGTGCTGAAATTCTACCATGAACTTTGACAAACATGCAGAGTAAGACAGCACTGTTGTGTTTATTTTGACCATTTTCCAAACACCTCAGTGTGATTTGGGGTGGAGGGGAGACACCATATAAGCACATCTTGAGCCCAGCTAGGTGTTGATGGCAAAGTAAATGTCTTCCCACCTCCATTTTCTTTCAACAGCTGCAAGGTTTTTCCCTTGCAGTCTGTTGGGATCTTCTCCATACTTTTATTGTGTTTTCTCTTGTCTTGCCTCTCTTCAAAAGAGAGAAACCCACACACTAACCATCAGACAGAGTCTGTATGAAATTGCTGGCAGGACAGGAGAAATTGTCTTACCTAAAGCTAAAATATATACCCTGAAATCAGAAACTCTTTTGTCCTTTGACCTAGGAACATGGGGCTATTTCAGTTCTCATTCCATCTGTGCTGTGGTTCATGCCATTTCTCCGTATATTTTGATATTTTCCTGTAACTTTCGTATTTATTCTCTTCAATAAGAATATTTCAGGTCTTGTTTCTTTGATTTCATATAAAAGAAGATGTGTAAAGAATATTTGAAAGTTTTCAAACAAAGCTCCACTTTCAGTATGAAAAATGTCATTGTACTATCCCAAGTTTATAATCATTCTGGTATCTTTCAGAATGGGCTTCTAACTACTTCTTAACATTCCACTTTGTAGTGTTTTCTCTGACTGATTAGACACTAAACCACCTTCAGAAGGTTTGTGCAGAACAGATATAGGAAAAAAAAAAAGAATTTGTTTCTGCCAAAAACCTCATAAGCTCAAGGACCGTTTAACTTACCTCAGTCACTTAGTTTATTTTGCATTAGAGGAACTTCTCATTTAATTTGCCAGTCTATAATAGGTAACTTTTTCAATATGAAGCTAAAGGTCACTATTATATGTAAGGAAAATTAAGCCAATGTTCTTGGTTGCCTTACAGTTCTCCTAGTTCAACTACTCCAATAAATGAACATGTACAACAAGCCGAAGGGCTTTTTATTGCAAATTTAATTCATTTCTCTAGACAACTGTGAAATTTGCCATTGACATTAGTCATTACCCCAAGGCGAACTAAAAGATGATCTCAGTTAATAAATGATCCTTAACAAGGAACGCTCCTATCTTCTGTGATATTGGCACAGGCACATTTTATTAATGCAGGACTAGCTTCCTGCCAGAACACTAGCATTCATGACTATTTGGTGTGCTTGTTTCCTCTTCCTGCTCCTGATATTAATAATTATGCAACAGGATAATTAGCAACACAAAGAGACAGTACTATGTGCTTGCAGCTAGATTTTCAGCACGTTAACCTTCTGGGAAATAAAGAACAGAAGCAAAGAGTCTAGCCAAATAACCAATGCAGGTTGATTTCACAGTGTGTAAAAGGCTAATTATCTGTGAAAAGTCTGACCTCAAGTAACAAAATTACACAAATGTGCAGGCATTTTATCTTAAATAAAACTCAAATACACTAGTTCATAATGTGAGGAGTCATGGTTAATAACTGTCTTCCAGAACTGTTTATCTATATATATATATGTTTATAAAAATAAAAATAAACCCAAGAGAGAAATAATGGTCTTCTACAAAAAGATTAACCATTTACCTAAATACCTGCAAAAGTAGGGTAAAATAAACTCCCCCAATCCTTCAACCAATGCAATGCTAAAAAAAAAAAAAAAAAAAAAAAAACCCAAAAAAACCAACAAAACAACAACAACCCACCAAAACCCACAATATGTGACAGAAGTAGGTTAAGTGTATTTTGTTTACTGGAGACAGGCTACAATAAAAAGGAGAAAATATTACTACTTCTTTACAGATACCATGTGTAATTCATTCTGATATAAGAATATTTATCCACTAGCAGTAATAACAAACTACAATTTTTGTCATGAAAAAAATAAATTGTATTTGCAAAAAGCAAACACATTACGGAGTGTGTAAAAATGCAATATTCCCATTTTCTAGTCAGAGTTCCAATTTATTGAAGTAACAGAGCAGAAAATGCACTGACAGCTGTTACATTTTATTGCGAATTAGTATATACGTTTTATATCCAGTGAGCAAATGCATGATACATTGTATTCCAGTAATTGCCACTGGCTTTCCAAATGGAAACTGAATGATCTTAGTGCAATTACACTCAGGAGAGTAAGTGTAACAAGCTACAGTTCTACATTATAGCTCTTTAACAATACCAAGAATTTTACTGTTTTAAAAAAATAAAATAAAAAGGTCAACTATATATATAAAGACAGAAATATATATTTATCCACCTACAGATGATAAAAGGAGAATTTCTGCTATTCTGTCTTAGATTTGGTTGCATATAACACAGATTATATATTCCAAAAAGTTTGTAAGAATGATACTTAAGTTTTCTAGTAGTTTGGACATTTCTTCAGCATCAACAGTTAGGGGGGAAAGGAGGAGGGAAGAGGAGAATGGACAGAATGGTTGGAAACTCAGAACACATAAAATCAAAACTTCTAATTTCACATAGGAAATAAATGTTTACTATTCCTAGACTGTGACTTAATTTTCCCACATCCTTTCATAGAAAATTAAACACTTGCACAGAAAGATTTAACACGCTACCTTCAGACATAACATTTTAAATATTTGTTACCGTAGGCTTTTTTCCCTCCCCCAGTTATCACCTGAGATAGTAACACTCTAAAGAGACGCAATGTGCTGAGCAGTTAATATTTCAAATGCATTAAGGGGAGTGGGGGCATGAGCGAAAAAAATTTTATTTTTATTTTTTTACTAACCTTCATAACATATTTTAAACCATTTCGTTGGGCAACCAGTCTGGTGACAGCTTCTGCACCTTCAAGCTGTAGCGTGAAGCGCTCAGGAAAGCCGGCAGTCTCCTCCCCTCTAGTGGCTACCAGCTCTCTTTGCAGCAAACAGGGGAAGAGAAAGGTCTATAGAGGACCACCTCAGGGCCATTTGTGTCATTTTTCTAAGCTTGCAAGGAGAGAAAAAAAAAGAAAAAAAAAGAAAACCAAAAAACCCTATAAACCCACAACCAAACACAACAAAGCAGGCAGTCTGTCACCGCAGCAAATAAAATTTATCAGTCATTTAAAACAATATGTTAGTAGAGACTACGACTTAATCAACACCAACCTGCTGACATAGATTTGCAATTTGAACAGGTTATTAGTGATCGAATTAACAACATGTCACAACTTGTATCTGATTTATTAAAGGAAGCTGACTAATACAACAGGGCTATAAACAAAATGCATGGAGACATTTTTCAAGCATGCTGACTACTGTTGTACAGCCGATGGAAAAACAGTCAGAAATAATCTCTCTGCTTTTGCCTTTTTTTTTTTTTCAGGTGTTTATGGATTATTTCATATTGGTGTTACTGAGAAGCATGGGTATCTCCGTCATAAGCTTTTACCCCCGGAGGGATCAGAAACTATGCAAAGAAACACAAAAATTTCAATCATGTCACACATAGCAAAAGAATTCAATGGAAGAGCTTGGCACAGAAAAGCAATGAGAAAATACAGGATACTAGGACGTGATCTCAGCAATACAGTCGCCTAATCAAATTTTTTTTAATTTTTTTTTTTTTCAATCCTCATGATGGAGGCTTTTAAGAAGTCATGAGGACTACTAAAAGTGAGGTAGCATGGCTTTCTGAAGTTTACCCATATCTCTTCCTAAACAAGTAGGATAACACAGGAGAAAGCACAACTACCCTGTGTAGCTCTTAAGGAGTCAGTACTTGCAGTACTTTTGTGGGCATGAGCTAATATTGACCCAAACAAAGAAGTCTATATAGAGCATGGATTTAAAATTCTTTCACTTTTCAAAATTTGTTTCTGAACAGGATTTACTTAAATCGCACTCTTTGCTAATGTATCAGGGCCATGCATGTCCATCAATATAAAACTAACACCTTTCACAGCTTTAGACAAAAAAAATTATATTTCGGGGGAGCGCTGTAAACACACTCAAGCAAGATCTCTTCAGATTAGCTTTGATAGTGTATCCAAGGGTAACCTGACCAGATTTTCATTTGCACCCACTTTTAATTCTGAAACTATTAGTTACAGCCCAGCTAGAGGCTTGAGAGCATTTTCATGAGAAACAAGAATTTAACATAAATCCACATAACCAAGGAAATTCAGAATTGAAGCTGTCAATTCTTAGGCCCAATAGAACACATAAAGGGGCTTGTTAATGCTGAACTAATTGGCATTCTTGGCTTGACAGTCTCAGCAGAGAGACCAAGGAGTGAATAAGCATGGAGACTAAACTACCCTCTCACTCACAGGTGGTCCCTCTAGGTTAGGACTAAAGCACATTTGGAGATGAAGAAACAAAGAGGAAAATGTACACCAAATATACTGTTTAATTTGTGAACAAGAGATTTTATCCTGCACTGAAGGTGATGCAACCAATTCTTAACCAATGGCTATTCTTACAGAATCAACTAGCCTGTGAATAAGCAAAGGTTTTGATTTCCTTTTAGCATAGTTTATGTTTCATAATTAAGCGGAGAAGCTGATATCCTCCAGTCACCTTCATCACCATGTTAACTTCTATGAAAATGTATGAAAAATCTGTACCTGAAGAACTCTGCAAACTGACTTAGTCACGTTATTTTCAGACATGCACTCAGGGGCAGGACTTAACCTCTACATCCTTGAAACTGCTTAATACAGGCCAGGGAGTAAGTGCATCTGCAGTCTTAGCCCGTCTCATACACACACCTCACCCTCTGGATCCCATGTAAGTAAGTATTTCTCTGGCAACCATCAGGAGGTAAGGATCTGGGTTTATGTCATGCTTGAACCCCTATTTAAAGGTATGTTTGTAGTACTCAATGAGTTTCATAAGGTTACTGATGTATTGTTACCTCTGGAAGGGAGCAATCAGGGGCTAACAATATCTTTGCTTCATACAGATTAGTGCTGAGCAGTTCTCCATAGAACACTGTAAAATATTTTGCTCTCTTTTCCATTGAAACTGTTGGATTAAAAAAGAGAGATATTGAAAATCAGATGCACAATATTAACAGTGAGGGTAATTAATCACAGGAGCAAATTACTGAGAGCCATAGTAGATTTCTTTGCAGTTGAAGTCCTTAAATCGGTATTAAGTAACTTTTTAAAAGGTATGTTCTAGCTCAGCTGCACATTACAGGATTCAGTGCAGAATTTACATGATGAAATTCCATGACCTATGTAATACAGGAAGTTGAACTAAAATATTGTCGTGCAGATTTCCAAACTTAAAAGGTATTATTTTAATAATTTTAACTCACATGAAAGAAAATATATATATATTTAAAAAAAAAAAAAAAAAAAAAGGCTGAGAAAGAATGACCTATCTTAACAGAATAGTTCTGCAGCTCATGTTATATCAATGGAAATTAATGAGGTAATCTTGATCCTAAACACCTTAAAAGTGGCTACTTAAAAATGACACATTCATAACTCTCCAGATTTTTTCACTTGTCAGATTTTCCTTCCTTGGCTACAGTACTCCCTGTGCAGGAGTGGAAGATGGTGACAGAGGCAGTCCAAGCTCCTGGGGCCCTCTGGGGATTCTTCAGCCACAGTGTTATTTTGAGCAACCTCAAAACTGACCTAAATTGTGTCAGTTTGCAATCATGCCCTGTAGCTGTTATACCAGCTGATGAAAAGCCAGGCCACAACATGATATGTAGACCTCTATACTTGTTCCTCTGGCAATCCTGAAAGCATATTCCCTAAAAAGATGAGGAAAAGTAGAAGAAGTAGAAAAGAGTCTTTGTGATCAGAGTAACATCTCCTTATAGCATCTAAAATCATGTATCTAAAGTAAATTCTTTAATTCTTGTTAGCAATAGATTTGAAAAAGGTAAAGACAGGATCTTCTTACAGGACAGCATGCTTCTTGCAAATGAGTAGTATTTAAAAGAAGTTATTTCACTGTGACACAGACATGAAGACAATCTCTCTTGTGGAAATCAGACTAAAACCTTTGGCATTCTTCTGTTTCAGTAGGGCTTGATCTACTCAAAACAGGAGAAGAAAGGCAATTCTAATTTCCTGAGACAACCACCAATTCTAATAGTATTATTTTAGAATTAAGATCACAATTTTCACAGCTTTTCTGGACATTCATTGAGGAATCTTGAACAAAATAATCAAACTGAATCCTTCAGTATTAATAATTAAAGGTCACAGGTTTGGTCACCATCATTTGTGTTTTCTATACTTGTTTAATACAAGAAATGAGATACAGTGCTCAGTTCTTCACTATGGTATCTGTATATGTCAGCTTTTGTGAATTTTCCCTAAGACATATACACTTCACAAGAGCATTTTGAGAAGAATTTCTGATAAAATTTGAAAATTTGATAGCATTTTTAATAATCTAAACAAACTGCATAATCTAGCTTTCAGCTGTTCATGAAACTAAATGCCAACAGCTTGTCCATTATTATTTTGTTCCCCTGAAAAACTAAGTATTCTAGTAACGGAGGAGTTATTAGAGACAGAACACAAATGGTTCAAAATCAATCCATATACAACCTTGTCTAATGGGGCTTTTTGAACCCAGCAACCCACGTGGATACGTTTACAGACTCAAGACTAAACTTTCTAATACAAGAATTTCTTGTTTACAGTTTCTGACTGTTACATATATGAACACAACACACAACTTTTAACAATGTCATCCTGTGAGTAACAATTTTATCCCTAGATTCAATTTCTTTTTCCCTGAAGAGAAAATAATAATGCAGAAATAGGTGTTAAATGTTGCATGTTACTGCTACTTTGTTCTACACATGAAGCCAAATTCTACTTCCACTGCCAATGGGAGATAAAGGGCTTAATCATTGCAGGAGTACCTTGGCTAGTGTACACTCATTTCATCTGAAAGCACCACATGGGATCTGATGAAAGAAATGTAGCCTGGTAACTCTTGGAACCCTGTTGTCCTGCTTTAACAGATATGTGCCAAGTCCCACCTGATGTATTTCTTTGGATTTCCCTCATTCCTCCCACTGCTTACAAAAATTGGGGGTATTCCACGTTACTAAGAAATGGTGCAAACAGAGCAAAAATATTAGCAGAAGAAAAGACACTCATAGTGAATCTACAGAAGACATAACACAGTCTAAGACTGTTCTTATATCACCCTTCATGGCTAGAGATAACAATGGTCTTTTCATATGTAACCACCAACTGAAGCAACAACAGAATCATGATAAAATGAAAATCCAAAAGTAGATTATGAACAATGTGAAGAAGTTACCTCTTTTAATTAATTTAAAATACACCAGATATCAAATCTGAGGAACTGTCTACCTGAGAATCTAAGGAGCCAAACAGATTGCTTCCATTAGTATTCTCTGAATCATCTTTCTAGATATGAGTCTTACTCTTGAGAAGACCAACTGGTCAACAGACAGTGCACACCCAGCAGCAGCAACAACAGAAAAGAGCAGATCAATTTTCAGCTACTCGGTAAACTGAACTATAAACCAGTGGGAATGGAGACTGCTTATTGCCATTGTAGTTGTCTGAGCAGAGATTTGAGGATGTCCTGCATTTTTAACAGTACACACAAAGAAATGGATCAAGTATTAGTTATTGCTAATGGGCAAAGGAGGAACATATTTAAGATCTTCCTGCAGATGACTGCAGAGGAGGCCAAGAAAAATATAATATAGCCCTACAGATGCATAGTAAGTAATTCTTTTTCCCATATTGCAGTATCATATGCGAGGGAACACATTTGCTCCAGGATTGCCAGTTCACAGAAGGATCAATGCACAGACAGGTTTGTAGAACCCCGTGTGAACCGACAGAGCTTTCCAAATTCAGGGCAGATGAAAGGGAACAAATGATCTATGCAGTGCCAAATTGTATATGGTGCTACAGATAGCTGATCAATGCCAGCCATGTAGCAGACCCTTGCTCTGACAATCTGAAGGTCTGCTCAGGTGACTACAAACAGTAGAAGCAAAGAGAGAACACACGGAGCACAGCGTGGGCGTTATAACTAGAGTGCTGTAAATTAGAAAGGCACACATTTGTAATTGGCATTGCTGACAAAGAAGTGGCACTAAAGTTACAGATGGAGTCAGAGCTGATGCTGGAACAAGCAGCCTAAATAGCTTGTCACTCTGAGCTCATTAAGAAGTAAAATGCAGATCAGGGAACAGCTAAGCAGCTGGGTCAGGTTGTTCATTGGCTAATTTAGTCTAAACAAGAAAGAGGGAAGGCATGAAACATGTTCTGGAAGAGTGTAAAAGAAAGCAAGGAACCAGAAGGGTAGGGGTGGCCAACCACTTGCTGCAAGCTGAAACACAGCTTAAGAGAAAATACCAAAGCCAAATGAAAAAAAAAAAAAAAAAAAAAAAAAAAGAAGAAAAAAAAAAAAGCCCTTTAAAAAAACAAACCTCCAAACTTAAATAAAACTTCGCCTTGTCTTCTTTTTTTTTTTTTTTTCCCTATTTCACTAAATAAACAAAAAGCAAAAAATTGGGGTTTCAGCTGTCTCAAAAAATCATTGGAATCCAAGAATCAAGTAATCAGCAACACACATGCCAGTCAAGCATACAGCTATCCACGGCTGAAGACCGACACTGACATATTCATACATATGTATGAGCATCAGTATTTGCATGTCAGCTCTAAGCATGTAACAATGCAGGTACTTGGGTTAGAAAATTTGGCAAAAACCCCTCTCTCTTTTCAGAACTGAAGCCAGACCTGCTACCGTTGCAGTCAGAAAGCTTGACGGCAGGGCAGCTCAGCTCCCTCTTCTCCACAAATTGTGAACCACAAGCTCGCCTTCTGAAAACTGAGGCTTGCCATCAGGATCTCCCAACATGCACACTTGGACCCAGGACTCTTCAAGCTCAAATTCCTGCCAGAAAACCTCCACAGACCGACCTAGGCTAGACATTTATGACAGGCCCCCTCCCACCCTTGCTTTCCTTGCTGCCGTTCCATTTTGTAGACACTCCTTTTTCAGAGAGGTCTGTGTGGAATCAACGTGCAACAGAGGAGAAGGCTGGTACAGCAATGTTAACTAACTCTTCTTTGTAATAAAAGGCATAAAATCTGCTCCACACACAATCTTTATTTAGGTAAATTTCATAGTCAATAATCATATCTTTATGAAAGAGAAAGAAACAAATGAGCTAGAAATTTGTGATCTGTCATATTTAGAAGACATCATCAGGCAACGCCAAGATGATTTTTATGCATGGGCATGGAGGTATGGGGATTGAAAGGGGCTTTTATGTGATATTTACGTCTTCTGTGATCTGTTGTCATTCTCCCAAAATAAGTTTTGTGAAAGTTTATGACTTTTAAGCAATATTATGTACAGTGATTGAGCCTAGCAAAGGAGAGCAGGTGAAGGAGAAGACACAGAACCCCTGCTTGTGTATCATATTCTTGCAGAGTTGCCAGGGTCCCTGAGCATTGTAGAAGATACATAAAAACTCAGTACAACCCCACCAAAATTGTCTAGAAAAATGTCATGATCCTGGCAAATTGTTGTGAGACAGCCTGTACAGAGGTTTCCTACTCTGGGCCCACTTTCTGGAGATTTTATTGTCCTCTCTAGCATTACCAGTCTCCCTGAATTTTTCCTTTTCATTTTACACCCCTTTGTTTGATCTACTGTGAATAAATGTGTCAGTGCTGCTGGAAAGGCAGTTGATTTTTAGATTTAACAGAAAAAGAGCTAAAAGTTAAGAGCTTTCTCTGTGAGAGAACGGTTATAATGTTCTATTATCCCTGCAGGGATGAAGAGAAATTCGTGTAAATGTTACTTATTTAACAGAATATTCTTAAACAATGTATCAAACTACTTAGTGGAATCATATGAACAAATCACAAGAGACTGGTGAATTGAAATGATTAAGGCTTGTTTAATTTCTTGAAACCAGGACATTTCTCCAACATCATAAAATGGATTTGGGTTACAGAGGCTTGAAATAACTGCTGGATCAGTTTTCTGTCATGTCTGTTGATGTAGTACACAGTTCGTAGATACAAATTCAAGCTTCTGAGTAGGACATACCTCCTATTTTCCTGTTTGTTTGTTTTTTTTTAAATTATAATGTTATTTCTTAAAATAAATTTCTCTCTGTTAATGTGTTTATTGAGATAATTATGTTGATATTTTAAATTGTCATTATTCTTCAAACAAATACTTTGCACAGAGGAAGTTTTATCAGATTTTCTCTATGTCCTTCTCAAGACATATAGAGAACATTATAATTTAATTATTCAAATTCCTTTTAATATAGAGTTAGAGACTTAAATTAAAAAAAAAAGAAACACACAAAACACCTGACAATCTTCTATAGAAGTATGTCTAATTTGTGGTAGAAGAATGAGATTGTCGCAATAGTTATTGCAGAAAGATCTTCTTTGGACAAGTAGCTGTGCTACAAATATAACAGAGTGATTGAGACTGCAAGCAATTGATGTCCTCAATATACACTGTGAGTTGGAATAGCAGAATTTGATCCACTGTTACCAATCAGTAATATTTAAACCTTAATATAAGGACAGAATAATTTAATGGACTGAACATGAGACTGAAAATTAGTGACCTTCAACTATATCCATTTCCTGACATACCTTTTAGATTAAATTCACCTATATTCCCAAAGACCTGGGACATCCTTAAGGAAATGAATGATAAACAGAAGTATTTTTATTACTAATTGTTCAGAATTTCATACTGGTAGTCCATTCCTCCTTTAGTCACCCCCTTCTTCAAAAATATGTCCCAAATTAGCAGACACTTAAAAAATTTAAGTCAATTTAAACAAAGACACTAAAATTTTCTTTCATCCTAGAAGCCTTGTAAATAGCTAATATCTACAGTGTGTCGGAGACAACAAAATGGAAAGTGCTCAAGACAGGCAGATTTTTGTCGGTTTTATGAACAAATATAATTTTCATTTTCTTCAACATTATTTTTTTTAGTGTCATTTGTTCATATTTATGACTTTGGTGTATTTATATGCATCAAAAATTAATAAAAATATTTATTAAAGAAATAGTAATTGCTCCAACTAGAAAAACAGTACAAATTCACAGACAACAAAACAATATGTTGAATTTATGAACCTTGCCTCACTTATTTACATTTAGCATACTGAAAATATTTGAACCATTTTGTTGATGGATTGGAAGCATATTAGGTTAATTAAACCTATCTTGTAAGTATCCTTTTCAGAGTTTATATGCTTCTTATATTGGTTTTACTTAAAAGAATATATCTGTTTTGGAAAAAATCTTGTATGTTATTACACTTCAATTCAGCAAAACTGGTGTTTCCAATTTCAGTAACATCTCACAGCCTTTCAAGTAGGTCTGAACTGTACTGAAAGTTTTACTGTTTGTTGTGACAAGGGCGTTACTTTTCACTTTCTAGTTTAACTTAAAAGCTGCAATGACTCTTCTTCCACTCTTTTGCCTTGTGATTTCTGCATTAGAAAGCAGGATTTTAAAAGGGAATTTTTGTTAATATAATTATTTTCTTTCTTAGCCCGTGGAGTTTAAGATACTAAAGACAACTAAGTCTTATGTTGCACTGGGTACCTAATTTCTGGTTTGTTTGTTTGCTCGTTTGTTTTAAATTAATGTCTTTGAGCCTTCCCTGCTGCTCCTGGAGAGGTCTGGTCTGATGTGAGTGCTGTACCAAATATCCTGAGTTTTCCTCTGCTGTGTGTCATGAAACACAGTCTAAACAAGCCATCCACAAAAGATGAAAATTATGATTTAGAGCAAAAAACATTTAAGTCATGAAGTCTGCACTGCACCTGGAGGTTAAGAGTGATGTAGTCACTAAAGATGGATTGAGGTTCATGGGAATGTAAGCAGTGATTTTGTTACTGTCTTTTCTAACAATTCCATAGCTTGCTGATGCCTTTAACATTTACTAAGACACCCTGGCAGTTTAATATTCAATACATTGGTTCCAGTTTCCTGAAGTCATATGTGCTTTGCGCAGTTGTAGCCCACATCCAGACAAAATTTCCCTATTTGAAAGATCTGCCCCCAAGGATGTGGCTTGTAACATTCAGTATATCCCTGGCATGAATCAAGATCATTGCTGTCACATTCATCACTTCAGAACCATGACAACAATTTAATGGAATTAATCTATAATAGAATTAAGTGTTTGTGAATTCCCTGACTTTATTTTGCACAAAGAAACCAATGGAAATCTATCTCAATAGATCATATTAACCTACAAATCTATGATGTTAGATCAGTTTAAAGCTAGAAAACCAAGCTGAAATCTGTACATTTCTAATCAGAGAAATTATATCTGGCAGTTCAATTATATGTGCAATTACTCATACTTCAATCATAGGAGATACAAAAATTCAGTGTTTCATGCTAACTCTGTAAAAAGGAAATGCATATTTATGAAAAAATATTTTTATCTTTTATTTTTTCTTTAAGAAACTTCTTGAGGGATAAAATCCTAAACTAGATGGTGGGATAAAGCTTGTACAATACCCTGAATCCCTCCTTTGAACATAATTCTCACTATTGCTGTGTATATTTTTATTAATATACTTATTTATTTTTTAATATATGTTGCTGCAATGACTAGTAAGTTCTGTAAGCAACAACCTTTGAATACTGTATAAGTATTTAGAGCAAAATATGCTCAAATTTGTTCTTGAAAATTCTGTAAAGGTTCTTTCAGTTTTTCATAGCACCAAAGTAACCCAAATAATTCTTTACTCACATCTGACCAAAAGCTTTCATGGTAGGAAGTTGAAGAAAGAAAGTCAGCCTGTGCTGAGGTCCCTCCAAACCCCGTGATCAAACACCATCGGTTTGTCTGTTCCCCACTGAGTTAATAGTTGTCTCCTACTACAAGGAATAACAGTCTCAGCAGTGAAGGCTGGGGTTCAAATACTTGTTAGAGAGCAGAATGGAGGGTTGTCACGACATATAAAAATACGTTTCAGTTTCCTCCTTTCTTCAAAAGTCAGATGGCAAAAATCAAACATTTAAAGTTAGAAAACTCCAAATAGAGAATTTTGAAATATATGATGGTTTATGAACAACCGTGTGCTGTTTTCCAATGGGGATTCTAATTTGTTCAGTGCACATGATGAATAAGTAAGGGAGTATACACAATAATTTTAAGGGTATGTCTATAGTGAACAATATTGCACTGTGAAAATATACCCATCTGTCTCTGAAACTAGACACAATCACAATATGAAAAGTGAAATGACCTAATTAGTCCCAGTGCAAATACCACATTCACATCACTATACTGCTTCCTATACATGAGCTAGTATACCTGTGTGGCATAACACTGTGGCATACACATATCCTCTCTTTTGGGACTAGCTTGAATAACCTTATGTGAAGTGTATGTGGATGTGCCCTACATTTCTCAATTATCCCAAGTTCTTAATTATCTTCGAGTGCTTGCTATCAGAACTCAACATTTTTAAAGAAGAGTTTATCAGTAGGTAATTAATATATCTTTATCTGTAGGCAATTAATATACCCTTAAGATATTCAAGAAGAATAACAATTTTCAGCAACCAAGAGTGTTTTAAAATAATTTGCTTTTTCTGAAGATGGGCGTGACTCACTCTGTTAAAATAAGATCTCTGAGTAGCTGTCAAGACCATAACTGAATATTTGCCTGTGAGACTCACTGGAATCTTGAAAGGAAATTCAACAGAATTTTTCTCCTCATGGGGAGAAAGGGAAGGGGAGTAGAACTCTCCACCTCCCTTTTGTCTCACTCCCCCCCCCGCCTTTAATTGTCCATTTAATTTGGACAAATTCTTGTGAGGTTTATATTTTAAACAGTACCATAAATAGAAAAAAAAAAAAAACTTTAGCAGGAAACATTCTGTTTATTTATTTCCAGGTTTGCTGGAGCCAGAAAAGGACACTATCATGATGTTCTTTGTTTCCAGAAAATTATGAGGAAGTATCAATGAAGAAAATAACCTACACCATGACTAGCTTCTCTTAGTTCTTTTTTGGGTGTAACCTTGATTCTAAAATCAGTTATATGAAGAAGGACCAAGTGCAACACCATGAAAAAAACATTTAACTGTGGTAAAACTAGTCTAGATGGTTTCAAACCACCCTCATTTAATGCATTACCTTTTTTATACAGGATAATTTAATTGGTATCCTTCACAGAAAGTAGAGAGGAATTAAGTGAACCATTCTGATTTAATAGAACTGAAGAGGCAATATTTAATACTGTGTTGGCTTTTAGTGTTTCAGTTAAGTATAGAGAGAGTGCCACGTGCTTTAACAAATATATACGAATACACAGATCTTAGACCTAGAGCTTACAATATGAAAAGATAGATGGAGAATAATGGAAAAAATTTCACAGAAAAGAGAGCTTCCTTTGTCTAAAGATAGTTTATTAGAATTCTTGCATCCTAAGAATTAGTATCCTAATTTTCTGTATTATTCAGAGCAGTAGAACACGTAAGGAACCATCTCAGACAACTCTGTATCTTTTTCTTTTTTTACTAACTTCTCAGTTGCCCTCAGGAACAGATTGTTTTCAGGCACTGTCCCAGAGACAAAGAGCCTTTTCCATTCATAGCAGAACTCACTCAAAATCAGGCTTAAGCTAGATATTATCTTACTGAGTGAAGTCAGGACCAAATGATTTCAGACCCTGGAATGAGGTATAATGTAAAAGCTCAGGACTTTAACTTTTTTTTTCTCTACTCTGGACTATCTTACATTTATAATCCACGATTGCTGCTATTTTTTCTTTTCCTAGATGAATTAAATTAGAACCCAGTTAAAGCTTGTGGGTTAAAGCATTTACTAAAGTGTATGAAGTTGTCTTAACACAATAACCAAACACAATGCCAACTTGCTATTGATGAACTCTTGATCCCCATTAGTTAGGTATAGATGATGCATATCCATGTGCTTTTTTGTTCAAAAAAGGATGAGGGGGAGTCAGAGGTAAAGGATACTGATTCCTTGGAAATCACAGTCCTCCTTCTAATGAGAAATGTACATTCATGCTCAGCTGCTTTTGCCACAGCAGTCACAGAAGGATCTGGCAGTATCTCAGATAGAAAATCTTGCAGATCCCAGCCTGGCCCTTCATCTGGCCTCTGCTGACCTCTCATACCTGAACCAGGGATCTAGTAGGCCCTAAAATCTGTAAAGAATAGCTAGTCTTGCTCTGCTGCAAAATCAAGCTTGCCAGTTAGAACTAGAAGCTTTTTTTCTCTTGGTCTGGGATGTTCATCGTTATATAAAGTTTGTTGTTTCCTTTACCAAGTTTTTCTTTTTGCATGAAAGCCATCTGAATTTAGGCAGAATACCATTCTTTAAAACAAAACACCAAAAATAATGCCTATTGGTTTTTTCTACTGTAAAGACCTGAATTCATCACACTTTTTGAAAATATTCAAGTATTTCACAGAAAAAGACAATGGAACCAGAATTTTCCATAATACATATCCTAGAAAACTCTGGGACAAAGTTGACTTCCCTGATTATACCAAAGTACATGTAGACTCAGCCCTGTTGCTGTATTGTGAGCAAAATTTTTTAACCCGCTTTTTCATCATATGACCACAGATCTTGGTATATTACCTGAAGAATTATTGGAAGCTTTAAAAGGCTTCAAGTGATTTGGTTAAGAGATTATTTTTATCTATAATCTCTTCTACTCTTGTTTGATCCATTGGTTGACCTCTGCAGTCAAACTACCTTCTAACTTCCCACAGATACAGAAAAACAGAAGAGCTCCTACCACACCGTGCATATATTTTTATCTGTATAATGTACAAAACCTTACTGTGTTGTTAGGGCTTGCTATAATAAAACAAACACTAATTATGTAATTTCCTAACTACTAAAGGTCACAGAGCAAAAATACTGACTCCCCTTTGCAAGATCTTTCTAACTTTTTATCATCAGGGGAATGTCTCAGATCTGTGAGATATAAGCTCATGTCTTGCCAAAAGAGAAAGCATAAACCTTATGACTATAAGTTGAAATGAAAGAAAAACACATATTTTCTACTAAAACATACATACTAATACATACAAGAAACAAAAGTAAGATTTCCAACATTCAGGTAATTTTGCCTATATTATTTTTTTTATTATTTAGAAAAGAAATAACCTATTTCCCTACATTAATCTTTTACTGTTACACTAAGTACACTTTTAAAATTTACCTTCTGCGTCTGGAGTCTCTGCAATCCACACTTTCAAGCATCTCATTATCCATGAAATGCTAAAATGTTTTATATCACTCCAATCTGAAAATTCACAAAATATTTCCAAAAACTCAGAAGAAAAAAAAATAAAAAGAAAGAAAAAGTGTGTTTCTCCCAGTCAAGCAGCAGACTCTAACAGCATAACAGGACAAGGGAAGGAATGGTTCACTCCTGCTTACCTTCTTACTCAGCACCACCTAGTTCTTATTCAGCAGGATTTTAGTTTTCTGCTGAGGAGGGACAAAAACATTTAAAAATAATTTACTACAACTTCATCCATTTTTGAATAAGTGGAAGATATGATTACTTTATACTTTAGCTAGAAATATGAACATACGAGTGTTTCTACAAAAGTCTACATGAAAATCCATTAAAAAAGAGTAATTACAGTTAAATATACAAATCAAACTGATTAAGACCAATTTTTATCTAGTGATATATTGTCTGTGGGCTGATTTCAAGAAAGAACTCAAGATTTTTAATTTTGTTAAAGCTGAAAAGTATTCTCCAGAAAGATAACACCACCGGTGGGGCTCTAGGCAATGGAGAATGAGAAGATTTCAACCCAATCTACTGGAAATCTCACGGGACAGACAAGGGATCAGGATTTATAAGAACAGAAAATGAAAACTGAACTGGGAACTCAACACTGTAATTTTGTGGATAGGACACTCATTTGTGCAGTTCTGGCCTCAGATACAGTTTTAACATACATATATGATGATGTAAAATTCAGAAATAGTCCTTTAAATGTAAGTCAGAATCCATTACAACCACTGTTAGGAAGCAGTGAAATGACAAATCTTTCTGTGCCCCCTCCTAGTCTTGTTCTCTGCCCCTACCACACCACACCCACCCTCCCCTGGTGAGGTGTTCCTCCTGAATCAGGCAACATTTGGATTTAAATTTCCTGTTGTGGACAAAGATGTCAAAATTCTTCCAAAATGTTGATTAAGATGTCTAAGTGTTTGTTTAGATCTAAATTTCTTAACAGTTAATTTATTTATTGATAGATGCTAATGTCCCTTGCCATTTACTTCATCCTAACTAAAGCAAATTAAACTGGCAGCTAAAATAAAACAAAACAAAAATGTCTATATAACTAGTTAGTTTATTAATATCTTAATTTCAGAAGAGGACTCCTCTGGGCTAAACAGGTTTTGTGGAAGGAGTAATGATATGTAAAGAATTTAACTAATGTTTTGTTAGAGAAGGATACCTAAAGTGCTGATGTTTACAATTTGTTCAAGGCTACTTTCCATTTCTCCTCCCTAGAGTGATGCTATGACTCTGACTTCTAAGTATGTTCTCCAATTATATGAATCTCAGCTCCCGGTGTCCTGGGAGCTAATATTCAGCTTGCAGACTTCCTGACCTTAGCTCATTTTAGAAAACTACAGTTTTAGTATATTGTAGAAGAAAACCAAAACAATCAGTTTTCAGAGTATTTACAACAAAACTTTATTATGTGTACTGTATTGGGATAAAGGTAATTTGGGAATTTTAATCTTCTTCCTTCCTTGTATAAAAAACAAAATAAAAAAAATAAAAAAATCAAAACATTATAATAGCTATTTTGAAGTACTCAGGTCTTCAGCTCATTCTAGAGGAGGATTGAAAGCTGGCTGAAGGGCCAGGCTCAGGGGATGATCATCAGCAGGAATTCTAGTTGGAGGCCAGCACCTAGGAGTGGATCCCATGCATCCCATACCATACATCCAGTACTATTTAACACCTTCATTAATAGTTTGGATGATGGGGCAGAGTCTACCCTCAGTCAGTTTGCAGATCACACCAAACTAGGAGGTATGAGTGATATGCCAAAGAGCGGCACTGTCTTTTAGAGAGACTTCAATAGTCTGGAGAAATGGGCTAATGGAGACTTCTAAATTTCAACAAGGAGAAGTGCAAAGTCCTGCACCTGGGGACGAACAGCTCCAGAAAGCTGTACCAGGGGCCACCCTGCTAGAAAGCCCTTTTGCAGAAAAGGGTCTGGAAATCCTGGTAGATGTCAAGTTGACCACAAACCAGCAATGTATCCTTGCTGCAACAAAGGTGAATGGCTGCACTGAGCAAAATATTTCTTCAGCAGATCAAGTGAGGTGATCATTCCTCTCTACTCAACACTGGTGAGGCAGGCCACAGTCAGAGTGCTGGATCCAGTTCAGGACTCCCCATTACAAGTGAAACATGAACATACAGAAGAGTCTAACAAAGGGTCACTGAAACAACAAAGGGACTGGAGCACGTCACACATGAGGGGAGGCTGGGAGAACTATGACTCTTCATCCTGGAAAAGAGAAGGCTCAGGAGGTTCTCATCCATGTGTTTAAAGGGAGGGTGCAAAGAGGATGGAGTCAGGAGTGTTGCCCACTGACAGGACCAGAGACTATGGGCACAACCTGAAAACAGGAGGTCCCCTCTAAATATCAGGTAACACTATTTTAATGTGAGAATGACTGGACGTATTCAAGGGATGTCTGGACAAGGTCCTGGACCACTGGGTCTAGGTGGCCCTACTAAAACAGGAAATTGGACCAGACAACCTCAAGAGGTGCCTGACAGCCTCAACCATTCTGTGTTTCAGTGATTCTGAGTTGGTTCCAAGACTGTTAACTGAAAATTAGATTCCCAGGAAAAAACAGTTGAGGAGTGAAATGCTACCAAAACCTAACTAGTAGGAAATATTAAAGAGAGCCTGGGAAATGAAACCTTATTTATTTCAGTTAGATAACTCTCTTGGAGTCAGAGAGAGCACAACATCTCAGATATACATTCAGGAGCTGAATACCTGGAGCTAGCCCCATGTCCTGAAGCTTAGATTTATGGCTTTCCCCACCCTCATCACCAAAATTTTCACTCTGCATAACTCAAAATCAGGACTTATGAAAGCATCTGCATAGTCAGCCCAAGCCTCTTTCCTGGTGAGTTGCAGGTCACCACATGCACCCATCTTGTGTCAATAGGTGCTTGCTGAAGAAACTTGACACCAATTCTCAATTTTAGTTGCCTTCACTGAACTTGAGCATGACAATTCCTCTACTAACAGGAGATTCCTCAAAGCACAGGTTCTGTGCAAGGACCTAGAGTCACATTATGAAAGTGTTTCTCTTCCACCTCCAGGAACTCAGATGTCTTGAGATCTTAATTGCCTACTGATACACAGCAAAGAATTGCATGTTTCAGAAAAAATTAATATTTTTTAATGGTGAATTTCCGTAATAAAATTGTCACATAGATACTTAAATCACTGAGTAGATTCAGCCAGGAGAGAGTCACACATGGCAAAAGCACATTGAAGTGACAAAGACAATCAGAGCAAAATAAGGAAAGAAGTAGTGTAAGTATCGAGTAGCTAGAGAAAATCAGTAGTTGTTCAATGTAAAGGCTAACACTTCATTATGTAAAAATTGTAAATTTTCTGATATTTTGGATTCCCTTTGTGATAGTCATAATTATTTTTCCTCTTGAGCTTTCATGAGATCAAATCTTGCTCTCAAGAATGTTTGTAGAAAGATAAATCATCACAGATACGACTCCAAAACTTCATTCGTTCCAGTCTTAAACACATTACTGTCTTGCAAATTTCATAGGGATTGTAGCTAGAAAGAAAAGGAGAGAGGTTTTCGCAAAAGAAAAAAGTAAATAAAAAAATCCAAATGCACAAATAGGCACTGAATGTAAGTTTGAAAATTCAAAAAGTAATGTGAATGAAGAGCAACACCATTCAAAATTGCATACATACATGGATATTTTGAAACTGATAGGAGAAATAGAACATTGCTCACAGCATTTCACTATGACCAAATAAGGAGCAATATAGTCTTAGAAAAATCCTAGAGAATTAAATAAGGAATGCAACTCAAAGAAACATGATGTAAGCTGAGCTCAGTGTACCCAGATAAAAAGCAAAAATTACAGTTTTTGTGGTGGAACACAAAAGGGCTGTGCCTGCTCAGAACTGAGCTCAAGAAAGAGAAGAAGAAGAAGAAGAAGAAGAAGAAGAAGAAGAAGAAGAAGAAGAAGAAGAAGAAGAAGAAGAAGAAGAAGAA
>JAWWEU010000001.1:90243571-90248443 GCA_035583155.1 Acropternis orthonyx | reverse complement strand
GAAGAAGAAGAAGAAGAAGAAGAAGAAGAAGAAGAAGAAGAAGAAGAAGAAGAAGAAGAAGAAGAAGAAGAAGAAGAGGAAGAAGAGGAAGAAGAGGAAGAAGAGGAAGAAGAGGAAGAAGAGGAAGAAGAGGAAGAAGAACTGAAGAAGAAAAGCCAAAAAGACCAAATAAGGACTTCCGATAGGGATGAGGCTATGTAAAGCAAAGCAATAAGTACTTATTAAGTAACCAAGATGATCTAATGAATATAAACAGTACATGTAATAAAATGTCCTCTCTGTCTGTCACTTAGCATGCTTGATTAAAGGAGCTATTCTCCAAGTGTCCAGCACACTGAAATGAAGAATGCCTGCTTCTTAACACCTACAAATTGGTGTTAAGGAGTTCATTGAGTCCATTTCTCTTTTTTTTTTTTTTTTTTTTTTTTGGTATCAAATCTAGAAATATTTTGGTTATAAGTTGGATTGCTAAAGGTTTTTCAAAATTATTTTTATAGCTTTCCAAAATAGAGGTTTGTTTTGGGCTTTTTTTTTCCAGAAAAAGTAGATACAAATAATATTTTTCATTATATTTTTCAGTTCTGTTTGCTGAAAACATTTGACTTTCAGTGAAAAGGCCATTAAGGACACACCTTGGGTTAATTTACCAGTTATACTGGTTTATGGAAAGGCAGAAAACATCTGGCTTCCATATATATAAGGTAAACTTTGATGATAAAGGGGGCAAAATATTATCCCTGGAACCAGTATTTCTTTGAAGTCATAACTACATATAGAAAGATGATGGGCTGTTTCTTGGCCCTCATAGAAGATGCAGAAGGAAGACAAGAAATACTTCTCAAAACATTCTGACTTCTGACCTTCTCTTTGGGTAGTTAATTGCAAAGAAAAAGTTTATTGTGGATCCTGTGTAAAGAGCTCTGTGTAGCAGGCAATTATGACTCATTGGAACAAGAGCTGGCTGGAAAATGAGTTGTTAACTGGCAATACATCAGGTTGAAGAAACACTGTAATTAAAAGAAATGCAGAATGACTTAGTGTTAGCTATCTTGACACTAAGATTTAATACTCTTTCTTGTGAAATACATGACATGGAAAAGCAAAAAATGTGTTCAGATGTTCAAGGCCTAAATATCTTCTGCTGTAAAGTCATCCTACATCATTTCCCCTAGTGACTCTGCCAACTCACATTATTTAACCTTTGTGGAGGATTTTATAACTAGTGTAATACAAAAGGCCTCATATGATTGTTTTTATTGTTATGGATAACCACATATGAAAGTAGTAATAATTAACAACAATATATTGGTTTTACTGTTTATCTTCAACAGGGTAATGTGGCAAACTAGCTTAGTGGAATCCCAAATGTGGGGGTTCTTTTATTATTATTAAATATATCCTCTTTCGGGAAAAAAAAAAAAAGAAAAAAAAGAGAGAGAGAGGAAGGGCACATAGTTATAGTTCTATTTTCATTTGCTCACTTTTTTTCTCACTTAAGCCAATTATGTCACAAAATTAATTTAATTCAAGTCATCTTGTAAATGGATATACCTTTTAAAGTGAATTTTAAACATGTATTTTGGTGCTTATTTCAACCAATAAGATTATCTTCTTTTTACAATGATTATTACCCTCCTCATGAAGTATCTCATAAGTTCTTTCCTCACAGAAAAATATTCTTGCCAATCAAATTGGTTGAATTTCACTCTGTGATTTTCTTATGTTATTCTTTATTTTGTAGGGATTTGTACCCAAAATTATAGTTCCTCTTTAGTTAACCAAAGTATATCCTCTCACAATGAAGTTCTGATAGGGATGAAATGTAAACAGTCTGATAATACTGTAATGTTTCTTTCCAAATTGTTGTAAAAATGATAGAATTTTAATAAACTGTATTGTTTTCGTGGATCTGCTGAATGAACTTATTGCATTTTATAGTACAGATTTTTTTGTTAATGCAAATTATTTTAAAATAAATTGTAACAGACATACTTTTTTTTTCTTTTTAAGATTTTCCAATCAGAAAAACATGTTCTACATTTTTTCTGCTACATTCCTCTTTAGTTTGTATGTTTTCAACTTAGTTTGGGAGCTACTTTTTTCATTCCCAAAATGTACTCTCGATTTGTTTGAACTTAACAGCAACATTCAAATCTCTTCTCTTGGATGCAGTTAGATATACATGAGGTTTAGTGGGGGGTTTTGGTGGCAAATTTAGCTTTATGTGTGCTATAAGTCAAAACCAACCAATGTAACTATCAGAAATTCTGCAGTTCTATCCACAATCACACTCTAATTTCTTAATTACATTATAGTATTTGAGATAGAAATAGGAGTGTTCTCATCTTGTTAGACTGATGGTTTGTGTTTCCAGTTAAATAAAACAATAACCAGTAGAACTGGCAAACATGAATTTTCTCATGATCTGTGACAAAAGACTGTCTCTTTCACATGAAGGATCCTTGCAAATAAATTGCTATTTCTACCACAATGCTTGTGCTACACATCTGTGCTAAAACAATTTCTTGTTGGGATTTGCTGCAAATTTGGCTAAAACCTCAGAATTGCTACTGTGCACAGGACTAGTAAGAGTCACCAGCTCTGCTCCATTTGCTCTTGGAAAAATGAGATGCATAAATACAGGAACACTGATTAAAGTACAACTCAGAGGAAGGATTCCCCTGCTGAGTCAACATCAGATGCTAATAGATAGCCTAGATTTTCATCCATGTCTGTTTTATCATTTGCCCTATGCTGCTCACTGTTGGTTTTGAAAACCTGAAATTTTGTCTTGAAAATACAGAAACATTTTATATTGTCACCTTGACTGCATTTCCATATGTATCCCATTAAAGTCACATCCTTAATACAAAGGAGTTGGTATCCTCATCTTAAAAGCTACTTAAGGGTTCCCTGTTTATTCTGCAAGTAGAGTTGGTTCTCAGGAGAAATTAAAAGCAAACCACCCATTTGTACCACTCCAGTGTTCCCATGGAGTCACAATTTGAGGTGGTGGATGGGAGTACTTTGGATCATCTCTTTGTCTTGGCCAGAGTTTCTACACTGAATGTGGCTGAAAATACCACAAGGGTAATTTTGAATGGGGAGACTGAGTGGAAAACAATAGCCAATTGATTACATTTTGCATTTGAAAAACAAGAAGGGTGGTGGTAATAGTGTAAGATATTTTCTCCCAAGGATAAAATCATAATTCACAAAACCCTAACTTATATCAGGGTTTCTCATTGCCATTGTTATTAAATAATAATGCCGTCATTTAGAGTGGGAGAGGCAAAATATCACATTTCAAAACTTGGTTTCATCAGGGTTTCAATGTGCTAACCCTAAATTTCTATCATGTGAAAGAAGGATTTTTTACCTACCACCACTTCAGCAATCTAGCATAACCTGGGACGATGAAGGAAATATGAAGGCACACTTAAAAGGGCCAATTCTCCTCCAAGCTGGTTTAATGCTATGCAGCTATTTAGGAGAACCATTTACCATAGCCTATTACTTACACATAATTTATTAATGTGTAAATTTTAAATTAAAAGAATTGAAAACAGCTAATGAGTAAGAGTACTCTGGCAAGAAAGACATACAAATTATAAAACCTCATATGAACAATGTTGAACTAAGTAAATCATTGACAGTATTCATTCAGGAAAGTTATGCTTTTGCTCTTATTCCAGTGCATGAGAAATTCAGTTCCACCAAAAAAAAAAAAAAAAAAAAAATAGAGAAGTAAAATAAAGCAAGTAACAAGTTCCTCTTTAAGTTTGTATCTTTGCATACTCTATATATGACACAATAAAAGTATTAAGTAATAAAACTGCATTTCAGTTGTAGTAAACTATTTTTACACTCCCTCACCTTTGATCTCATCTATTTCCGATGTCTCTCTGTAACTCGTTTTATTTCTTAAGATGCTTCCTTTTAGTGCATCTCCTACCTTATCCTTTAATTTTCCTAACACTAATTCAAACCCACAAACACAGAAGCTAAATGAAGGTTCACCAAACCCCTTGTGCACTCAAGCTGCCAAGTTTTGCACAGCTCTACTTAAGACTCACATATGTGATCACTCACTTTGAACAAGCTACAATCACAGCAACCAAGGAATTTGCACCAGTTTAGAACAAAGCCTGTTTCTTTCACTTGAGCCAAAGCTATTGGCAAAGAACACAAAGTACTGGATTGGCAACTCAGCATGGATTTAATCCAGAATTCAATTTGAAGCTCCATTACCTACAAGCCTCAGCCTTCATACCAATTGAGGAAATGCCTTCTGCTTTTGATAACATAAAGGACCATATCCCAGTGGAAATACATAAAGTCATGCAGTGGCTCAAGAGCAGCTATGCTAATGGAAGAGTCTTACAGTTTTTTGTGAATGGAACAATTAGGAGTTGACATTTTCCACTGTTCTCCCCCAGATTTTCGTTGATGTACTAGAGTGGTAATTTCCCATGGACACCCTGGATGACCATAAATTGTGTTTTCCTTGGGCTTTGAGAGAAAGCATGAGCCAGAGATGGGTATTATTCAGGTATTGTAACTTAACATACTACTAAACTTTTAGCTTAGTTTTGTTTGTGTCATCAAAGCTTGGTTCTTGCAGCAGTTCATTGTATAAATCTCTTATCCTTGTAAACACCAGATGAGCTATTGAACTGCTCTGTTTATGACTCCATTTTTATAATTAAATGAGTCTGAAGAAAGCACTTAGGATCCTTAACTTCTCTGTTTTCTGTGTTTTGTTTTCTGGTATATTTAAAGGTATCATAGTTCTTTCACTCCATCTTCATCTCATTTATGCAACCAGCAAGAGAGCAGGTGAAACTGGACCTAGTGTACTCAAACAGGAGA
>JAWWEU010000001.1:90213571-90241071 GCA_035583155.1 Acropternis orthonyx | reverse complement strand
CCTAATTTTACTAAAAAGAAATATGCTACGCAGGAAAGCATGAAAGAGTCTACATTAAATGTTCCATATTATCAAACAGAAGAGCTCTAATGCTTATGATATGACAGGAATATTTATTTATCTATTCCTTATAAGTTTGACCAGAGAAAATGATCTCCATATTATGCTCTGTACACAACAGAAATCAGAGTACAGTAGAGAAACTTACAGCTCAATAGGGAATGGTTGTTCCACCCATATCAGTGAAGTTAATTTTTTTATGTGATAAAGATTTTTTTCCCTCCAAGTACTGTGAAATACTGAAAGTACACTGGGAAATGTTCTATTAGAGTCAACTTCTTTATTGATATATATCTGCAGAGATTTAATAACTGTTTATCCAAGCAGCTGAGTTTCCCAAAGTTTTGTCCCTGCCTTTCCCATTTGAAGTAGAGCATGATCCTGGTTACCTGGGTCATATCTCAGCGGTCATATCTCAACTCAATCTATTTGCCACTTACCTTTCCAATCATCTTGCATTAAATCTGATTTAGAAACTATTGAACAAATAAATTTCTCTGGTTCTATAGCCTGCTACCAGGGCAAATCCCCATACTCATCATGCCACTCATAGAGTACCCAAATATCTGATTCTAGTCATCTACTTTCCTTCAGCCCTAGAATTCTGAAGATGCCCAAAAGAGGCAGAATGGACCAAAGCAGGTAGTGCCAATGGCACGTACTCCTGCCCTCAACAAAAAGTTTGATACATCAATGATTTTGTCACAAAAGGACGACAAGTAACAGGACCTATCAAGCTTCTCCAGTTCTGATCCACTAAAGGTGTTAACAGGCTTACATTGAATACCCCAGGACTGTTGATGTGGTGGTTTACAAGCCTGAATGTGGAAAAAACACGAGATAAATTTGACTGAGTCATTAGTCTGTGGTTGCTCTCTGTGATGTGCATTCCCCCAAAGAGCAATAGGGACCACTTGGGATTTTGGTGGCTGGGGGAAGAAGTCTCAAGCAATGGCACTTCAAACCTACTTATGGATACATATGAAAAACATTCTTTTCAGTCTGTTGGTATTTTCATATCACATTCAGAAACTAGTGTTAATAAAAAAGTAGCCTTGCACTTGATTCAATGTGCTTCATTCCTGTATGTTATAAAGCAAGTCTTTAATGCAAGTCTGATATATAGATGTAGATTTCTTATTAGTATTCATATAATTATTTAATATATATCCTTACTGCATGTCATGTCAAGTACTGTTTTCATGTAGAAGTGAAAGTACATCTTCAAGAAACTTCCAAATCCCAATGTCTTCTCTTTAGGCTTCATAATATCATCGACTTAATTCATAAGGACCTAAAAACTTGGTATCTGAGCTGACAAAATAAATGATAAAAGGATGGTGATGTCTGTGAAAGGCATGAGACTTGGGCCACAGTTTGATAACTCCAAGTTTGCATTTTTTGACTTCAAATAAATGAAAAATACCTACATGATGGAAGACAGGCACTGATTGCACATATACTCAATTTCCTGATGGAAATTTTCCCTAAATGGAGAATTGGGTTAACTTTTAACCACTAAAATTCATGCAGTGGCAAGTGGACTGTGTGCCCACAGCTGATCTGTATTAAACCTATAGTGCCAAATGATGAATATCTCATAGAGGCATCACAATGCAACAGTTATATTTACTGCATTGTCTTCACATTTGAGACAGTGGTGTTAAAATCGAGCACCTTAACCCTACCTAAACTGGTGGACAGAGGAGTAACTGAGCTCTCAAGTTCTTGAAGGTGTCCCTCTCCCTGTCACAGTGGGACACAGGCACTGTACTTGTCACTCTTCCTCTCCTCCCCATTTGTCTATGCTCTGACACCTGTGACATACACAAAGTAGGTGAAACTCAACTGTGCAACAAGGAGTTTCATAGAGGTCCTCAAATATGATCACTGAGGGATGAGTAGCTGAAGATACACTACCATGACCAATATCCACAGATCTATGTGGACAAAGGTTTTGAATAACAGCATTAGAAGTGAAGGAGAACAAACTCGACAGAAGACATGCAACTTTCCAGCATTCCTGGTTCTCAGTTCCTGGTAATTTATATCCCAGGTTTCCACTTCCTACAGGTAGTCAGCTGCGCTGTTTTTTGTCTTACCTGAAATTTGAGTAAAACTAGAAAAAAAAACCCCAAACCAACCAAGCAAAAAAAAACCCCAAACAAACAAAACCCCACATTTTGATGCTGTGCTTTGCTCATCTTTAGAATCAGTATTAATGTCATACGTTGAAATTCTAATACACTAATGTGCATTAAATAACTTTTGTTTTCATCAACCTGAGCAAACTACAGATTTTTAGATGTCACTCTATGTTTTTCACTTATTAAAAATCTAGCATCAAACTCTATTTTAATACAGGCAAATAATAGTGAACCAAACAAGATTCTGCCTTCAATAGTCTGAAGAACAGCAACCAAACCAGCTGGTAATTCTCAGGACTGAAATGAACATTGCTATAAAAACAAGTATATCCAAGACACCGTTCAACTCTTTGAAATGGTACAAAAGTTGTCAAGTTTCTGTGGTTCATTCATACATATGAGAGTTCTTCCAGCCCTCACAAGGTAAACAACCCTGTTTAATTTAATTTCTAACATCTTTTCCCTTGTTTTCATCATCTAATGACTGAGACAGTAGATTCGGATTCAAGAGACAGTTGTGTGATTTTGTCCTCTGCCATAAACTTTCTTCACCATCTTAAAAGGCAGAGTTCAACAAACTCTTTTAGGTGCTTTCTGCACACAAGTGTTACAAGGTGTTCTATGAAATGACCTTCCTCTCCTTCCCACACTTGCCGAGAGATCACAACACTCCACAGTTAATCTTTCTGGTCTCCTGGATGAGTTCTTGATCAAAGTGAATTAGCCTAACCGTTGGGATATTGATTAGACTGCAGCTGTTACATGAGGAGAGGAAGACAGGTGGGGACCACATGCTTTTTTTTTTTTCTTTTTTTCTGAAGCTGTGCAAGATAGAGGGAGCAAGGGAAGCAGAACTAAGTACATTGGTGGTACCTGGCAAAGGAGTGCCTGTTTTCTGCCTTTGCTTTACAGTTTTGCAGGAGAAAGGACTCAGACCTTCTGTTGGAGGCAAATACAGCAATTATATCCTGGGATAAGTGTTGAAGGCACAACCTTTTCCTCTTGATAACTCTGACTCCCTAAGCAGAGTCCAGATTTTGGTTACTACTTCCCCTAGACTCGTCTCATTGCACAGAGAGCCAAATGTAGGCTAAGGCTTCGGATGCCAGCACGGGGAATAGGCAATTGAAAAGACATCTGAAACACTCAGGCTTGCACTGCATATTGTCAAAAGCAAACTTTAGCCTAGGGGGACTAATCATTCCAGGATGACTCCACAGACTGAGAAAAAGAGAGAGAAACTCCAGGGGTTGATTCAAAGCTTATCTTCAAGCACCATAAATCATGCTCTGGAAATGTCTGACTACAGTTACCTTTTGTGAATAGTCCTTAGGTACCTTTCTAAGTTTAGTCCTTAAGCTCTTTCCCTTCATCTCTGTAAAATAGATCTAATTGTATTTCTTTCCCTCAGAGGAATATTGAAAAGATACCCTTATCCATGCCCACCAGTCAAGTTTGCAAAGTATCCATATATCAATAGATAAGTACAATATGTGCATGTATTCAAACACCATTTTTATTTTTGCATCTGTAAAAATGCATAGCCCTGTTAAGAAGAAGTACTATCATTGAGAAAAACCAAAGAAACCATGGCCATTAAGTATGTGAAATCTCTTAACTCCTCAGTAGAACCAGCAGATACATAGTGACTCCATGGAGGGAATATTTCTCTTTTCAATAAATATTTTGTTCTTGAATAACTGCTATGAAATTATTACCATACAGGATACTTTCTTTTTTGACTAAACATTTAAAAATTCTCTGATTAAAAGGAAAAGGAAACAATCTTATTCACCTGAAAAAAAGCTTTTTAACAATAGCTATCCACTAATATGAAGAAGGCACTAAGAAACTGGGTTAAAACTTGTCACTATTTATGACATGCTTGAGCTTTATCCTCTGTACACAGAAGCAATGACAAATATCTGATTGTCTCTAGTTTTTCAGGATTGTGAACACTTTGCACATGTTTTCTTCATGTTCCATTAGTACAAATAGTACTAATATTCTCTTTAGTATCTTTATCAATGATCTGGACAAGACAATTGAATGCACCCTCAGCCACCTTACAGACAGCACCAAGCTGGATGCGAGTGCTGATCTGCTGGAGGGTAGGAAGGCTTTGCAGAGGGATCTGGATAGACTGGATCAGTAGTTCAGGGTCAACTGTATGAGGTGCAACAAGGTGAAGTGCCAGATCCTCCCCTTGCGTCACAACAACCCCATACATCAGCACAGGCTGGAGGAAACCAACTGTGAAGCTGACCAGTGGAAAAGAACCTGGGGATGATGGTCAATAGCCCAGTAGTGTGCCCAGGTGGCTAAGAAGGCCAATGACATCCTGGCTTTTATCATAAGTAGTGTGGCCAGTAGGGCCAGGTAAGTAATTGTCACCCTGTACTCAGCACTGGTGAGGCTGCACCTTGAGTGATATGTTCAGTTTTGGACTCCTTACTGCAAGAGAGATTGAGGTGCTGGAGCAATCTGGAGAAGGACAGCAGAGCTGGTGAAGGGTCTAGAGAGTAGATCATATGAGCGGTCTGAGGGAGATGGGATTGTTCAGTGGAGAAAAGGAGTTTCAAGAGCAACATCACTCTCTACAAATACCTGAATGGAGGTGATAACCAGGTGGGGGTTGGTTTCTTCTCCAGAGTAACTAGGGATAGGACATGAGGAAATGACCTCAAGTTGCACTACGAAATGTTTGGATTGAATAAGATGAAAAATTTCTTCATGAAAGGAGTTGTCAAGCATTGAGATAGACTGTCCAGGGCAATAATTGCGTCATGATCTCCAAAGGTATTTAAAAGATATGTAGATGTGGCATCTAGGGACATAGTTTAGTTGTGAACTTGGCAGTGCCAGGTTAACAGCTGTACTCAGGGATCTTAGAGGTCTTCTCCAACTTAAAATATTCTATTATTATATGAGTCTATAATAAGAGTTGCAGGCTTATGCATAGAGAGTAGTCTGTGCCCTAGGGAGTTTTTAAACATCAGAATAAAACTGAGAACTCTTTTGTCCTGCTTTAAAAAGTACAACTACAATTCTTGTTGAAAGCATAGAACAGGATACAGATATTATTGACAGAACTGAACCACTAGCCAAGAAATCAAAAAGTAGGGCATCTCTGGTGATGTTCTTTGATTATTATTCCATTTTGAAAACCAGACACAGAAGCAGGTAATCCAAGAATTAAAATTTTCTTTATATTCTTTGAAGTGAGTTGCCACTGTTTCACAGCAGTTCCTGTATGTCAAACAGGCTTTCATTTTCTTACACTCAAGAAGAAAAGGCAAGGTTTTACAGCAAGATACTACACATGTACCTGATAGTCTAGATAATTTTTAACCATTTCAACAGACAAAAAAATTGTTCAATCCTATTGCAAAGGAAAAGAAACTTATGTTTTTTCCCCTTATTTTATGATTCTTAAAATACTTAGATATAAGCAATTCCCTATTCTTTCTAGCTTTCTTCTCAAATACTAGCTGCACTCATTGGAATCACATAAATTAAAAAATAAAATAAAAGAAATTTCAGTAAGCCTTGAAATCTAAGCAATTACTTCAGTCAATTGACAGTACAGTATGCATGCGATTCTGAGTATATTTTTGGTCATTGTTTTGAGATTTACTTAACCAGAAAATGGAAACATGACAACAAAAAGTAGAATGGAGGTCACTGAGGCATAGATGAGCTGATAACTTGCTATCTTCAGGTTAGCCTGAAGGTTAGGTGAAAAAATTTCTTTTTAGAGTCCTATTACCTTTTTCTTTTTGTATTATTTTACTATAAGATTATCTTTATTATTTCACAAATTTTGTTTATTCATATGGATGGATGACCTTCTTGAATGGTGATCTAGGCAAAATACAGAACTTTTATTGCACTGCTCAGCTGCAACAGTCAAAAATTGGCATATCCTTTCAAAAAGCTAGCAAGGGTAGAGCTGATTTTCTGTTCTGATTTCTTTCATTTTCTCAAAACTTATTTCAGTTTTATTCTGATCTTGTAATTTTCTTCCAGAAGTCCTTGGATGATTAGCATCTTTTTCTGCAGAACTGAGATGCTGAACACATTCAAATCCCCCACTGAACAGCAGCACATGCTGGGAAAGATTAAATAATACAGCTAATTGCACAGCTAGGATACATACCTTTTAAGTAACTATCACAGCCTTTGGTCAGTTAACAGTTAAAGTATATAATCTGAACTCTTTTCTGTCCCTATGGGCAATGTTTTCAGAAGTCACTCAATTTCCAAACCTGAGGAAATTTTATCCCTAAAAAGTTTCTTCAGACATTGAAAGCATTCACATAATATAAGCAAATAGGCACAAAAACGACTATTACGCTTCTACTTGTTACTGTTAGCAATATTAATCATGACGTTACAGCCTCTACATTCCATGTTCCATAAAATGAAATGTCGGTGGTATTATAGAAGGTCTAAGCCTATTTAAAAACATTAATACCATCAATAAATATCACTATTTGCTCATAAGGCTAGACACTGTAAGTGCTAAGTTCAACTCATCACTTGATTATGATAAGCTTCTTCAGTTTCAGTTCGCAATTGAGGAAAAAGAAGAACCTGCTTCTTACTTTGTTTTCTTAGCTTAATCTTCAGTTTAATACTCCTTTCAGTATTAAACCTGATTAGCTTTATTGATGTTTAGAATATTTGGGCTCAAGTGATCCATTTGTCTAAAAGAAAGGTTTCTTTTTAACATGAAAGCCATAGCAGGCAAAGGCGAATGTTTTCTAGACAGTATAAAAAAACCACATCAGATCCCGTGGTGTTATTTATAAATATATCCAAAAGCGATTCACATAATCATAATAAAACAAACAGGTTGGCTGCTGAAAGCAGAGTCTGTTACTTCTGATTTCCAAATAAAATGATTCAAATCCTTTAGTGCCTCAAGGCAATATAGAGTGCATACTTATTCTAACACTTTTGTTACTGAAAATCACAATACCTTGTGGCTGCTGACCACAAGGGAGAATTCATTTAAGGATATGAACTTGAATGAGCAGCCTGTAAGCAATTCCTTTACACACTTACAAACAAGCAATCCAAAAATCAATATACTGATTTACAGATAACTAATGGACTTGTCTGAATGCTCAAGTTGATCAAAGCACATTCCTCCAACAAATGCAGATAATAAGAAGTGTTATACCAGACTGTGGTTCTAAAACAGTACAGTAAGCAGTGAGCAGCCACAATCAGCTGGAAACTGTACTGTTTGGTATTTCTGTATCCCATACGCCACATGCTGCTTTCCTTTGTGTACCAGAGAATAGTGCAAGTTTCATGTAGCTCTTGTCAAAAAAATAATGATAATATTAATAAGAAAGAATTTCCATAAATATTTTGGTGAATTTGGTTCCCTGTGACATGTTAGCCTATTACATCTGATGTGGTTGGGCATTTGAGTGACTGCCAGAGAATAATGGAAAGAGCTGTGAATTCTGGAGGTTTCATATGCGTAGATGTCCACTGGCACTGTCAAAAATAGGCTGTGAACTAACCATGTCCCACTTGACTGAAATGATTAACAGCAACTCATGAGAAAATCGCCATACCATCACAATACAGCAGAATCCAACCAGCTTATGTAATTACCTCAACAAAGTGGTCTTTTTGTGTTCAGTAAAAAAAAAAAAAAAAAAAAAAATTCAGTTAAGTTCCATCCAGTCAGACACAGGCACATCTAAAATCCCCCAAAGCAATGCACTAAGTTCATATGAATAAGTAAGTTGTGCCTCTGTAGCTGTGCTCGGAATGAAAGGCTTGACTAACTATTTGCCATTTACAAAATCATGTGCTTGGATTTTGGGTGAGTTGTCGCTCTTAAAAACTTCTGACACAGGAAATACATAGGGGAAAGAAGTTGATATTGTTCATCTTGACTTTAGCAAGGCTTTTGACACTACCCTCACTGATAAACTGAAATACAGATGATGAAATACAGGCTAGAAATCAGACAGTGAATTGTACTGAAAACTGACTGAACTGTTTAGTTCAAAGGGTTATGGTCAGCTTCATGAGGTCTAATTGGAGGCCAGTCAATAGCAAGACACCCAAGATGTTGATACTGAGACCAATACTGGGTAACACTTCCATTGCTGACCAGGATTAGGACAGACTAGACCATCAGCAAAGTTGCAGATGATAAAAAATTGCTCATGTTGCCATTCAGCAGGCTGGAGAAATGGGCTGACAAGAACTTAATGAAGTACTGAAAAGAAAAATTACAAATCTTGCATCTGACTCTATGTGCAATACATGCTGAGGGCTGACTGGCAAGAAGTTTTGCAAAAAAACAAAAACTCTGGGGTGCCCTGGTGGACATTAGGTGGAATATGAGCCCTTGCAGCAAAGAAGGCCAACTGCCTCCTTGACTGCATAAGAAAAAAGCCTTGCCAGCCAGTCAAGGGAGTGACCCTCCCCCTCTGTTAAGGCCTGATGAGACATATCTTGGTCCATCTCTACACTCACCAGTACAACCAAGACAGATATACTGGGGTAGTCCAGAGTAGGACCACAAAGACCATTAAGGAAGTGGAGCATCCTTCATATGACGAGAAGCTGAGAGAGCGGGATTATTCAGCTCAAAGAAGAGAAGGTTCAGGGGGATCTTATCCATGTGTATTAATACCTGATGGGGGAATTAAAGACTATAATCAGGTTCTTCTCATTTGTGCTCAGTGGCAGTACCAGAGGTGACAGGCATAAAGTGAAATCTGGGAATTCCATAAGAAAATGTTTTCAACTGTGAGGATAGCTGAACACTGGGACAGGTTGCCCACAGAGTTTTTGAAGTCTCCATCCTTGGTGATAATCAAAACCCAACTGGACACAGCCCTGAACAACCTGCTGTAGTTAATCCTGGTCCGAGCAGGGAAGACAGATCAGATGATCTCAAGAGGTCCTGTTGGACCTCAACCATTTTGTGATCTGTGATTTTGTAAGCAGATTAAGATAGAAAAGCATCTTGTAATTTCATAAGTTTAAATGAATTTGTACCAAATTGAATCACTTTCTTTCAGATGCAACACTTGCTTTGCAAACACTATTTGCTTGTTATTTACATTTTGCAGCTTGGGTAACCTTGACCACATCGAGTTCTTACTGCTCTTCTCATTCCTGAGTTCTGTTGATCCAGGAAATAATAATTGGGAATGTTCATCCCCCCAAAAAAGAGTACATTCTCATGAAAATAGACTGAAGTCTCATAATCATTATCTTCAAACCTGGCTACATCTTTTTCTTATCATTCATTTTCCTTTTATACTATCCATTATTGCAATTGCCTCATGGTCTGCCCATCTCTCAGCAAATAAATTTCAGCAACAATTAGTTGGAACTCTTTATTACATTTAGGTCTTACAATGTATAGATTTATTTTTCTACTTTTCAAACCCCACAGACTGCTGAAAAGTGATAGTTGTGTTTCCTTGTATTTTTAATTCCCGTTGCTTTGCCTAGAAGTTTGTACTTTCCTTTAATGACTAGGTCAGTTCCATTCCTGTGACCTTGAAAAAGTGACTTCAAATTAAACTCTTTCAGAAAGAAGTATCCACTCAGTAAAGACTGACAAAAAAGTAGATTTAGGAACAATGGACTATTTTCAATTCTTTTTGACATTTTGATCAGAATATTGTGGTGTCCCACCCTTCGCAAAAAAGCAGAACCACAACAACCCACCAATCCCAACATCAACAGCCAAACACTAAACAGTTTAAGAAGGTATTTGATTGAAAGATTTAATGGGTGCATACAAAATTTTCATTATTGTAGTCTGAGTCATCACTCAAGTAAATACTTTCAAGAGTGTTTCAGAGCGTACAGTAAGCCCTTTCTCTGCCATATCTTCTGGCTTTTGTACAAACATCTTCCCCAAATCCAAGACTGGAGTTCATGACCATTAGACAACAGTAGAAAGCTTTTGTAGTGTGCTTTGCTTCAGCCTTTGGATTTGGCATCAGAGATGTCAATATGTAATTTTCCATTAGCATCATGGTTATTGACTCAAAGTGATTTACAGTGTTCAGGGGTGGATAAAGGTTGTCCAGGTAATGTCTTGATGCAGATGATTGTCTTTACATTCTACCTTTAAGCAAATGTTATTCTTGATACTCCCTACAAAACAACTATCTAGCCTACAGAAAATGGACTGTCTTCAGTAAGAAAATATCTCCATAAGCAGAAAATCTACTATGTACAATTAATGCATTGTGCAAGTATAAAATCTGCTCTCACTAACAGTGGTGATAAAGTACCTTATCAAGGTATAGACAAACTAGGACAAAAATTTTGCAACCAGAAGTTTCTTTTTTTTTTGGTTTCTATGGTTGTAAGGGACCAAACCAAAGACAACCATCATTCTATTATCATCTACTGGATGCAAGCAAATATTTTCTGCATTAAGTTTCTTAATAAAAAAGAGAAAAGGAGAAATGTCAGTAAGTGTACATGTGACAGAAGAACTGTGAGTAAAAACAGAACTCTGCTCATAAGTACACAAAAGGAAAAGAGAGATAGCTGGATAGTTCAAAGTATTTCTAAAGATTCTCACAACACATTTTTATGTGGTGAACACTGTTGTCTCTTTGTCTGGGTCTCAGCATTCTTGGTTGTAACTTCAGTGTCCTCTGTAACTAATTTTTGTGAATCAGTTCTCCATCTATGAAATAGGGATACCAAAAGTCACCTGGGGATAACACAAGCTACTTTGTTTGTAGAGCATTCTAAGGTAACTGTTGAGAATTGCTATGGAAGATCAATGTACTGCTCATTAATAAAATCTTTCTTAATTTTTTTAAAGGGGTTCCACAAATTCTTGTGCTGCCCCAGTTTTTTGTAGCATGAGCACGTATGACATTATTAAATATACATAAATGGAGTGAATTTCAAGTGCCAGGAGTGGGCACACACTCTCTTTATTCAGAATTTCATAAGGGATGTTAATATGCAGAGTTGGTGTGTGCACTTGGCAGCTGCACTGACATGATAGAGTGTCAGCTTCTTTGTTAATGATCCGCATAGGAAAGTATCCCACATAGGCCTTGACAATTGACATACCATTACAGTCTATTGCGCCAATAATCCATGCATTCAAGTGCTCCCCACTCTTCCAGGCAAGCCTGACACAATAGTCTATAATAGCTTTGTGTAGCATGTGAAGAGGAGGCCTTGATATTAGACTACGATAACTCTGAAAGAGATTATATAGTCTAGTGTGTAAATGATCCATGTATTATAAGTATACTGATCCTCTAGGATCTTTGGATCTGATAAAGTTTCAAGGAGAGTCTTCTTTTCCAATAACAATGACACAGGATATTTGGATTTTAAAACAAAAGCTCTTCTCCTTGAAAAATTACAGCAGAAATGTAGGCTGACATCCCTAACATCTGTGAGGGGAACTGGAGCTGGAAAATGGTATGAAGTCCTGTTCCATCTTGATGACATTAAAATAGCACCTTCTTCCTCAGTGACAGCTCTCTGTGGATTGAATCACACAAGATGGCTGCTTTGCAAAAATAACCTGTGACTCTTTTAGCACTCCACAGTCAATGAGCCAAATCTGTCTCTACACGACCATCAATGCTGTGACCACAACAGAGGAGGCACAACGGGGTTAGTTAATATTGCTACCAAGAGTAGTTTAGCAACTCCACACAGCATGGAGCTTTGCCTGGCAGAGAGCTGGGTGAATATTCACAGAAAGAGTACTTGATGAGTTCCCTGTTATTCCAGCTAGAAGGTTTGTTGCATCCAAATTAGATGATTTTTAAGCTAGCTTTCATACACTGAGAGCATATTTCAGTGCTTGTAGTGTGGTTATACACTAAGCATCAGTGACACAAAAAGACTCTTTTACCTCTGCCAGCTCTAAACCTACAGATTACTAAATTCCTGATGTTACTTTCCTAAAAACAAACAAAACAAAACTAAAAAAAGAACTCAGAAGAGTCAAAAAGAACTGATACACTGATACTGTCTTTGTTAGGATGTCCACAGAGAAATACACAAAGTGGTAACACCTAGTAGCAGCTGTAGGTCAAGCTAAAAATTCACCATTGGTTTTTATCATATTATAACAGGATGCCAATGTACTGTTTTTGCTGGATTTTCAACATGACTGTCAGGCTGGTTTAACTATGATGCTATTTAAGCAGCTATTACATACACATGGCACCTTAAAATCTTTCATGGGGTATCAGCTCTTGAGTGTTTATGTGTATGTTCACGTGTGTGTGTTTTGCAGAGACTGGTCCTTTAACACAAAACCCAGTATCTAAATGTGGATTGTTGGACAATTATCAGAATTCACACTAGGTAAGAGCAAGCCTTTAGACATTTGCATGCATCCTTTAGTGCCTTTCCTTTCTGTCATTCAGTCCATTAGGACTGTAGTCATTTTACTTGCTAACCTACTGGTTTCATAAACTTACAGCTTCCTGACAGGTTGCTTTTTGGTGGCCTTTTTAGTTTTTTTTTTTTTTTTTCAGAAGAAATGCATTGGATGGACATTCAGGCAGGCACTCTATGTTCTGAATATCTAGGAAGTAGAGAAAAGCCAGTTTTAAAAACCATTTTCCTCTTTCTTTTACCCTGTTTTATTTGAGATGGGCTCTTTGCTCACATATTCTCTGAAGGAGGACATTCCTGTAACCCAGCCTATACAGACAGGAAGGAGGTCAGAAGGCTTCTCTCTCTATTAATCCTTCAAACATTTCCTTTACTACTTCCCACTGACCGAAAAAATGGTCCTTTATTTGTCAGTTACTGTCAACAGCTTTCCTGCAATGGAAAGAAATGCTGTTACAGGACCTATATCTTACCCTTGGAGGTCCAGTGCATATGTCTCTCTGTTCTTTAAAAGAAAGCTGAGAGAAACTGGTTTTGGTGTCATTTAAACCTATGCAAAGTGGATGTTATATGGCACCACTCTGACTTGTACAAGAAAATGGCAATACCTATTATCTACTCAAACTGACTACCTTATTATTGTAGCATTCACATGATCGTTGTTCATCAGTCTTTGGAAACAAAGGCTATTTTTAGTTAGTGACTTCTGACATTACTTTAATATGCATCAGGGCCAGTCTGTATGTTCTTCTGGCATTTGTTGTAACAAAACTGTAGTTCTAATCATTCTGAGTAGGATTCAGCTCACCTGACTACAACCCCCTGAAGGCTGGATGTCTAGTCTAAGCTGATCTTCTAGACTCCATTTACAAACACCAGAGAAGTAGGCACTTCCAAGGGACATTTGATACTACTCTAAAATAGATATATAAGACAGAATTAATTGAAAATTATGATGTTTTACATAGTTATATTTAGGGGAGAGGGCTTCTTTGTATTTTTTTATGATCCATTCATAACATGCTAGAACCTCAAGGTCCCAGCTAGGACTGAGTTGTACTGAATGCTTCACAGAATTAAATATATCTATGAGTCATGTCATTATTGTTTTTAGTAGACTTTAGGGGCTTCACACTGTCTAATTTTAGGCACATAACTTGATCACTTAAGTGCTTAAGGTCAGTGCCTAAGCAGAAGATCTGACTCATTAGAGGAACTTGTCCCCCTCTGTTTATGTTGGAGGGAGTCTCTTGCTCGCTTGAAATAGGTGTCTGTGATTAAGTAGTGTGAATTCATTTTTTCCCCCTTTAGTAGCTACTCTGTAGGAGAGATTTTAGAGTTTGTTGTTTATTTGTTTTGGGGTTTGTTTGTTGGTTTGGGGTAATTTCTCACTTAAATAGTATAAGTGGCTTTATATCTTGTTCAGGAAACACAAGTTGACATTTGTTGCCTCCTGCAGTATGTGAATAAACATGAATTGCCATCAGAATAGCTTTAATTGCTGCTTATACGGAAATGTTTTGCTGTATCAGGGCTACTAAATATCTCAGCTGAACATCTCAACACTATCCCAAGGAGGATCAGCAACACCACAGTCACTCTCTGAAGGAGGAAGGAGAGCTCATTTAGAGTGCAGAAAGTTGATATATAAAAGATGACAAAATCAGTGAGAAATAAATAGCCTCTGTCTTCCTTTGATTTTTCCCCCTTTACATATATCATTTCATTCAAGTAATGACATTAATGCCATGTTTAAGGTTGAGTTTATAATTGCAGAAAATCAGAAATTTCAGATTTAATGTTCCTATCATAATAAAATGGAATATCAAACCCAAAGCGACAAAATTCCCTATGATTGTTGATCCTGAAATGAGGCATTATTAGCTGATCTTTTTTTTTTTTTTTTTTTTCCTATGAGAGCCACTAAGCTGTGTATTCAATGTTAGTAGACCAGCTTGTTATCTGTACAAAACTGTTTAGAGTGCTTCCAAGGTCAGTGTATTCTCAAGAGACCCTGCAGTTGGACAGGAATCCAACCAGTAGAATATAAACAGAGACTGGTCTGGGAAAAGGGTGTGTGGGGAAGAAAAAGAAGAAGGAGAAGAAATGGATGTTGTGAAAGTTCAATCAAATGGAACGGAACTGAAGATTTTTGGTGCATCCTTTTTGTTGTTTTTACTAATTTATGCTTCAATGAGAGTGTAAAAGCTGGCGACATGATATTATTCTAAGATTACTGAATAAAGCATAACCATGAACTGACATTTTTGGAATGTACAAGTCCTTGGCATGAACCTTGGGAAATTAAAATAAAATACAACACATATTGATGCTAAGATGAGCTTTACTCAATTTTGAGCACAACACATGTTATTTCTTTTTCTTTTGAATTAAGTCATAACAATGAAGGAAAGATCAAAATTCAATTTAATTCAGTATATAATTGTAAAAGGTAACCATCATAGATAAATATATAGTTAATCTGTTCAGCTGAGAAACCCAAGATTTTCATAGTGCTTTATATTTATATTTAATGAAGCTTCTACCATTCATTTTTCACTGAAAACTTAACAGTCTCATGATAGGTTCAGGGCACAGCATGAGACAAAAAAGAGTTCAAGGAAATTTATGTTATGGCATTCTTCATATCTGTCCCCATGATTTCTTACTAGGTATGCATGAATTAGGTATGGTTAATTTTAAATCAGCAAGCCCTAGAAAATGGTGGAAGTAATAATGATTTACAAGTAGCCCATAGCTCTGTTACAAGTGCTCCAGATGATGTTAACATGAACTTCTCTATGTAGAAAACTTAAAATTATCTGGTAGCTGATAAGCAAGTATAATTTATTGTTGTGAGTTACAGCTGGAGCCTACTATTATAGATGGAGGAGTATTCCAATTAATAAACCTCTCTAGAAAGATGCGCTGCCCTTGTGAGCTATGGTCCAAATACTAGAGGAATAAATGAAAAAAAACCAAACAAACAAAAAAAAAGGCAGTCTTCCTTGTTTTCTCTCTCTGGTCTTCCCAGAGTAAACGTGAAAGTATAGATGGTATGAGTGACTCTAACTCCATGGGTATCTGTCACAATGAGATATCATACTTAGAGGGACACTAAACCTGAGCACTTAGAATGCAGAATTGACATTTATCCTGGTTCATATGTATCTGCATATGAGGATTTTGTTGTGTGCTGATCTCTACAGATAGTCTTAAGAACCTGTTATTTTTCTGAAATTGCTGCCATATGTTCAGTGGTGTGGTATAAAACAAGCTGAAAATTATTAAAATTAATATGGAATAGTGGACAAATATATGGCACATGCACACTAATTTTCATCATCTTGCTGGTTTTGGAAGTACAGTCAGGCTAAAAGGGTCCTATATAGTCATACAAAAGGGTAGGGCATAACAGGATTTCAGTATTCAGAAAGAATTATTCCTATAGCATTAATGGGAATTACAGCTGAGATTTGTTTTGAAACTATAGTCTGAAATGCTGGTATTTGTACTTAAAATGTACTTATGTGCTTACATCACATTGTGGACTTTAACAGAGTCCATGCCAGAAGACACCCACCTGTACAAGATGCCTTTAAAATCTCTGACACATAGGAGATGTCAGGTAAATGCTGATGAAAAAAAGCAGCCCTTCTTCACCACTATCACCACTCACTTATCTCAAGTCATCTGATATAATTTGAAATTACAACTGTGTTTTTTACAATACTAATCCTAGATTTCCTATCCTCATGCTGGCTTTTCGGGCAGCAACCTCTATTGAGATATAATATGTTAAGGATGCTGCTTCTTATAAAACATGACAATGACTTGTTCATTTTGTTCTGAAAATTTCAGTTTTTCTTGCTACTTACTTGTTATTTATTTACTAACTGCCCATAAACGAGAGTTGTAATAGAAAAATATGTATGTACATCTGCACAAACATGCATACATGCATATATCCCTTTATAAATATTAAGACTATCTATGCATTATCTTTTTTCAGTGAAAACCCCAACACAACAAAACCACCAAAGAATAGAATTAAACAGACCACTTAGGCAAAATAAATTGGCCTAACTGTAAATATGCTAAGGATCACATAGGTTTAACTTTGAAATAAGTTGAGTGTAGTGTAACACAAGCTGTGGATTGAATCTGGGCTAGAACATAAAGACATCCAAATGGTGGCTCACTCAGAACACACTTTCCTCAGGCATAAGCGAGGTTGGTTCTTTGACAATTGTTTACTAGCAGCTTTTAAGACACAAACAGCTGTGAGTGACAACAGTCTGTCACAAAATTTGTCTAAGTTCATGGCAGAGAGCTGCAAACTCTGACACCTACTGAAAGAGGTATCGTATTTGCAAGCAGTCAAAAGTGATTGAAAACCAGATGAATCTGTTAGGATACCTCATGCCATTGAACACTGTTGCCTATGCCAAATATGCATTCGTAATCTACAATCTGTTATCTACTAGCACTGATGCTATAAGGTAACATTGTTAAGAGTTTTTTTAATATGGAGCTATCTACTCTGAAATAAAAGCTCTTATTTAATCAGAAAGAAATAAACATGATTCATAAGACTCAACCAACATATACCACAGATGGAATATTTAGACTACTCTCTCCTCTGAGTTGCAACTCTTTCATATGATTTCTAACAGAATATACAAAAGAAATCAACAGTAGGATTACACATCAGGGGAATATGCTGGAAAATCTACTGCCTTTAATTTTACAGAATTACGTTTGGGATAACCACAGCTGTAATTACTTTACATGCATAGGTACTCCGATTGCATACCATGATGGGCAACAGATTTGGTAGTACTTTTTCGGTTATTTAATTAGAATTGGCCTGGAAATGTTCCTCCTTGATTGTACTTAGCTTAATCAAATATGACTTGAGCACTTGAGTTGGCACAAACCCTGGAAGAACCCACTGAAATGACAAGGAAGTGAAAAGCAACTCTTTTATTCCTTTACATCTTAATTTGGCAAATTCTGGAAGGACCAAGGAACCAGGACAAGTGCCAGAAAGAGGTGAGCTCTGTGAGCTCCTTTAATGGAAGTGTAAGTAATGCAGCAGCCTCTGCTCGAGGGCTTGTCTACATGTTGGGAAGTGCAACAAGTCATACAAATCCTAAGTCTTTCTGCTGCTATTGCAGTCAAGGGGTCCTGTCAGGGTGTCTTGAGAGTCCCAAGGGAGGTCAGCCGGGACAAGGCCAATGCCAGGCAGCACTCCCAGGCACTGGTACAACAGGCATCAGCCCCTTTCCTCCTCCTCCGGGCCAAGTGAGCTCTCACCCAACTACCTCCAGTTCTTCACATAATAGTGACAGTGAGAATAGAGATGAGGCAAATTTCTAGCTGTGGTTGCTCTTGTTAGTCAGTGAATGTGCTGTGAAGAGGGCACGGGTGCCTCCGTTGAGTGCAGCAGCCACGCTCACTGAAACAACTGAGAGTGTGATTTCATCAGAGGCTTGCTGGGGAACTCTGTGAGGATGCTGTGCGTCTGTTGAACTAGGTCTCAGTGGCACTTTGTATGGTATGCTGTGGCAACTTTGCTCCCTTTGAGTGCCAAATCAGCAATATTTTGTTTACAGTCTTAGGTCCATTGTGCCAAACACAACCATTACTCGCAGATTTGAGGTTTTATGGCAAGTTGCAAAACTCATACATGGGTTTAATTAAAAATTCAAAAAAAATTTCAATATTTAACATCAGGAAACTAAACAAAAAGCCTTTATTTTTCACTCTCTCTTTTCTCTCTTTTTGTTTTCTCTTTCACTGATTGGCAAAAACAAATTAATTTTTGCCCACTATTGCCCACTATTACCTATCCGTTACTATTATCTGTGCAGTACTGCAATCAGAATCATCCTTATGGTCATGGACCCACTGGATGCAAAGAACGCTATTAAACAGAAAAAACCAGATATAGCAAGAGAAAATATGTTTGGTCATACAAGATCAGAATAACAAATTCTTCACGGACCACTTTCACATTTTCATTTATAGGGTGTTATTTTACTACCCACAAAAAGCAAACAACATAAGAGGGCAAAAAAAATGCCTCACCTCTAAAAATTGTTCACTTACTAAACACATCTGCATTCTGTGTGTTACTTGAAAAATGTTTACTACCTTTTATTAATATTGGTGACTGGATTAGATGAGCTAAGTCTGTTTTTTTCCATTATATTTCCTGAAACTTTTTAAATAAAAAAATAATGAATAATCTATAATAATAGTGTGAAACTTCTAGGATTCTTGGTATGTTTAAAAAAAAAAAGATAATATATAAACATTTTTACAAATAAATCATTAGACAGCTGCCAAGAAATGTCTTTTGGAGCACTATAAAAGCCGTTATTTTTCATGTCACATTAAGTTTATTAATAGCTCCTGACTGTTTGCTCAAGATACATTTCAAGACTGTATACCATGTTTAGCAGGAATAAAAATTTTGTGAGAATAAATGCCCAGTCATGAACAATTTTTGGGATGATGAGAAAAGTCTGATGATTGTAGTCAGCAATGTTTTGGGGAGGAGTGTTGATGCAATGGTAGTTTTCTCACTGTTTAAATATAGTGATTCAAATTAATTTAAGATAATAAAAATCTGAGCGGTTTTTTTGATGAGTCACAAGTTGAAAGTAAGAAGCATATACATTTTTAACAACATTTTAATTAATAACATTTTTATTAAAACTTAGACATTTAAAATATGGCTATATTACAGTGGTTTTTAGACCCAGACTAAATGAGTGAACCTCTGGCATGATTTTGCCCTATCTACAGTCACATAGCAAAGATACATCAGGGAATAAAAGATCTAGTCTTTTAGCTATATGTCTCTCCTTGACTTTGGGGTGCTTTCTAGATCAGTAAAAATCTAACACTGTCTCAAGAGCTTCGAAGGAGCTTTATTGACCTGAGCCAATACTTGCAGCTCTGTCTCTGACTGTGATTGCAGAAGCTTTATAAGGCATCTCAAATTTGCTTGCTAAAATTGTTGTTAAAATAGAAATGGGCATACATAAGAGCTTAAAATTTTGTTGGAAAAAAAATCATAGAAAAAATGGATCCCCATATTCTCATTGTTAAAAGTTTGCTAAAGTATGTTTTCCAGATCATTAATTTAATTTGCAGTAGTACTGATTGGACTTCTTCACTGCCTTTATGCACTTACCAGTTTCCACCTCACTTGTAAATACCTACCTACTTGCACCACCTGCAGCATAAACTCCATTTCACTGCAGTATAAATGCCTCAAAGGCAAAATCATTGACTCTGTAGCCTTTCCATTAATTTCTCCCTCCATCCTTCACAAAGCTACTATTTTTACTCAAAAATGTTTTTCTTGTGCAAGAGTATCTTCCATGAACAATGAGGGCTTTGCACAGGTGGATTGATACAAGGGACACTGCATACTCTTGGATGGTATTGCCATTATGAAAACACTGATAGAAGATAATCCCATCAGACTTTTTCAATAGAACACTGAGATAAAACATTTAGTCTGAAAGAAAATATGCACATTATTAAGCACCACAACAATCAGTTGGTTTGGGGGATTTTGGTTTTGTTTTTTTTTTTTCCTCATATGGCTAGCTACAAATATGGGATCTTGCAGGTTTATCCAGTTAGAAAAAGATATAGGTAATAAACATCCTTATCTATAGCTTTAAAATGTCTTTGCAGATTCCGTTTCGTTTCTGCTTCTGTCACTGACATATGCGTTCTTTGCTGAGAGACTCCAATTATTTCATATATCCAGGTCCTTCAGAGAGTTTAATTATTTTTTTACAACTATCTTAAATGCAGAACTGCAGTTTCAACCCTCAGTTTCAATGGATTATTTTAGATGACAGACTGAGGAAGAAAGACTAGACATAAGGAAAAGGCCTGTCAGGTAAAAATTTTCTTTCAGAGTGTTGATTTCTTCTGTTTGTTTTTTAAATAATTGCATTTCATTTTAAAAGTATGGGGGAAATTAATTTATTTGTGTGTATCTATAGTCTCATTAGAGGATTTACTGCTAGTATTACTATCAGTTCTTATATGCTGAGATAGTTACCATACTACCCACTCAAAGTGATCTTGTGACTGTACTGCATTCAGTATATACCTAGATGAGGGTGAACTGCAGTATAATTTGTGGTGAAGAGACTTATTCAGCTGAGATAAGGTTACAATACATTATACAGTTAGATGTCTTTGAACAACTTGAAAATCCCTTTTTATATACCTGATGTTAGTATGCATGGTCTCTACCTGAAGAGGGTATGCCTTGTATTCTTAGAAGATATTTCAGTTTAAATTATCAAATAGGTCAGAATATTAACCTTAAATAACTAAATCTGCTATGTGAGGTAGAGACAGATGGTAGCCTGTCCTTCTTCCTTAGTACAAGCCCAGAAAGATCTGGCTAACTAATGAATTTCTGAGCATAGAATTGTGGGTCAAGGCTGAATATACACCACAAGTTTCATCACCTGTATTTGGATAGTTTAAGGTCCCTTCCCAAAGCTTCCTTGACAGTTTTCAGAATTTTAAAACTGTAACATGCAGAAAGAGAAATTATTATCTTGATGGAAAAAGCAAAACAAGAACAAAAACCCCAAACAGTTACCAAACCAAACCAAACCAAACAAACCCCCACCAAAACCACCCAACCCTGAACAAAAGCAAAATAATTAGCTTCTTTCTTGAATGTCTGAATGTTTATTTTGTGAGCCTTGAAAAATGGGAAAGTATAACCCTTATTTGTCACATGACAAATAGGATAAATACAATTGAATTCTGTGAAACTTGTGGTGTAACTCTCAGTATAACAATTATCTTTCCTGGTTTAATAAACTTGTCACCTGCACAGCAGTTTATAAAATGTTTAAGCTAATGTGAGAGAATAACAAACTCAAATAATGATATTACAGATACATAATGCAAAGTGCACTTCAGTATGAATAAATTATGGGAGTCTCAGGGAGCACCAAATGAAGCCACTGTTATGGCTGAATATTTCTGAGCAAGAACATGTTCATCTAGTTGCTCCAGGATGAAGTGACCAGGTAAAGATGTTCTGTTATATCCATAGCACTTGAAGCCTCTAAAATACAGACTCATATTTCTCAACCCTTCTTTCAGAAAAAAATTGCAAGCAGAAAGAAAAAGCTACCAAGCAAGACTCAAGGTTCAGGGTTGTGTCTTGATGCAAGTAGTTCCTTACCCCAAGGGCATGAGCCACACTGCCCCATTCTGCTTCACAGAGTTATAGAGACAGACTGCAGGGCTTGAAGCAAATCAAACCACCTAGCTTCAGGCTTTGTTCTATGTCACAAAATACAGTTTAGACTTGTAAAGTGGTTTTCCTTCACTCCACTTAACCCAGATCCTGATCAAGGGAAGTGTCACTGTCAGTTCCTTGCCAGGATAAACACCGTGGAAATGTAAATAATTTGCTGTGACTTAAACTTCTGAGCCTACTTAGCTGTTTGTTCTCTTGCCTACTTGTGTACGGTGCATTATACCTTGCACCGCCATCTGCTTGATGTGTGTCTCACGTTATACTAAATTTACTGTAAAGCCTTTACTAAGAAGAGCAACATAGGTCTTCTCTTATCCAGGAGAGGAAGTAGCTCTGTGCCTCAACTCTTTCCCTTATTCCCTTGTTGCTGTTGAAGCAAAATAATATGCTAAAGATTTTGTGCCCAATGGGTAATACAACTTCAGTGCTGAGGAGAAAGTTCTTTTTGTTTTGGTTTCTCCTTTTTCCTGGCTGCTCATTCTCTCATCTCTTGGAAAGTATAAGTCAAAGCAGTAACCTGACATGATACGTCTTCACTCCTGAGTTATTTGAATAAACAGATCAAATAGGTCTTGCTGGAGTGGAGAATGAATCTATCAACTGGCATAGACTGAGACAGCATATCTGTCTATGCTTGCCATATTATTTTCTGAAAGATCAGTAACTGCGTCTACCAGTGACAGGGCAGCAAAGTTGATGTATACTCTTGGTTTTACCTATTTTGGCCATTCAAAATGGTAGTAGTGAGGTGTTTCAGTCTCTTCTATCAAGTAACAGGAGATGAAATGGCCTCACGGACCAGGGGAGGTTTAGATTGGATATTAGAAAAGATTTTTCACCAAAAGTGTTGACAAGCATCAGAACAGACTGCCCAGGGAAGTGGCTGAGTCACCATTCCTGGAGGTATTTTAAAGGTATGTAGATGTGGCACTTGGGGACATGGGTTAATGATGCTCTTGGCAGTGCTGGGTTATCAGTTAGATGCAAAAGATTTTATGATACTATGATTCTGGTGTTGTGTTGTAACAAGCCAGAGAAATAGTTACTGAGGAGCATATCTCAAGGATTGCTTGGGAGAGGACATCACTGCTTCTTCATTGCTTTGCATTTCTTTTCTTCTTCTTCTTTTTTTTTTTTTTTAATTTTTACTTGTGCCACTTATAAGACCTCCTTGAAAACTTGTGTTAGTTTATATTCTGCCTGAATATTGAAATTCCAGTCCAAGAGCCTGTTCCCCCCAAAAATGAATTTCAAGTGTGTAAACAAACTGTATAAAACTCTTTTATGGCTAAACCCCACTGAACTGAGAAGTAGGAAATGGAAAAGGCATGAGGAAAATTGCTCGGCTCCTTGGGATGAAAAGGGTCCAGCACTAATCATTGTCCAGTTAGTTTACACACGTTTCTTGCTACGTTGTTATTACTTCTGTCCTTTTTTAATGAAGCAAACATTAAAGTAATATTATTTCAGTTGAGGGTTGGTATCTATAGCTTATACCTTGTGATGTTAATTAAAAACATAATTTTTATGTACTTATCACAAAGGAAATATCATTTCATTAAAATCCAATTAGATTCAGACAATATCTGTAAAGACTACTGAATAACTGCTGTTTGAACATAGTCTGCTTTGTTCTATTTTCATCACCCGAATAAAAGCAACCACAACAAACAAACCAAAGGATTTCTTTTATTAATCTCTGAGGTTACAGATCCACTCACATTTAGAACAGTGTTTTATGTGAAAAACATACCAAAGATTTTATGTTTCACAGACTGTCGCATAAGTGACCTTATTTTGGAAAATTCTTGTTTTCTTTCCTATATTTATATAATAAAATATATTTATTTTGTAGAGTGGATGCCTTTGTATAAACAATTTGTCTCTGATAAAGTAGTTCAACATTTTCACTAACATATACCAGAATGCTGCATAGTTTAATGGATTACTGTCTGCAAGGTAGCAAGGACTCAGGATAACACTTGGTAAGTGAAATACAGAACAAGAATTGTTCCTCCATTTTGTCTTGCTATAATTAGCCATCTTGCCGCATAGGCCATTATCTTATCATGGATTTACTCACTGAATTTCCTTGAATATTAGTGATTTTTTTTCTATTAACTGAATCAGGAAATATTTTAATGCAGGATGCTTTTTCTGTATGGGTACCTTTTTATGGTATATTTTTGGCTTTCAATCACACAAGAGTCAACAACCAGTGGAGTCAGACTATCACACCTCTTTCCAACAGATGAAGAAAACGGAAAGAGGGAAACATGCTGATTGATGGCCATTGAAATTGGGATTTGACTAAATGGAATTTTGTGAGTCAGCTCTAGGCTGGAAAAATTTTGATCCCAGCTGTAGTCTCTGTGTTGGATTTTTTTTTTTTTTTTTTTTATTGTTTGTTTAGAAGTTTCTTATCCTTCTGTGACCAAAAACAAACCCACAAACCCCAAACCAAATCATCCTAAGGAAAGGTAAGCAACTGATGATGAAGTCTAAGCTGTCTGTGTCAGAAAGGTGTTTCTTCCAATTCAGCAGTTAGGGAAGAGTACCACAAAAAATAAGGTGCCCACACGGGAATAGCAGTTGTAGTATTTCCTATCAAGAGTATCTGCAATCACTGAGGCAGGAATGCTGATTCAAGAGATTTGCAAAGAAAGACACTGATGTTGATAAGAGCTAAAACAAAATGGTTTTGTTTGTGCTAAGTAACTGAAATTGCAACCAAATAAAGGTTTTAAGAAAATCTGCAGAAAGATCAACACTTATGTCTTAGTATATTGCAGACAACCAATGCAATATTTATTTGAAGTTTGCCTTATCTGTATTAAAATGAAAAAAAAAAGTAATTCTATTTGAGAGTAGATTGTATTTTCATGATCCAGGTTATTGGGAAAGAAGAAAAAAAATGCCACTCATGTGCTATAGCGGGACTATGTAATGAAATGGGATTTCCTAGTTTTGGAGGCACTAGTGGCCTGGTGGAAATAAGGTAAGAATATCAAAGTGAGAAAAGACTGAAAGGGAGGTCCATATATGCTGAGATTGGAGAGAGGTGCAGAATTAGATTAAATAGGTTTTTAGTTAAATAAAAGTCTTATGAAACCAAAGGAGAATTTGAGACAAAACTTCTTCATGACTATTATGGAAAAGAAAATGATAATGAAAAAAAAAAGTTTTAATGCAAAAGCAAATCAATATAAATTCTATCAAAAGATATTTTAATTGTACATGTATTTATTTTGGTCTCAACTCAGCAAGAGCACTTGATGATAAAAATAGAACCCTCCTTTTCTATAGTGTGCCTTACAATTTCTGAGATTAGAAACATTTTTTCTTATATTATGCCCCACATTTTATAAAGAAACAGGTATTTTGATTCTGACCTCAGTTCCTAACTTCTAAAAACCTTTGAAATAGCTCAGGTCTAGACCTCAATTTAAAATTTGGTGCTTAATTCAGACTCTGAAATAAAGTTTGTAATAGAAAAAGATTCATGGACAATATCGAGAACAAAATGGGATGCAGCTCTGGCAGAGTCTGCTTAGTTTTGTTTTGGCATCGTGTGCAGAGAAAACCTCAATAAATGAGTTTCACAAATAGTGTTTTGCTGAAAAGAAGAGCAATAGAGAAATAACTTATCTAACTTCCCACCTAGATTGGAGCAAGGGCCAGCCCCATGCCTGATCCTACCATCAGGCAAGAGGGTTAGTTAGAGGAAAAAAAGAAACAAACAACCACATGCTGGTGTATTATTATTGTAGCTCTTCATTTCTGGAAGTCAGCATGGCATTGGAAAGCTGCTGCACAATTACTAAATAAATAAAGTCTAATAGATGGGCTTCACCAATCATTTCTGGCAAGCTATATGAAGCTCAATGTATTCTCTGCTTTCATTTACAGAATTGCAGCTTTTGTTTCCCTTGTAAAACTACATATTTTGCCAAAAAGTCAAGTTGCAATGGATATTTAATAGGAGTCTGACCTGCTAGAAATGGTTATTATGTATTGTCAAGGCAGAAATAAACCCTGGCAGTATCAGCATAAAGCCTGATTCAGCTCTCCTGATAGTCCAACTAGTCTTTTCATTTTTACATCAGTAGGTATTTTTGCTGCACAAAACTCCTCAGAATACAATCAAATATTATAATGCGGACCCCATTACAAAACAGTAGTATTCACACTGGCTTTTCTGAGCAGTAGGCAATTTTTCCATTAGCAAATTAAACTTGAGCTGTGTGAAACTTGTATTGTTCACATATTTGTGTGAGAGAAGTGATAATTTCATTACTACTGTATTCAAAATTTGATTCAAGGTGGAATGACATTTTCCTTTCTTCAGAACTGTCGTATTTTATGGGGTATGACTCAAAGCAGAAATGATGGTGTTCTTTCTGTCATCTTGTTAAATCTTAGGGTTGCCAGGGTATTTGAAGATTTTGCAAAGAGAAGGTATTTTTCTCATTGGTCATACTGTCAATGGAAAGACTTAATGAGAGAAACCTTTTAACAGTAAAGGTGATTGTATTAGTTCATTGGAGCTACAAACTTAGCACGTTTATAAAGGACATTTTTTCTGTTGTCTTATTTTTCTTACACCAGCCTAAAACAATTTGACAATTAAGTTTATTTTCTCTGTTTATAAAAGGAAGAGAACATGGCTTGAAGGTCACAGCCACAAGAATCCAAATCATCAGAGTGGTACACTTCAGGAGTCAGATACACAGAGATGAATCAGCAGACCTAGCCAGTTTATCTTTACCTCCTCACTTCAAAGCTGACAGCTAATCTGAATTTCACTATTGAGTTGAAATATACTCTGACCAGAATATTTAAGAGAAACTGAAAAAAAACCAAAATAAATTCAGTTCAGGTCCTCCTGAGACTGGAAAGCTTAATAAACTACTCTAGTGAATGTATTTCTGCATTTTAAACTTCTGGTGACATGGTCAGTTGGCTGGTTTTACTTCACTCTGCCTCGTGACATCTTTGATACAGAAGTGGGACATGCTGTAGGAAAATCTCTGAGCAGAGGTAGAAATTACTGGAAATACATCTTGAACCCTATACCTGTGAGTTTTTATCAATTATAAATGGGCACTGATAAAAAGCTTCCATAATTTTGATAATTATCTTGATTTTTTGAGGTATGTTCCTCACTAGGGGGAAGCTAAGAGACTATGGTCCATGAAGTAAATATATTAAAGAAAGTTAAAATAAAATCTTAGCTTAAAAATCATTTTTTTTCTTTCTTGCTGCTGCATAACCATGCATTGAGAGGGTTATTTTGTGTTTGGCGGTGGTGTTTGTTTGTACAGGAAAAAATGCTTAGTAAAAATATCATAGCAAAAACATGACCACAAACATGTCCGAACATACAGGTTAGTCTAATATTGTGCAGCATTAAAGACTGTTGTTTAAAATTCCGTGGTTAATTTTCTTTCTTTCTTTCTTTCTTTCTTTCTTTCTTTCTTTCTTTCTTTCTTTCTTTCTTTCTTTTCTTTCTTTCTTTTCTTTCTTTCTTTCTTTCTTTCTTTCTTTCTTTCTTTCTTTCTTTCTTTCTTTCTTTCTTT
>JAWWEU010000001.1:90198668-90213453 GCA_035583155.1 Acropternis orthonyx | reverse complement strand
CCTTCCTTCCTTCCTTCCTTCCTTCCTTCCTTCCTTCCTTCCTTCCTTTCCTTTCTTTCCTTCTTTCCTTCCTTCTTTCCTTCTTTTCTTCCTTCTTTCCTTCTTTCTTTTTAAAAATAGTCAGCCTTCAAGGAAAGCAGAGGTAATTTGAAAAGCTGACAGATGGTAAAACATGCCAGCAAATATGAAGAATTGATGATGTAGAGAATGCTGTACATGCTCTGACTAAACTCAGGACACTGCATCATAGACTATCAAACAGTTTAACAGTACTGGTGGCCAAGAAAGCTGAGAATATTATATCTGAGGAAAAACGGTATTCTGGAAGGTGGTGGAGAGACTTCAGAAAGATGTTCTCCTTTAAGGGATATGTGCCAGGATAGTAAGTCTATAATGGATCTTTAAAAAAGCAAGAACTTGTGATTTATAGGAGTTAGAAGTAAATTCAGGTGTCTGTTGAGATTGTTTCCCCCTCTTTCCAATGAACATAAGAGAACTGCAAGTTTGAAAGATGTGTATTTCATGGTGGGTAGTGTCAGCACATTTATAACCTTTCCAGTAGTTTTTTGGAACTTCAAACACAGCTACACCCTCTACTATGATCTGTTATATCTGATACTATGATCTGATACTAGTCCTCTTGTCCCAGTTATCAAGGAACAGCAAAGTAATACAGAACTTTAAGGTCTTCTGAACTCTTGCCTGTGGCTTTTGCTCAGAAGCCACGATGGTGCTTCCCCACTGAGTGACGATTGCAGTATTTCCAGCCTCAGCTGTTTCAGAACCATGAGAACCCTTACATTGTATAATTACATCACAAATTACAAGATTTTTCTGTTAATAGGGTTCTTTGTTTTTTCACAAACTTTATAAAGAACCTTAAAGATTGCAAGATTTTTCTATTAAGTAGAATTCTTTTTGTATTTCCCATCTGGGTTTCTTTGAGCCCTGTAAATTCTGTGAGGTTTGATTTTGTTTTTCTTTGGTTTTTTGTGGGTTTATTTTCTTCTTTTGTCACACTTCTCAAGTATTAAAGCTTTGAATTTATGTATTTATTTATTTTTAATGAAAGCAGAGGTTCTAATGTTACCAAATGAGTACTGGAGCTAAGGCTTTAAATATCATGAGACTCATGATAAAATCACTGGAGTTGGCAACACTGCTTGAATTTGGCACAAGATCCTAAAGCTTTAAAGGAAAAAGTGTGACTCATCAAACTTGCCTGGAGAGTTAAGGGAGCTGGGGGCAAGGGCTAATGGGGGTATCCTTCCATTTCAGTACTTCAGAGAAAAATCTACAAGATACAATCCAGTAATTGTGCCAAAAAAGGAAACTGCTTGCTATACAGAGAATAACAATTTCTAATTATGTAATGAAATGAGAGGGAATGCAGAATGGCAGAATTAAAAAAAGAAAAAGAAAAAAAAAAGCCAAACAGGTATAAACACGGCCAATTATCCAGAAATATTTTAGGAAAGAGATGATAGTTCATAAAGGTAAAGTACCTCATCTTTATGTGTTATAAAACATAAAATTCTAAATAGTCTTTACACATTTGAAATGTTCTTCTCTAATGATCCTTCCTTTCCAGATGAAGTGAAATACAAAATTTGATCTTACATTTTCTCAGGGGAATTGTATATATATTTGTCATAGTTTTGATCTGCCACCAGAAGCTACCCTTAACTTACTGAATTATACATGACAAAGCATTAGATTAAATACATTTACATGTGTTAAGTCATAAAAATCAAGTCAGTTTCTTGCTGCTTTACCTTTCTGTAAGTGCTGTGGTCCTCTGTTAATACACAAGACTTCCCTCTTCAGCTAAACAAGCCCTAACAAACAAGATAAAACTGGACAGAGAACTTTCATCAAACTAGGTTTTTTTTCATTCTCAGTTCTTGAATTCTTGAAATGAAGCTTTTTGTAAGACCATTTATTTTTATCAACATTTCTACTGGGAAATCTTTTTCCATGCCCAAAATATACATTTTTTGTGAAAAAAAGATCATATTCAGGTCTTTGTAACAGCCTTCTGGCTAAGCTATGCAAAAGGAAAGCATCTCATATTCTTTTATTCTGCCTATGATAGATCAAGTCATCTCATCTCTGATTTTCCTTCATCATTAGACATAGATGGAGACTCTTTAATGAAAAGATATAGTGATTTAAAGCTTTATGTCTCTCAGACATGTCACTATCTTTCTGCTAGAAATCATCACCTCCATGGCTTTGGTGTCTGCATGCATTCCTAGTTCTCTCCAGAAGCAGTTTTGGTAAGAGTTTGTACCCCCACAGTTATTACTGACCTACTGACCTTTGTGTGATAGGTTTTTGTTTGGCTTTTGTTTGATTGGTTGGTTGGCTGGCAGTTTGCCTTTTTTTTTTTTTTTTTTTTTTTTTTTTTTTTTTTTTTTTTTTTTTTTTTTTTTTTTTTTTTTGTGAGTTGTTGTTTTTTGATTGGTTGGGGCTTTTTTTTGTTTTGGTTTGACTTTTTGTTTGTTTGTTTTATTCCAATACTGGGCTTTGGATTTCTTTTTCAAGATACTTCAAAGGCTTTAAATTTGCTCCCATGCTGAACAGGAAAACCAGCACTAAGAGGAGCCATATATTGTGGTTCCGTACCTTTTGTAGTTTTCAGAGTCGTCTGCATTTAAAATGTCTCTCAATTTTCAAAACACTTGAAGCACACAGGTATATATGTATCAATATCTAAACCAGTAAAGATTTGTGTTTGTAACTACATCCAATTAGTTTTTTTTTAAAGAATATGTATTTTAAAACAGATATATAGCAGGGCTTGTAGGATCTAGCACCAAGAGGTACCATAGAAGTGTTATCTGCAAGTGAAGATGTTGACTGTGTCTCTAACTCAGAGCACTCACCAAAAAGTTGCAAGGATCTAACTGACCCTCTCTCCTGGACAGTTGCCTGACACTGCCCATTAACCTGGGGGTTGCAATTTACTGCCTGTCCAGCCTCAGGCAGTCCCTTTGCTGTGTTTTTTCCATCCCATCCTCTTGTAGGAGCATGGCACAGCTTCTGCATGGGCAGCAAGCAGATTTTTTTATACAACATACAGGAACAGAAGCTCTGTTTCTGGAAAGATATGTACTGAGAGTCCTTGGTAAAAAAGTACTTGCCACTAGCATCCTGTTTCTTTGTGTGCCATGTACTTATTCCATGTCATAGGCTAATGACCTGCAAAATATCAGGTTAAATAACAGCATCTTTTAGTTGACATTGTGCAGAGCAACATTTGAACCTGGAGGAAACTTATTTTTGAACAGTTTATTAAAAAATGCTCAATCAAAGTAGTACGCATAAAGTTTATAGGGCATTTTCTTACAGGCTGGTAGGTTATGTACCCAAAGTTCAGTCCAGTGTGAATTTTATTACTTCAGTTTTCAAGCCCAGAAAAGTCTCTCAGCCAATGGAAGTGCTGATAGTCCTCTTATCACAGACACTGTAGAAGGTGCCACTGGAATAATTCATGCTCCTATAGTTATAGTCAACTTTTTTATACCCTATAGAAGTGGTAAATAATATTGGGACAAAATGAGTTAGGATACTTAGGATTCACTGTAGCAAAGAGAATCAGAACAACAAAAGCACTCTCACTGATGAAATTGGAAATGTTTTTTTTTTTTTTAATTAACACTTCTAATTAGAATTTAACATCTCACTAGCTTCGTATGGGATTTTTCGCTTCCTTAACCTCACGGAAACCTATCTATTGGCTCTAAATAGGCAGTCACTTACCATGCACCACTTGAGGATTTCAATTAATCCCAAATCCTCTAACTTTGCTGTGTGAACTTGCATTTTTCTCTGCATGCCATTCCCTCTTGTTTCAATCTTTTTACTAAGAACCTTCTCAACACTTTTTTTTTTTTCTTCTTCAATTCTTTGCCTCTCTGTTTACCTTTCTATTTAAAAACTGTAGTATTTTGAGTTGAAAATGATGGGACAATGCAATATGTATGTTGATACTTGTCAGGACTGCTTAACATCGCTCTAGGGAGAGAAGTAGCTAGAGAGACTGTGCAGAAGCCAGAACTAACTAGGGCTGTCAACTTTGAAGTGGGAAAAAAATGTAGATGTCTTGAAGGTGCTTGGTTAAATTAATAAAAAACCCCACTTGTTTCAAACAAGAAGAATGTATATTTTTAATTTCATTTCTCTTTACATGATAAGCTTGAATATTTTTCTACAGCCATCTTTGGCTATGAGAAAACTTAATCCTCAACCACTAGTTGGGTTTTGGATGTTTCGTGTATAATCTTAGTCTACTTGAACCCTCATAGTGAAAGAGTCTATTTTCTCTCATCTGAAATAGAATTTCTATTGTGAAAGGAAACAAAGACATTAACAAACCAACAGAGAAGAATGGAAATGTAAAATAATTTAGGTTAGAATGGAATTGATTCATTCCAAATAGCATGACAACGGTTATTTTAAAGAAATGACAAGTGTCTCATCGTTGAGACTTGATAGATTACAAATTTGCTTGTAGCAGCAGGGATAATAATTAAAAGACCAAAACCCACAGTTTCCTTGCGTTCTTATTAATCTACCTTCCCAACAGGCTGAGTACTCCTAACAGGTTGAGTACTCAAATGCCTCACAGGCTGATCACTGGTCAGTCCTCTTTCTGTTTTAGCTACTTTTGAAGTGAGTTTACTTTGATGGCAAACAAAGCAGAAAGCTTGTATACCAAGGTTCACTACGAGTCGCTACTTACAAATAGCCTGGAGTCTGGCTTGTGATTTGATCACTTTTTCAAAATGTGACCACAGTGGCACTAAATAACACCATTGTAGACTAGTATCTAAGGTTCTTTTGAAGTTACATATTTTAGAAAATATACTCTGTGTTATGAATTCTCTGTTTTCAATTGAGAAAATTGGGAAAAAAAAAACCAAACAACAACCACTCATCCAAGTAAACCAAAAGTCTCTTCCTCTAATTATAAGCATATGAACTGACAGCTTAGAAATGTTTCATAAGAATATTTACAGGACTTCATGGAACTCTTTCTGCTAGGTGTCTCCTAATATATCCCAAAAATTCAAGATAGATTAGAGGTAACTCTCTATAAAGCACTGATGTAAATTGATTTTGAGAATGTGATTACAAGTGAAATTTCCTCCTATGATAAGCAGTAACCTTGGTGTGCTTGGACCCATTTTAGCCCATAAAAACACATAGAAGTATGTCTCAAATGTTTATTCTTAGATAATGAAGCAAAGCAAAAAGGTGGAGTTTTATTTTTATTCAGTTAAATTGCTAACAAGAGTCATGCTGTCCTGGATATCACATGCATCCCAGTCTATAGCTATGCAGCAAGGTCTTCAGCTGCAATTTATCTGATGAAATACACCTTGTCTTCCAAGTCACTTTCCTCAGAGTCTAGATCATAGAGTTATACAAGGTTTCCATAAAATGCTGTACTGGCCTTCCATTTTCTTGGGTGTCTTATGTTTTTCATTTACAGAATGCTCCCCAACTAGGGCAACATCCACGCTCTTGGTCACAAGAAAAGAAGGTCACAGGATCACATAACTTTACTTGTAACCTCCAGTGCGTTACTTTGCTGCGCACTGGAGGTTCAGTTTGAAAAGTGTTTTTTCTATGTAAGCACACTTAGGCAGGCTGATCACAAGGCATGTTGCACTAAATTATCTTCCATGTGCAGAAGGACCACACAGAAGTATGTGGAAAGCTTCTAACACAGTGATTTGATATATATCATATAGAGACAGAGATGGATGACAGCTAAAGTACCATTTATTTGGATGTCCATGCAATGCTATAATTAGACGATAAGAACAGACAACTGAGACACAAAGTGAATGCTAGAAGACACTCAATGGTGCTACAATATCCATTGCACTGTATTGTGTGAGCACTCCTGAAAAGCCATGCTTGCATAGAAACATGTCAAAATCAACACCAAAGGATCAAATGGTCCTGATAACACAACATGGATGGTAAAGGGAAAGGTAAAAACATGTATTGACTAGACCAACATGACTGATCTGAGCTGCTGTACCTTCCCTATGCACACGGAAAACATCTCATTCTACCTCTAGCCCCAGGAAGTTTCCCACAGATCAATAGAAAACAGCTTTGGATCCAGCCTTCTTCAAAAGCAGTCATAGACAGGTCCAAATTAAAGCTAGAATGGGGATGAGTCAGGCTGGTCTTTGGTGACCATTGAGAAATACACATAAGCATGAACAGAATATGACATATTGATAAAGGGTTATGATTGCTTCTTATTTTCCATTCTGAGAAAGCAACTAGATCAGTCTGGGGGATGATACAGACCAGAAAAAACTCTGTTTTAGGAGTGAGACTATATTGTGGTGGTTGCACAGGGCTTTCAGCTATCAGCGTCGTAAGATTGGCAGTCAAGGTTGGACAGCTCTGTAAATATACGGAAAAGGTGAGGCATGAGACATGGCATGAGTTGTACAGTTCTTGTACTACAAAGAAGACTATTTACACGTACCTGAGGGAGCTGAGTATTGGTCATGGGTGTAGGTGTTGCCCATTCAAAATTGATGGCTGAAATGGTCACTTCTTAATTTTCAAAAAGTGGTGTTCAAATTACATTAGCAAGCACCCTCTGATGCAGTGTGAGCTGATGCAGTACAATCCTCTGCATTTCATGTTTCCTCTATACCACTTGCAATTCCTGAAGTCAGTGAAAAATCTTCAGTTAGTGCAGTTTCAACTACATGCCCGTTCAGCTTGATGGTTTTTACTATAATGATTTGGGTGTAAAATAATCTACAAAGTGCACCGTATTTAACATTCTTTCTCCCCTCAACTTGGATTCTCACCACTGACAAGTTTTAATATCAAAAGTCTCTTTCTGGCAGGTCACAAACCTCTTCTCTGAGGAATAGAGAGATGCTGCAAGTGCTAGCTTTGTTTCCCCCCCTGCCCCCCCAAAAAAAAGTGCCTCTTTTAATCAGGTAATGAAACCTCCCAGGAAGGGTTAAATGTATTCTCATGATTCTAGCTTATTTTCCATCTAGCCATCACAGGGGTGGATGCACTGCTTAGGGTTAACTAGTCAGAGATAAATAGATGGAATCTGCTGAAAGAAAACCTTCAGCAAAGGCATGTTGGATTCAGTCTTGGCATGAACTTATCAGCTTGGGGAAATCAACCTGCAAGGAGATCAGAAAGCACCTACCTTCTCCCTTTTCCATCTCCTGTCAAAAATCATCAACCCATTTCCTACAATGTCAAAAAAGCAAAGGGTAAAGAAAATAGCTCCAATCATTCTTTCACAGTGATCAAACTCTACCCCACACATTCTCCCTTTCCTTCTCCTTCTTATTAGCTCTAGTCACTCTCCCTGTTTGCTTTCTGCTCCTCTTATGGCATAGACAGGCCCTCTTGTCCTCCCATTCTCTTATTTCATTTTGCTTACTTCTTGTAAGGAAGAACAATTTGCAGCTTCATGTTAAGGATGTGTTCTGACTGACACTGAATCTCTTCTAGATGTTACAAGCCTCCATGAGAAAGCCATCAGCATGGTGACAACTTCACTGGGCTGATAGAAGTCACCTGCATATGAGCCAGAATGGTATACAGAACCTATTTGGACTCCATGGGAAATCTGGACCTGATTCTGTTCAAAGAGCACTATTTTCACATTCAGAAAAGTAGGAATGAGAAATGAGGGACAGGGACTGTAAGCTTGACTTGTCTGAGATGCAAAGACTAGCCACACCACTACATTTCATGATTCATAGGAGGATGCCTGTGCTGTTTACTAGGGCAGCATTTAAGGCCAAATTCAGCCCTGCTGTGAATGGGCACAACTCCACTGGCTTTGTACAAAGGCTGCCTTCCTGAGAGCAGAATAGGGAAAACTCTTTGAACAGTGCCAATAATTGCTTCTCTTTTTTTTATTCATTTTTAAAAGACAGTTGAAGATCAGAGGCAACAGCTACAATCCACAGTCTACAAATAGCATTAGTAAGAACACAAATGAAAGGTTTTGTGCCACAGTTATACAGCACATCTAACACAAATAGCTAGGCAGTGAGTGGCTGTTGATTAGCTATGAAAGAGTGGAAAGAGCACAGGGGAAAGCTCTTCTGCATAAGTCTCCTATGTCAGAGAAGTAGATGCCATTCCTGAGGGGCCATTGGAGGGAGGGAATGCAACTATAAACGGTGTTTTGAAAGAACAGCAGAAGTTTTGAGGACAAATCTTTCCATTGCTGCTTTTAGAAGGGTTTCAGGCTTTGTTTTACTCAGGGTCTCTGCAAGAAAGGCATGCTCTAGTCTAGTGAGAAGGCGGCTGAAGAAACAGCTCTGTACTAGTGGGAAATAGGGGGAAATCCTCATTATGTGTCATCCATATTCAGCTACCTTGATATAAATTGTGTAATGGACGTAAGGCAAACCCAAACACGCTGCTAGTGTAGCCCACTAATCTATTGAAGGCATCTGGACTGAGCTTTGCAAAAGTGGTTTAACATCTGACCTTAAAATAGTCAATCATTCTCTTTTTACAGAAGAAGTTGGTAAACCTGAAAAGTTTCTCCTTAACCAACACTGCAAATGTGAATATTTTCAGAAATAAAACAAACACTCCAAAAAGTGCTTTCAGGTGTTGCTCTGGATCTCAAAAAATTGCCATTATTATAAAAAATTAAATGTTATTGTACACTTTTTTTTTCATGCCAGCTGGTGCATTACTTTATGTTGACCTTTAAAACCACACTTACAATGAACTTCTTATGGGAGTGTTCTTTTATTCAATATTATAGCCTGTAAAGGTTAAATTTAGTCAGTGAATACATGCAACAGGTTTTCACCATCTTTTTCTGTTCTGCATGCAGCTATGCCTCAATCTGTCCCAGAAAAGTGGACCCAGAACCTGGAATATCTCATGATCTTTGGCACTCTAATTTGCTGGAGTTAATAACTCTCAGCAAAATTTGCTGCAAGCCCCGTTAGCAGGTGATTTACTAGCTTGCAGTTTTCTCAAAGACTTTGCTAAAACACTCAAGGTAAAATGTTGTTTATTACAGACAGTGATGCACAATAGCAGGGGCTGACCAAGCTGTAATTATGTCACCCAAAAATCCTGCAAATTTATCAGACCATTAGTGAGGGGACACATTTGTCTGCTGTGTGTATTCATGTGCCACCAAAGTCATATTTATAGGATTGCTTTTTAAAGGGAACATAAAGAATGTCCGGGAAACCTGAACTTGGAAGAAAAACAGCATGATTGCTTTCATTGTTGCCAGCATCTGAACAGTGGACATCACAGATTTTCATTCAAAAGCAGCCAAGAGCTCTTTACTTTACTCACAGCTAAGTCAGGGTTTAAAGGAAGATTTGAGGGTGGGATAAGTCACAGTAAAGTCTTCCTTTTAGGAATGAATAACCCAGTGTTTTAGGTAGTTGAGCTTTGCAATCACACTTTTTATGTGTGAACCTGACCACTTAGAAAAATTTCTTTGCTCCAGTTTCCCTCAACAGATTATTTCTTAGTGGACTTAGAAAAAAATAAATGCATATTTATGTTACATATAAGACGTAAGAAGCCTCAACCCCAGGTCTATTGCAAGATAATGGAGCAAAATAAACAATTAGCTTGAATAACATTAAACCCTCATATGGGGTGGGGGGGCAGTGAGTGAGGTAGAAATATGCCTTACACGCTGCTTCCTCAGAAAGAAGGATTAGCACCATCTTAAAAAGCTATAAATTCTTCCAATTTAATTATGCTGAGCCACGTAGGACAAAGAGTCATCAGAATTTAAGTTCTTTTGCCCTGGAACATTTTTTATAATAATTATATATAATGCAATACACTGGACATATAATGATACATTTTGATGCCAGACCATGTTGAGCCTCTTTCTTCCTTGCTCTTGTCATCTGCTACTACTTCCTGACCTGCTCATCACACACTCACAATCCTTTTTCTCACAAGTTTCAGCATTCATCAGAAACAGGGCAAATTGACTTCACATTATGCCTCATTTTTTCTTTGAGACAACTCATGCTAGCTTGCCCTTGCTATAGTTAGATCTACAGCTGTAGCAAGGTGTTGTGTGTTCAGGTAACACTTGCATGTTTTTATCTTCTTACCTCTGCACATAGTTGTGTTAGAAATACACAAATTCCACTAAAGTTGGGATTTTTTTTCAACAGGGCAGCAGATTGTTTGGTTGGTGCTTCTTTTGTTATATCGTATACCAACCTGAACTACAAAATATGGTCCTTTGGGGAAATTAAATTATGTATATAGGATTGGTAAGTGTGCTAAACCTCTTCAGAATGCTTTCCATGTGCTCTCCCTTCATTCTCTCTCCCTCTGGATGTTATTATTTTGCTTTTCACAAGGGCCTGTGCAGGTTACCTTTACATTTCAAATTCTCTCCAGTTTAAGGTGCTGGAATGTCAGACACTCACTTTCAGCCAGAATTTCTACTTCTCACTACTTTTAGGCCAAAGGAAAAAAAATAAGATTTTATAACAGTGAGCTTGTAGACAACAGAAACTATATTACAGAATAATCTTGTTCTCGGGAAAGAAATAAATAAACAGTAACAAACGTGACCTTGAGGTCCTATGAGGAACTGAGCATACTATAAGAAAAAAATGTATAAAAAAATTTGACTGGAGTAGGATATGCTACACTTAACAACTTGAATGAACACATGTATCAACCTCTTCAGTGCTGTTTCAAAGTGCTGTAAGTGATAATAGCAATATTTTATTTTCTTTAATAGAAATTATGTAGAATTTTTTGAACAATACTCTATTAGGAGAAGCTGTATACCAAACTCTCAGTAGCCCAGAGCTGTGAGCAACAGATCTAAATGCCTATGAGACAAACAAGTCCAAGTAACACATGAAAGTGTTAAGAAAAAATAATATAAATTCCTGAACAACTGCACATTTAGAAGAGAGAACACAAGCTTCATAATACATGCCATGAGGTTTCTTTGTTAAAAAAGACTGTTTGACTGTGTGAGTGAGAACAATTTAGTCTAACTGGCACACCAAGATGATACTGAAATTTGACCTTCTGACTCTACAGCCAGTGAGGCATTAATTGCATTATTTCCTGTTTCTTTAAGTAGTAACTGTTGTGCAAATTTTTTCCTTCTCTTTGGGAATTTTTTTTCTCCTTTTTTGAAACTTCAAAAAGTAGGAAAAGTAAGCTCTTGCATCTAATATTTGGAATCTGTCAAGAGGATTTATAGTAGGGTTTATGGCCAAGTAATTTAACTCTTGCTGAATTCAACAGGACAAATTCACCAGGGTTGTCATGCTTGTTTGAGAATGAAAATTTTTCTGGATGCATCAAATCCATCTCATGGCTTGAGATGGAACAGGGGAAAGCCTCATAAAGATTTACAGAATAACTGAATATTCTGAGTTGTAGGGGACCCACAAGGATCTTTGAGTCTAACTCAGCCCTAAACAGGACCACCCAGAAGAGTCCCATCATGTGCCTGAGAGCATTGTCCAAATGGTTCTTGAACTCTGTCAGGCTTGGTGTTGTGCCCACCTACCTGAGAGTCAGTTCCAATTCCTAACCACCCTCTGGGTGAAGAACCTTTTTCCAACATCCCACTTAAACCACCACTGACACAACTTCAGGCCATTCCCTCGGGACCTGTCGCTGGTAATGAGAGAGAAGAGATCAGTGCCTGCCTCTCTCTCCTCTTTGTTTCATGAGGAAGTTGTAGCCTGCAAGGAGGTCTTCCCTCCAGCCCCTCTTTTCCAAACTGAACAGACCAAGTGACCTCAGCTGCTCCTCGTATGGTTTTAGACAGAAGAAAGCCTCTGGCAGGCTCTCTAAAAGAGTTTTTTTCTAATTTAGAGCACTAAGAAAGAATGTTCCCCAGATTTTCAAAAACCTACTGATGATTTTAAGATAAGTGATATTGTTTTATATTGCAGAAAATATTTCTGGAAATTAGATCCACTTTAAAGCAAACCAACATAAAGAAGCTCAAAATACTTGCTTTTGAAAATGTGGTTTGATGACCTCGCGTTTATGAGAATTCAAAGGAACTTCCAGGCTCTGACATCCAGAAATACCAGATATAACACTCTACAACTGGAAACCACAGTTGTATTAGTAATTTGGCTGTAGTGGCTCAGTGAATGCCCACAGGTATTCCATAAATACACTGTCCATCTTCAGCAGGACACAGTGATTCACTCAGTTCTTGGCCAGATTGTTGGAAGCAGAGGCCCCTGTCATCAGTTCTGGGTAGTTTACATAGAGTTACAGCTCCTCCTTGGACCATTTCTCCCCTTTGAAAAATTGCCATAGTGAGTTCTCCAGCTTGCCAACTTGGCAGACTACATCCTTGAAGCTGGAGAAGAGCCAGAAATCACTGCAGCATTGTGAACCTCCAGTCTCAGTCAGTCATCAGCCTCTATCAGCACTGTTGCTTATGTTCACAGAGGAGCTTCCTGATCATAATTTGGGCTCAGTCAAAATCCTTCTTCATTTTAGGAAAGTGCTGAGTGGGGTCCTATTAAAATATTTGGATAGACACATATAGTAGACCTAGCCTCTTGATAATTTCCTGGAGAATAAAAGAGACTTACTAATAAAATGTGCTGGGGATTTCTTTCTCATGTCTTTTCAGCATGAAGGGACGTAGTCTAAATAGCAATAAAGGACTGAGAAATTTCCTGTTACTACTACTCTCATCTGTTTATTGATAATAAATTCAATTGGTAATTTTGCTAATTTCAGCTACTAAAAACTTTCTTGGAACTCTTTCATGCCAGCTTTTTTTAATTGCTTGGATACTACAGGGGCATGAAGAGCTATTGGAATGTTAAGTGATATACAGCCACACGCAAAAGCTTATAATAACACTTTTCCTTACCCTGAAATGCACAGATAATTGAAAAGGTAAGGCTTGTAGAAGATTAAGAAAATGGGTGGAGTGGTGAAGATTGCTAATAAAAAATAGTGGGTCTAGTAGAGAAGCTGTGGAGTGGCAGGTTTTCTTTCTTCTGTTTTAAAAAATGCAGTGAAAGGCATTTTCTATGGGAGTTATTTTCACCTTTAATTCTGTGCATCTGCTTGCTGAGAGCAGGTGATATCTAGGCCAATGGATACTCTGGGAGTATGTTGGTGTATACTTATTCAAAGGTCTGTCTCCACCCAAGAGTGGCCAACGTCCTATACATTTCAGTGAAATCAGGACTGCATTATGGAGCAAGAAGCAGCTGCCAAAACATCCATGCACTGTGTGCCATTACCTGCACATCTAAATGGTGTTATGTATATGCATCAGTCTATTTTTTATCCTGTTCATTCTTTACCTGATAGTACACATGCCCTAAAAATAAAACAAAAAACCCTATATTTGCTTGGTAGCAGCTTCTCCCTCATACTTTTGCCATTCAGAGCATTCAAATACTCCCTTTTTTCTGTTGCCCATCTCTCATAATGAAAGATATAAACTTCTGTTATTTTTCTCCGCACCTTCTTGCATTGAAATTTTTTTCTCTCTTTTTTTTTTTTTTTTTTTAATTCCTACACTAGCTTTACATTAGTGCCATTCAATTTCTTAAACAGATTAAAATCAGAAATTAAGCCGTATGATCTCTGGGCCCGAGGCTGTAGTGTTCACTAGCACCTCTCTCTTATCTGGATATGGGGACTGCAAAACTCTGATTTCACATTAGAGTTATGAGATTTATAGGAACATGGTTTTGATTTGCATGCCATAATCTGCTACAATTTTCTTAATCAGGCACAGAACAGATTTTTCATCAGTCTGCAAATTTTATAATGATTTCCTATTTTGTAGAAACAAAAAATAAAAAATCTTTCCATGTCTTTCAGCCTTATTATTTTTCTGTGTCCTCACGTTCAGACAGAGAAGTTTTTAAATTTGTCGACTTCTCAATTGCTGCTATTCAAGACAAGGTTCATAATTCCATAGCATTTACTTTTGACTCCACACCATTTATTTGAATCTCCAGATTCAAGTAAACATGTAGGTTTATTTTTCATCTTCACCATAACTTTATACAGACACCATCTTCACATGTCAGGTACAGTATCAATGAGAAATCTGTTTGTCCTGTTTGGTAGACTTAAAAGCTAATAAATAACTGATTTACCAGGTTAAAGTAGTGTTTCACATTAATCCTTATACAAAAACATTTAATGGATAATGTCCAAAGCAGGAATATTTCTGTGTTTGGTTTTCAATTATTTTGTCCGTCCTAGCTGAGATGTCCTTCTTTGGGCCAAAAGCCTCACAAGAAGTCTCCAGCACAGTTAAGAAGAGAACAATAATCCTCAACTTCTTTTCCTGTGCTTTACAAGTACTGTGATATTTCTGACACCTGGCTTTCAGTTTGCTTCCCTGCTCTATCCATAAATTTTACTGAATGCTTTTATCATTTCTCAGCTTGCTTGATGCCTTGTTGTTTTTGTTGTTTTAAAACATCTTTTCACCAGCTGACTTTGAGTACTTGTCAGGGTCACGATCTACCTATGTCATTTTTTGTTTTATATCTAAGAAAGACACTTTTTTTTCTTCTTCTAGGGAAGTTATTGGTTATGGAATAATTCAGTTCATGACAATATTACCTTCATCATCTCTTTGACATTTCCATCTGCATTTGGGAGGCATCCAAGTGTTCATGCCAGTTGTGTTCATTGCACAAGGATTTTGGCATCAAAACCACTGACGAAATTTTTTTTTTTCCCCAGGAAACCCACCCCCCCCTGCCCCGCCCCC
>JAWWEU010000001.1:90163504-90198568 GCA_035583155.1 Acropternis orthonyx | reverse complement strand
CCCCCAAACCAACAAAACCCAGAAAGAAACAGAACCAAAAGCCAGCTAGTTTGTCAGTAAGCTTTTTTCTTCTTATTTTCAATTCTGGCTGTCAACCCATAATATCATCAAAGTAGCTAGGTCTGTTGAGGATCGAGTACAGAGAGAAAGAAGTCAAGAAGCTTCAGAGGAATAATAAAAAATAGCACAAAGCTGTCCAGTCCAATAGACTGGGCTAGAAGTTTAGAGAAGAGGAAGCTAATTATATTCCCAAGAAGAAGAAAGGAGGTATGGGTCATAGTCTGGGAGATGGGGCACGTCCCTTCCCTTGCCTTTGTAATCTGAAGTCTGTGGGGACAGCACAACAGCAGAGTTGTATTCCAAGTAACTGTGTTTATTAAATATTTGTAAATGCCCTTTGCTGAGGTTTCTGACTCTAGGCACTTCTGTTTGGCTGCCAACAGAGATAGCTGACTACAAGGATTATACAATATTTAAAGCTGTATTGCCAAATTCCCTTTCACCACTTTCTCTTTTCCTTCTGAAATGAAAAAGTGTACAAAAATTAAAACTGTGTTGCCAAACTATGCTTCAGTGTTTCACAGTAAGTAAATCTGGGAAATAATATACATTTTCCATTCAAATACCATACTAAAGCTTTTATAAGAGTATCTGGAATAATATTTACATTTTCTTCTCTGGGTGTATTGACAGTCTTTCCTGCTCAGTAGTAGCTAAGTAGCTCCCTACTTTCATTCTCAAGATGGAAATTATCTTCATGTACTGTGTGGTGTCCCTGATGTTCATTCACTTTGTCCTTTGTTAGGCCACTTACGCAGGAAGAAGCTGTTTTGGGAAAAATTGCTTCATGCAGAAACTCAGCCATGGTAAGATTTTATTGGTATGTTCTTATAATGCGGTAATTGTCAGTTAACCAAAGTAAAAGTACACTTTCATGAAAGATCACTGCATTATGTGGGAGGCGATAAAAATTTGTTACGCTTCTGAAACACTTAAGAGGTTGTTCATCTAAAGAAACGTACAATATAGTGATCCGTATGTGATCTGGCCTGTTTTAATGGTCTGTCATTGATGGAGTCTCTGATCCAGCACAGTTAATCTGATTTTGAAATTGATTTTTGTATTTGGTCAGCTTTATGTTGTCCTGCAAGTGTTTATTTCTTTCTTTTCAAGAGAACAACATCTGTGGAAATTACTTCTTAAGTGTGCTTTCAGGTTGTAGAAGACTTGGTTTAGGTGGTTTAGTGTTCTTCTAATTGGTCTGCATCCTTCTCTTTCAAGAAATTTAAGTCTCTCTTTCTTAAAATTAGCAAACTTTTCTGCATAGAACATGTATTTATTTGTTCTCAGTACCTCAGTATTATCCAGAATTTATCAAGAATCTCCACAATATATTTTCTTAGAACAGCTGAATTTTTCAGTTTTAATTCTGAAGTAATTTTTCCTATTTGTTCTGAGGTTCTAAATCAGACGCCATTTTAAGGCTCATCCCTTTCACTTGTAAAAACATGTAAATGAGACTTCTCAATTGTTTTCTGAGCTAAACAGTTTTAGAGATGTTACAGCATGCTCCTTGGGCATTTCTGCAAACTGATGATTCTGAAATTCTCTTGAATCATCTTTCCAATGTGGATGTTGCTTTGCAAAAAAAAAAAAAAAAGAAAAAGAAAAAAATGCCATCTGCATGTGCCCATTTTCTTGAAGAATAAACAATCATTTGCCTTGTAAGACAGTAAAAGCACAGTCTTTAAATGCCTTCTGCATTTTTCTGTCTACCTGAGTCCATTTACTTCCTGCAGATTGTGGCATCATATTCATTGCAGTTTTTGAATGGCTCTGAGATCTCTTTTGAAAAAAAAAGTCATTTATATTACATGTTTTGAGGTTGAAATTTGCCTCTCTCAATGTTTATTTCTGGATCATCTCAGTTTGCATACAACATGCTCACCAGTCCTGTTCTTCATCACTTATTTTCCCTTCAAAATTGCAATGGCTTGCTAATTTTCTTAGCCTTTTCATTTACTTTTCTGTCTACTATTTTCACTTCAGAGCAATCAGTAGAAGACAGAGTAGAATGACCAGTGGTTTGAGAATACACAGTTTCATAGAAATATCAACAATCATGTAAAAAGGTTAGTGTGCTGGTGTAAAAAAGTGTGTTTCGACAGGCAACAAGTTACAGGTTTCAGCTTCCATTACACTAAACACTATTGCCAGCTTTTCTCATCAGCATTAGTTACTACATACTGCTGCCAGTCCTTTGACATAGGAGATCAGGTACAAAACTGAGCTATCAGACAAATCTGTATTCTTCAAAATACAGAGAATTTTAATTATTTTTTTCCTCCTAAACTGTAATGTGTGTTAAAGTCCCAAGGTTGCAACTTGTCATTTTGACTCCACTGTACTTTTCAGTTGGACCAGCACTAACCCTGGAGAACATGAGCAAAACTATTAATTTCCCATTCCAACTACCCACATTTATTAACTATATCCAAGTACATAGATTGCATGATCAAGTTAACCCTTATGTATTGCAAAAAAATCCTGAAGTTAAGTTATTGACATCCCAATTACTTTTTGTGGTATTTTTAGGGGCTGATATCAGGCTAGAGGTAAGACTTTATACTTTCAGATTTGGATTAATTTAAATAAAAAATTCTGGTGTAAAGCTGTCACTTAACATGACCAAATATCATTCAAACAATCTTAAGCTTGCTCAAGGTGAAGAATGGGGGATATATATATATATATATATATGTATATATATATGGGAATAAAGGTGGAAGGTGCAAAAGAGAAGAGAGGAATGGAAGTAGAGGACATCTGTGGAATGGGAGGTGGTATCAAAGATGGACAACTTACAGAGTACTTCTAGTGTCATTTCACCATGGTTAATTCCTAGATAACTCACATTTTATTCAGGTATTTGGTTGAGGGTGTTACATGTAAGAGAATATGCTTTGAGGCTCCCTGTGAATTAGTGCAATGGAGTAGAGAGGAACATTTCCAAGGGGGAAAAAATTAAAGCAGAATGTGTCTTGTAATCTATATGGTAAAGGTAAACACTGTGTCAGTGTTACCTGTTTCACTAAAAGCTGAGGCATTAGGAACTAATAAATATGCTCCTGAAAAATGAAGTATATAGGAAAAACCTATCTTCTAATGATAGAAGATTTCTAAAACCCATTAGAAAAAGGTACCATCCTTATATCTGAGAACAATATCATTTACCAGTTCTTAACCTTCTCATTAATACACACTTGATGGCATTTAGCAGCGGCAGAACATATGTTTTTCCAGTGTAAAAAATGTCCCATTTGATGCAACTATATACATTCAGAGAAACCACAGACACTTGAGAGGCATAGGCTGACATTAAAAATTGAAGACTACAAATAATAAAAGATTAAAGATCTCTAGCCAACAACCTTTTCTTCCCAAGAAAAGTTTAAAAAACTGATTCAGTGTCAGGGTACAATTTATTACAAAGCCTATAGACCTGTTTCATGTCTCGTGAGTTCCAGAAACAAAGTCTATGTCCATTTGAGCAGAAAGTGTCCAGCTGCTATCTTCAAAATACTAGGATTTGGTCTTCTTGCTCTTGTGCATTTCAACTGTGTAGCACATTAAAAGCAGTTCAAGAACTATATTGTTGAACTTCTTCCTCATGCACTGGAGACAGATGCATTCACACACACCTGAGATTTCCATCTGTCTGCAGCTTGTATAGATATATCCCACCTACAGCCCAGTGACCAAGGTGCTTACCTGAAATTGAAGGTCAAGGCACACACAGGGATTTGAACCACAATGGTGAACTTAAAAATCAATTATTTTCACAGCCCTGAGCTCATGAACTATTCTGAAAGATCAAGAGAAAAATTATTAAATATTATTTGAATATTGAAGCAATTCATATTCCCCAAAAAGTCAACATAAATATATACAAAGGTCTGACTGAAAGTGATGAAATATAGAGCAGGAATTGTAACCAAAACCTCTCATCTGCTGGTCACTGCAATAGTAAGTTCTATAAAAGGTGGATACTGAGTGACGGAACAGAAATATTTACCATTTCAGCTGGTTTTGTACAGAGAGGTCGTTGTGTTAGGAGCTATACAAACACTAAACAGGTGGTCTCTATCTATCCAACTTCATTTTGTATATGGAGATACAAGGTAACTTATACATATGCGTTTCTGTAGTCATATCCGAATGATAACATAGTACAGTTGAAACCCACAAACAAAAGGGGACCACAGGGCAATGACACAGATATGGGAAAAGAGATAGCTGTTTGACACATCACAATAGCCCTCTAGCTGTCATTGTTTTTATTTGTCACCTAAACATCAAGGTCTTGATTATGGTAATCTCATATATAGTCTACAGTAATAATCCATATCTGAAACAAGATTGCATGTTTCTTGCCCAGCAGGATCAGAAAATAACCTCATCCCTAGTGCAAAAAGATGAGGTGACTTCTCCATATGGATCATAGAAAAAAATATGGCTGTTATTAACACATGGATTTGTCTACTACCTTTCTTCGAATGTCCTTGCTCTTCAATCCTGTTTAGCAAAATGCAAGCCACTTACCTATCTATTGTTTTGTATCTGCTGTCAAGCATCGGTCTTCTTACAGATTTGAAAATGAATGCATAAAAGGAGCTGTGTCATAATTTGACTCTATCACACAATAGGGCAAAAGTGGTATGTGCTATCAAGAATGGAGAACTTTTCTGTGTGCTATGTTGTACACTGCATTAATTCAAATAATTGAATTTGCAGTTTTCTTATGCTAACAGAGAAATGTGAAAACACTGTCTAATAAAGAGAAAGACTGCACACATTTTAACAACTCATAGACTATTATAATTCATATTAAATTTACTTTAAATTTTAAAGTTAAAACCTTTTAAGCAATTGAAAATATTTAAGGCATTTTCAAAATAAAACCAGTTTCAATAATATAAGCAAAGTTAACAGGAGTTCCTACATTTCCCCTGCATTTGTTGTACTACAGCAAACAATTCAAGATAAATGAATGACCTAGATAACTAAATCATTGCTGGTCATTAAAAAGGAAAGTACAAAGGATTGCAAGCTAAAAGGGAAAGTGAGGGTGAAACAAAGGAAAGAAAGAGGAAAAGATGTTTGAAAAGGAGAAATAAATGCCAATAAAGTGTGTCATTGTGTGTATTAAACACATTTTAATTTTTTTCACAGTGTTTTATCTATTTTATCTGGTTTATCAGTGCATGAATCACTTTACTCAAACCTTTGTTTTCAAATGTCCTTAACTTTATCTTGTTTTTGTCATGAAATTGGAATGCTACTATTTGACATGACAAAGTTTGTGTTTATGTGATAGTCTGTTACTTGGGTCTGGGCAATTTTTGTCCTTCTAATTTGAAAATATGATTTTCCTTATACTCTTGCCATCCTGAGGCGCTTGGTCTAGTTGTGTGGTTAAAGTTGTCATTCACCTCTGAATCAAAAGATCAGTGAGAAGACAAAGTACTTCCTGAACTGACTTTATGGGACAGACAGAAAAGATGACAGTAAGGAAAGCATGAGTCAAAGATAACATTTGTGTCTATGGCTGTCATAAAAAATATCTTTATATAGCTAGAAGAAAAAAAAAGTAGGTCCTTTGCTAGCGTTGGCTGAATAATTCATTTTGAATAAATTATCCAGCAGATGTACTCCCCACACACTGCTTTTTGTTTGTTTGTGAATGGTTTGTGAACAGACCTCTTCTTCTGCTAATGTGTTCCTTACTTGGAAGTGTTCACCAGAGTTCTTGTGCAAGTCAAAGAGGCTTCCCAAAAGCTGTTTTGTAGTAATGTCATCACTCTGGGCCCATCAAATGGTTCATCTATCTCAGTGTTGTATCAGTGGTCTCTATGAAAACGTTAGAGTAAGGAAATGTTGTGACCTTCTCACTGAGACTCTTCTCTTAGTAAACCAGTGATTTTCAAACTTCCTTGAGGGAGACTGCATCAAGGTTTCTTAGCAGAAGTGTTTGTGTATTGGTTTGTCATGAATGTGGTGAGTTACTTTTTGGCTCACTGTGGCTAGGATTTTCCTGTTTAATTCCACCACAGTAATCAAACACGTTTTTCCTGTTAAATTTGGGATTTGGTCCATTTTTATGTTGTGGATAATCATGACATATTTGTAGCTTTCATGATGGTCACTTAATCATGTAGTCATACCAAAACAGTTACTTATTGTTAAGACCATTCACTCTCATCTTTTTTTCTCTTTCTGAAAATTTTTATATACCTCAGCCTTCAGCATTTCAGTTTTTCTTAATTTAAACAGTTTGAATCTGTCATTCTTATTACAGTGGTCATCTATGTAGACCTCTCATTTGCTGTCATTTTTCTCTTTTGTTTCTCTGATGTGTCTCAGCAAGGATCTTGACCAGAGCTGGACATAGTACTCCAGTTGAGGCTCTACAAAGTGGTGTGAAGCTGAAAGGTTTGCTCATATTTTTTGCAAGCTATATTCCACATACACATCTCAGTATGACGTTTTGCCATCATCAGAACAGCACGATATTTTTGATCGTGTTCAGACTGTAGTCTGTGTAATCCCTTGGATCTCTTTCCAAAAGCTGCTACCTAGCCAGCTGTTTCCCATCCTGTTCTTGTGAAGTTGATTATTCTTACTTGTTTGTAATACCTTACACTTGTCTCTGTTGGATTCAGACCAGTTTTTCAAGACCATTTCTCTAATTTACTACCATGCCCTCTGTTCCACTTTGGTGAGATCCCATCTGGAGTACCTCATCCAGTGCTGGAGCTTCCAACAGATAAGGATGTGGACCTATTGGAGCAAGTCCAGAGGAGGGTTGCAAAGATGGCAACAAGGCTGGAGCACTTCTTCTACAAAGACAGGTTGAGACAGTTGGAGCTTTCAGCCTGGGAAGAGAAGGCTCCAGGGAGACCATATAACACTTTCCATTACCTAAAAAGGGCCTACAGAAAAGCTGGAGATGAACTTTTCACAAGGGCATGTAATGATAGGACAAGGGGGAATAGCTTTAAACTGAAAAGGTAGCTTTAAATTAGATTTTAGGAAGAAATTCCACTTAGATCAGCTGTAGATGCACCCTCCCTGGAAGGGTTTAAGGCTGGGTTGGGTGCATCTTTGAGCAACCTGGTCTAGTGAAAGGTGTCCCTGCCCATAGTAGGGGAGTTAAAACTAGATGGTCATTATGGTCCTTTCAACCCAAACCATTCTGTGATTTTAAATTCTGGGTCTGTCTCCTATCTATTTCAGACATTCTCAGCTTCATTTCACATGCAGATTTAATAATTTAATAATCTGTTGTGGCTTGTTTGTTTCACTGTTTTGGTTGAGGGATTTTATTTTATTGGTGCTCTGTTATACATATCATTAGTAATGTATATTGAAAGGGTTCATAATCTGAACAGACCCTTTATAGTAATCTGTAAATATTCTCTCCTTAAATCCTTTCTCAAGTGAAGTATTCAAAGAAAAGAAATAATTCAGCATCTTTTCATATGGAATCAATGATCTTTGTTCAGCTTCAGTGATATATTTTCAGCACTCTGGTGGGTAGGCTGTAATGGATACTATACATATGCTTGTGTAATGAATTTAGATACTGTGCAACCCAGCTTCCTGTTAAATTCTTACTATATTCTTTAAAAAGTCTTAACATGTATTAATATTTGTGTATCATACCATGCAATACTGATATTCTTACAGAACTACTGCAGTGACTCTTGGTCAACAATAATTCATTTGGATCATTTACTCAGCTAAGTCACTGGATGTTGTTTACTGTGCTGTCTGCTGTTGTCCTTGAATCTTGCTGATTAGTCCAAGTCCAAGCTAAAGCAAGAGACAGCTGCACAGCTCAGATAGCTTTCTCTGAGCTTATACTGTAAAAAATTATGCTGAAATTTTCAAATAAAACCTGTCCCTCTGTCTTCCTCTCCCTTTCTCATATACTCAGTCATAATTACAATGAAATTACTACTTTTTAAAAATGGGGAAAAAAAATTATTGTGTAACAACAAAGATAATGGTCAAGTTAGTTTTCCTGATATGAGAAAAAAATCCTAACAATATTTCTAAAAGTAGGAAAACCTTCTTCAAGTTCAGTCAATCAGTTCAATTAGACTAAATGTGCACTTAGATTTAGATTTATTTAGGTATTTATTTTATGTTTTGACATATTTTGTTTGGTTTTCATCCTGATGATTGCCAGCTGAGTCGTGCTTGTCATATGTGGGAAACACAAATACGTACTGTATATATAATGTCATAGATGCCAGCAACCAGTGTAATTCTGAAATCTAACACTGACTAGTTATGGAGTAAAATTAAAAAGAATTATAGGACTGGTGAAGGGGAAATTCCACTGCTGTCCAAGAGTTGAAGATGAGGTACTACATTCTGGACAAACTGGGACATATAACTAAACTACTAAAATTAACAAAAGTGTTAGGTTTATGAGTATTTGGTTAAGTATGGCCTTATCACTGAAGAACATTTATGATAGGTAATTACTGCTTCTTAAAAAACAAGACAAAAAATTGTTTTAAAAAATCTTAAAAATTTTCTGTCTTCTTCTTTAATAGCCTTCATGGCAAACTACTGTATTTTCAGGGTAACTGAAAATATATTTGATTACTTTTTGAAGTCAATAGTGGACTTAAACTGCTGGTATGAATTTACAGTGGCTTGTTAAAAGAATTTCTTGAACTTTTTTGTATCTTTTTATTGGTGTCTTCTGATTTCATAGGAACATGTCAAACTTTTATGAAGCATACCTACATTCAGGGTAGGTTAATGCCAAAATGTTAATTCTCTACTTTATTTTCCTTCTGTTTTCCAAAATCCCTTCCTTTAAGTATTTTCTCGACTGAGAAATACATTTTAATGTGGTATCCCAAAGGAATGAGTGTCACTGATGTGACTCTTCCAGTGCCTGTATCACTAATTTATTCATATTATTTCTTCAATAAAAAAGTTGTGGTGCTTCCATTCATATTACCTGAGTACTCTAAAATATATCATCTCCTGTACATTTTTTTGGCCATGACCAACACAATGATTGGCAGAACAAGATTAAAGGATTATTTATCTTGATATACCCCCTCTGCTGTTATCAGACCCTTCACACTAGTATCTTCTATATTTGCCAACAGAGATGTTGTATCTCGTCTAACTAATTCGGTTATAGTATCTTTGATGAATATGTAAGAGAACATTAGTATATTCTGCATTGAATGGCAGTATTTCAAATAGCCTGTAAGTGTGAAGCTCATCTGATTAAGCACGGTTCTTTTACCATGAAACTATCTACATCTAAGTTATTAATCTTAAACTCCCTCAACACTTAGTGGACAGTAGTTCTTGGGACCTCGTATAATCAGCCTAAATTTGTACATATGAATATCTCTGAGAAAATCGCTTTTTGTGATCAGTAAGCACAGTCTGGCTTTTAAGGAAAAAGTTAAGATGAACATCATAACATGGTATTGTCTGATGCGTACTGAAAAGTAGTATGCTTTAGAGGTAATCTTAAGCACAATTGCACCTGAAGATAAAAAAGTCTTTGTGTGAAATTCACACACAGTGTTAAAACCAAGCTCATGTCTGAATAAATTACATCAGCATATCTGTATTGATTTACAAAAAAAAAAAAATTCTATTAAGTGCAAGAAGGTACATCAGGGTTAGCCACATTTATTATTTTTAGGTAGACTAGTTGAATTTCATAAAACAAAAGTAATGATTGCACTCCGCTTTCTCTGTGCACACCTTATTTGTAATGATTTCTGAATCATGTAACTGTATTTCATTAAATTCAATGAGAGTGTTTGTTCATGTCTATTAATCTACAGGAGTCCCAAAACAGTAAGTGATTTTAATTTAAATATGATTATATAAAATCATAATTATAATTGCTTTTAAAAGAAAATTTCACTCTAGAAGACTACATAGAGGATTATTGATCATTAGAGAAGAAGTCTTGCATTCAGAGTTTTAAATTTTTCAGTGCTGGTCCTCCTTTTTTTACACAAGCTGTTGTGCCCAAGCTTTCTACTTCATAGCCAATGACATTGGCTTTAAATACCCTCTGTTTCAGAATCATCTTGCAATAACATTTTAAAGTGTTAATTTCAAGACCTACTGATTATGATTATACCAGGTAACACAACTCTGGTAAACAGTTGGGAAGACTTTCTCTTTACAAGTGCAACTTCTTAGACATAGTTTGCCTGTTCTGAATGGAAAGAGTAATTTAGCTGCTTTTTCACAAAACAGCCAAACAGACAAATTAAAAGCTGGGCATCTTTGCATTCCTGCTACTGCTGACCATGCATAATCTGTGTCTGTGTTGCTAGCATGGTTATCTACCCTTTGGGTTGAATTTGGCCCTGCCACTTCCTCACTAAGCTCCATGGGCTAATTACCAAGTGAGCTGCTACTGAAAAGCTGGCAAAGACAAAATAATTCTGAGACTGTTCCCTCATGACCTACACTACTTACAATAGGACAATTTGAAATATTTTTAACATGGATTTATACTGAAATAAAACAGCTCTATTAACTGTGAGTGGAGTGAAAAGATAATCTAAACACTTCTGATTTTTTTGAAATGCCAGTGTGTGAAATACTAATAGACTTGATTTATCCCAAGAACTTCAGAATGATTTAGCATTATCTTATCTGTCATTAGTAATAAACATTATGCTTTATGGATTGAAGAAGGACTTTGTAATATATTGTACATAAGAATGAAAATAATTAATAAAAAATTCAAGTTAGTTTAAAATATAAGTATGCAGTATCTAAGAAATCTGGTTCAGGTAAATTTAAGGATCTGACTTTGGAGACCAAATCAAGGATATTCCAGTTCAAATTGTTGTTCATCCCTTCCTTGCTTTTCAACATCAAATAGTTATGTCAAAACATTTCACTGTGATTTTAAGGAAGAATCAGATCAAAAAGATGCTGCCATAATACAATTCCCTCCATCTCTTTAGCAAAAGCTGATAGGATTTTCTGGTTTTTGGATCATCAAATTCCCTGGTAAATACTGAGTATTCACTGATGTAAAGTGAAGCAAACGCTGGATACTGATGTGCTCTATCATTCACCAGTATAGTATGTATGTGCTAAAATCATAGCTTTCTGTGTGCTATTTGTCTTTCTCCTCATGGTTATAAATGAAAAGAAACAGAATTCTGAAGAGAAAGGTCTCTAAGGTCGGTAATTCAGTAAACAATAAAAAATATTGAAAAAAATTCTTTCTAATATAGCAGTGACACAAAAAGGTCGAAGCTGTGAAGTCATCACCTTCACTATGGAGTAACCAATTCTGAATGAGAAGCAATCAGATATGAAAACTTTTCTTAAACTGTGTATTTAAAAACCCCCAAAACAATATGCTTATCCAAAAATTACCTACAGACTTACAGCTTTGAACATAACTAATTGTACAAGGTGACTTTTAAAAATTAATAAGTGAGTGCAGGAAATAATGTGGTACTAAATAAAATTAATCCTGGTCTACCTTAAAATTCAACAACCTTGCTTCATAAAAGTGAGGATTCTATAGGATGCTCCTTCAAACTACAAGTAACGTATGCTGGCAAACCATGTAATCTCAGTGGTAACATGTTTGTTTACTATTCCCTTTTAGTAGAAAATCCTCAAATGCAAACAAATTTCTAACACTATCCAGTTCATGTAAATGCAAAATCTTGCTAGAGTGTCATCTTCCAAAACACTCTAGTATTTAATCCATTCTGCCAGTTTAGTCATTTTTATGGAAATGCATCATAACTGGTTTTCACAGCATCTCTAAACTATATTTTACTTTGAGTCTGAAATATCATTGCATAAATATACTAAAAAGGATGACTTGTACTTGATAATAGAGTAATCAAAAATTGAATAAATGGTGTGTCCAGCTAGGCATATTATTTCTTTGTTTTCTAATCCTTTTGTTGTGCTTCATTTTGTAAGTCCTCCATACAGCTGAATAGAAAATGTTATCAATAAAGGCAAGCCATTAATCCATCCATGACAAAAATTAAGATATATTTGTCCTTTAAGGCTGACTGCCTCTGTTCTGTTCAACTATGGAGGTCAATAACCTGTAAGTGTTTAATGAATATTGCTATAATGTTACTTTCATTATTGAATTAGAGATGGCTTTGAAGAAGACATAATGGTTTGATCTGGTTTTTTTTAAATATTTATTAAACTTTCAAAAATCTATGAGTTGTATTTCTTCAGTTAATATTTTGAAAGAGGATGAATATTTACATCAGATTTACATAAGAAAAACGTTTTGAATTTATAATAAATAATAATCTTTCTGTCTACTAATGAATACGTTTTCACTTTTGTGAATCCTAGCAAATTTGAAATAGATTTATTACTGTAGACTATTTCACAGTCCTGGGATTAAATTATTACCATGTAATTTTATATAAATATATTATATTTTCATTATTTCATATTAGTTTTTATTATCAGCAGATGTCACTGTTAACAGAATAAAAAATATCAGATTTAAGGTCCATTCAGAAAATTAACTTAAACCCAGATGTAGATGGTTTGTTCTTCAAAGTAGCTAATGGAAGCTCAGAAAGACATAAAACAAGATACTTTCAGTTCTGGTAAATGTGCAGTGAACATGTCTGAGAACAGGTTTACCTCCAGCCATAACACTTTTACAGTGATCTACAGAAACTACCCGTAGTAGCATTTCTCTAAACCTACCGGACAACATACTGAAGAATTTTTCTGGCCCTCAAACAGCTCAAATTGTACAAAGAGACTAAATGCTAGTCTCTGAAACTCTGCTAGATATTTTCATATTTTACAAGTTACAGCAAGAAAGAAAAGAAGGAGTCACCCTCTCTTCTGCCTCCATTGGTATGTGGTTTTATTAAGTTACACACCAATATTGATGGCACTTTGTTATAAGAAATATGATTACATAGGAGTTTTCTACATAAAATCTTATGTTCCAGTCTTCCTAACAAAGCAGACCTGAACCCAAATTTCTTAGAAGCATCAGTTGTGCAGTTTAACTCTACCAAAAGCCTTCTCCTTTGTTGAAAATGAGTAATTCTTAAACAAACCATTAGATAATAAACTGAATAATGAGGACATGCAGAAATCTAAATTACATTTTAAAGCATCCTGTACTGTCATAAGTTCATGTGCAAGACTGCTTAGAGCAGGCAGCATCACAGTACAGGCCATTGAACAGATATACAGCAGAAGATTCTTTGTTGATTACATGTATTTTTTAAGTAAGTATATACAGTCCTCAATTCTTCCGTGTTTCACAAAATCCTGCAATTTTCCTTGGTTTTGTTTTCTTTTATTTTTCTTCTTTTTTTTTTTTTCTTTTTATTCTACAGTAATATATAAGATATAGGTTAACCTAACTCATGGAACCATACAGATGTATTTGTGTTAAAACTATTATTGTCTTAGGCAGCTCAGCAGTCATTCCTGTTATTTTACTTATATGACAATTTCATGGTTATATTTCTGTTTAATAGTTTTGTTTCCTTGAATTAAAGTTAAGCTTGGATAATATTATTCTACAAAATGAGTCAAACTATCCTGAGACATGTGCCCCATAAATAACAGACATACATACTCCAGCTAATGTTAGATTAGAAATACAAATAAGTAAGCATATTAAATCACAAGGGAAAAGGAAAATACCCTGAACAACAGAACAACGAAGTTAAAACTATTCTTGTAGTGTTCAGAAAGAGGTTATATAAACTGATATGTCATGCCTGCTCTCCTAATGATATTGCAAACGCTTTCAAATGGGAAGGAATAGAAAGGACTAAAGGAATGCAAGGTCTTAGATACTATTACCAATAATTCAACATTTTCATAAAACTTCTGTTGACTATTAGATATATGTAATTTGAGTTATAAAAAATATAGACGCATATGCTTTTTTTCCAAAATGTTGCAAAAGTGCTGACAAAATTAATGCATGTGTGTGTGAAAGGACAATAATTGCAAGCCAGTTTCTCAACATTTTGACAGGGCACCAATGTACTCTTTGTGCAGAGCTGTCTTTTAGAAACTGCTGTTTTATTTAGTAGAATATTTTCTATCTGTTATGGTTGCAAAGAAAATATTTGTGATGTGAAAAGGGTATTAAATGGAGCAGTGTCTTATTTCCAGACATAACGCCAAGTGAGATCCATTCATCAAAGAAGACTATTAACCTTTATACCTAGAGCCTCACTTATCAATATTCTTAACGTTCATTCCAATGATCATTTTATCAGAAAAATCTGATTCTTTTATTCCCTCATTCCAGACTGTCAGTCACATCTGCTGAAACATCTAGTTTTCTTGATGGCCTTCTTAATGAAATACATTGTAAACATAATGATCTTAAACATATGAAACTGTGGAAGAGTATAATTTAAATGGAACAAAATTACAAGATAAATAACTGCTTCTATTTTTGCTTGATACAGATTTTATTATTTACATTGCTACGAAGCACTTTCATATATGATTAGTCAAAATCTTCTATTCTTCAGTTAATGGATTCTGCCACTGAAGTTCTAGTTTGTCATTTTATAAAGCCATATAACTCAAAATCTTTGTTGCCGTAAATCCAAGGGAAGAAAACTTCCACGACAGGGTGAAGGCAGAAAAAGGTCCTTTACTGAGTTCAGCTAAAAGCTTTCAGCAACCAGAGTACAATGACCTGCTCGCTGGGCATACAGAGATCTACAAATTTATAACTCTACTTAATTATCTTATCTATAGAACATAACCAATGCCTAATTAACCCATCCTACAAACTATCCCAAACCACCCCCCTTTCATGCCCCTTTGAAATTGAGTCAGTGGTCTTAAGGACCACCTTTTCATCCCCCCACCCTCATCTTCATTGCATTATGTCTTCTATTTGGAGGTTTTCCAGCATCTCTTACCCTTCTTTATACTATGACTAAACAATATTATATTTTGACTATAACATGTTCTAATAGCTATCTGAATACAAGGGTCCTTATACAGAATATTCTAACTTAATATCTCTCCCTTAGCACAAAAACAGGCTACTTAAATGTAACACAGATGTTAAAATCTTGCTTAAGTTTGTGGTACAGGGGTTACAAACTATTTTTCAAATGCAAAAGACTATAAAACTATAAAACTATATAAAAATCTACAGCTACATTAAGGCTTATGGCAACATCTTCCTTCCACATGTTAAGTCCCTACAATTTACAAATAAGTATGGGTTTTATACCTAAACGTGCAACTCTCATCTACTGTGTGAATATAGTGCTATTCTTTCTTAACACATTTAGTCACATCTTTTAGTGTCATATTTTTTCAGTGCCTGAGCTTGTTTCTACTTTGCTACAAGTTTCTCAGTAATTCCAATGTCCTTTCTGACATATTGTTTTCAATCCTACGACTCCTTAACCTTTCTCAATTCATGAGATTAAATTCTACTTGCTGTAATTTAAGAAAAGGGATCCCTTTTAGTTCCAGAATCAAATAACTAAATGCAGATATCTATTCATAGTCTGTTTTCCTAGTTTGGTTCCTGGAAAGCTGGACCTCAATTTGTTTGATCATGCCTATATTTCTAAAGGCATTTAAATACCCTATGGTAACCAAGGTCTTTACATGGTCGATATGATTCATGACATAGGTATATAATGCAGTGATATGAAAACTGATGCTCTTCTGCTGCTCAGTTCTGGGCCCCTCAGTACAGGAAAGGCATTGAGGCACTGAAGCAAGTCCAAAAAAGGCCAATGCAGCTGGTAAAGGGTCTGTAGCACAAGTCTTACGAAGAGCAATTGAGGAAGCTGTGGTTGTTTGGCCTTGAGAAAAGGAGACTCAGGGGAGACTGCATCACTCTCTACAATTGCCTGAAAGGAGGTTGTAGCCAGGTGTGGGCTGGCCTCTTCTCTGAGGCAACTAGCCCCAGGACACAAAGACACAGCCTCAAGCTGCACCAGGGGAGTGTCAGGCTGAACATTAGGAGGAATTTCTTTACAAAAATGGTTGCCAAACAACGGAACAGGTTGCCCAGTATAAGCCCAGGGAAGTGGTTGAGTCACCATCCCTGGAGGTGTTTAAAAGACATGTGAATGTGGCACTTGGGGACCTGGTTTAGTGTTGGACTTGGCAGTTCTGGGTTAATTGTAGAACTCAATGATCTTTTCCAACCTTAGCAATTCTATGATTCTATGCCAGGAAGGATATGAAAGAGCATCACAAATAGCACTCATATTTAGGCAACTGAAATTGATACCTGTTTGACTTGAGCATTGAAGTCATAAAGCAGTTCAACTGCATGAAATTAGATATCTATCATGATGCAAGAAAATCGCTTTTGGTCCTGCTGGATGTATTGACCAGCTCTCCACTGACTACAGTGGGTGCTAAAAATGTCTAGGGCACATAATCACCGCTACACTCTGAATCTCACCTGTGCTGTCTATTTCTTTTTCCTCCAGATATTTTTTTACATAACCTTTTCCACCCCGGCAAATAATCTTTTAGTCCTACTTATCTCAAATTAATTTCTCATAAACCTAAATACTGATTTTCTTATGTGTCCATCTGTTTTCCTGTCTTCCTACTTTTCTGTTGTTTATATCCTTCCCACACTAATTGCCATAGTTGTGATCCATTTGCTCTACATTAATTGTTTGCAGTGTATATACTAGCTCTAGAGATCCAGCTTTGCCTCCCTTTATAGTCAGTGTAGGAAGACAGTCATTTTTAGAGAGATATTCATGGATTTAGTTTATCTAGTTACTTCAAGATGACAATAATTATGCTTCCAAGTGCCTATTTTCTTCCACTGAATATTTCTATTTAGAAAAACTCTTTTTACATACAACAGGAGAGTGCAAGTTGAACAAGTTCTGGAAAGTTAGGGATTTTCCTGTTTTATCAATATTATTTACTGCTCAAACCAGAGATGAACTATCTATTTGTAATTTAATGCCAATTATCTAGTAACACATCCACTCATTTTTTACCTTTATACATACAGCCACAGTGTTTAACTTACTAACCTCATGTGTGTTTTAAAACACTTACTGAAAAAAAAATTTAAAAAATTTTAAAACATTTTAAAAAAAGGACTTCTTGTGTCTAGTTTGTGTGTATTTTGTTGTTTGTTTTGGCATGCTGAAGAATAGAAGAGCCTGGGGAAAGCTCACTCATCCTTTGCAAACTTGCTACTTAGCTGCCAATATTTGATCTCCAATCTTACATCTTGTTTATTTTGTTTGTAGTGAATTATCATTATGGCATTTTGCCTTTTGAACAGACTTCATTGATATAAAAATGTGCTCTGATCTGGCCAAGTGAAAAATATGTAATGTCTTCTAACAATGTTTCCAGTGAGAGTTCTTTTAAGGACCCTTTCTAAAAGTAGTAGTGAGATGGACATAACTCCAAACCAATGAATATTCAGCATTGTAGCCATTGTTAGTCCAAAATAACTTGTAAGTTAATAAGAATGAAAAACAATTCTTGATTGGCTTTTGATTGTGATTTTTGAAGTGATCCAAGCAACTCATAAAAGACCAGACTTGTACTTTGTTTACTGGACTACAAATGGGGACACATCTCTTGTGGCAAATCCCAGCTAATGTAGTGAGTAGCTTTAACAGTGTAGGAAACATATAAAGTCATAAAAATTGTGTGCAGAAGAAAGAAATTATAATATATTAAAGAGTGAGAATTCTCAATACAATTAGAAATGTGTATCAATAATTCCTCTTTACTTCTGTGAGATGTACAGTTGAGAATTCGACAGACAGTTTGGGGGCAAAAAGGCCCCAAATTTATTGTAGTTTGTTTGAATATATATTGCAATTTGTAGGGATGCATTACTCTATTTCCACAATGCACAGTTAGCATATGTCAAGCAATATATTAATTCAGTTTTGAAAAGAATATATTAATTTAGTCTTCAATGCAACGATTCAATATTCTTTCAGGTTCTATTACTTTAAGGAGACTTTTCCATAGGTTTGAGTTTGACCCGAACTGTCCACAATTCTGGCTGATTGTCACATTCTCTGTTTAAAACACAAGCAGTGAACTGTAGTGTTACATAATCTGGAATTATCCCTCAAAATAAGGGAAGGAAATCTCTTTTTGTTTTTCCTTTTCCTCTTGGTTACCTCATGCTTCAGACTTTTCCATTTCCTTGGTGATACACAATGGACTGGGGAGGTTATGATAGGTGCTGACAAGGCCATCACTCCAATCCCAAAAGAGTATGGTGGTATTGTCCATACCATACTGAAGGTTAGAGATGGAGTTGTCAATTCAGTCCAGTACTAAGTAATTTGGAGAGAGCATGCATCTAATTGTCTTAGCCTGGTTACAGAGAGCTGTAATAATTATAAAGTAAAATAAAAATAATAAAAAAACCCCCCGCAAACACAAAAGACCTCCATTCTTAAGGTAAAAAACCCCAATACTTATTTAGAATTATCTGTGTGTGCACCTTTATGCCATTTGTGATTAGGTGTCACTGATCTATGGATAAATTATGTACTTATAAAAATGGCATGAAGGTCTGATTCTAGTAGCTTAATATAAAATAAATTGCACCAATTTAAATTCATGCTTTAGGGTTTCAGCCAATATCTGCCTGTCAGTGATTATTTTTATACTTGTATGTGGAGCAAATAATTTCATATTTTCTACCTGTGAGATTGGAGTGTGTGTATACATGTATTCTTTTGAACCATCTGGCACCAACTGACCATGACGTGGATACAGGCAGAAGAGTGGCTGAGCTAAGTATATGAATCCCTTGGAGCCTATACTGTCTAACATCTGAATTAATAACCAGGGTGATGGGCCAGAGTACACCCTTAGCAAATTTGTTGATGATACAAAACTGGGAGGAGTGCTTCATACACCAGATGGCTGTGTTGCCACTCAGAGGTACCTCAAAAGGCTGGAGAAATGGGCTGAAATGAACCTTCTGAAGTTCAACAAAGGAAAATGACCGGCCTTGCTCATGAGGAGGAATGAGTCCAAGCAACAGTATATGCTGTGGGCTGACTGGTTGGAATGCAGCTCTTCAAATAAAATAACCCAGCAGTGTGTCCTTCTGACAAAGAAAGCCTTCTGCCTTGTGGGCTGTAAATGCATCACCTGAAGGTGGAAGGAAGAGATCCTTTGTCTCTTCTCAGCCCTGGTGAGACACATCTGAGGGGCTGTGCCAAGGTCTGGACTTTGCACTACAAGAGAAATATGGACATGCCTGTACAGCAAAGTGCTATGAAGATAATTAAGGGACTGGAGAATCGCCCCCTGAACGATGGGACTGTTCAGTCTGCAGAAGAGGAATCTTATATGTATGTATAAATACGTAATGGAGGAGTAAAAACAATGGAGCCAATATATTCTCAGTGGTGCTCAGGACAAAGGTGATGGGCAAAAACTGAAATTCAGGAAATTCCACCTAAACATAAGGCAAATAATGGTCAAAGACCAGAAGAGATTCCTCAGCAAAGCTGTAATCTTCATCCTCACAGATATTCTAAACTGAACTGAGCATCACACTGAGCAACCTGCTGCAGCTTGAGCAGTGGGCTTGGATGAGACAATCTCCAGAGATGCCTTCCAAACTCAGCCATTTTTTGATTCTGTGGTGATACTAATGGTAAATTTTAATGATAAAACTGATATATCTTTTAGCGCTCATTGTTATTGTCCTAACCACAAAGAGATACAGAAAGCAACATAAATTGTATTTCTTTATCTGTAATACTGATGTGAAAATGTTCAGTCAATGTAATGGGAATCTTGTCTGGGAGATTTCTTAAAGGATGCCTGTAACAAAAATAATTGTAACGAGTCCCGTTGGGATAGAATTTTTTTTTTGTCTCAGTAACTTTCAGTAACTTGTATGGTGCAATGTCTTTGGTTTGGTTTTTGTTTGTTTGTGCATTTTGTTCTTTTTCAGGGCCTTTTTTTTTTTTTTTTTTTTTTTTTTTTGTTGATAAAAAAATTTTTAAATCAATTCAATTTTTTATTTTTCCGGGCCTTTTTTTTTTTTTTTTTTTTTTTTTTGGTGATAAAACAATTGTGAAATCACTTCAGTGTTTTAGTTTTACTAATTAAGCTGTCTTTATCTCAGCCCACAGGCTTTTCTTGGGTTTGCCTTCCAATTCCCTCTCCTATCCTCCTGAGGGAAAGTGAGAGAGTAACTGGATAGGGGCTTACCTGCTGGCTGGGTCAACCCACCACCACAATAATTTACGGCATTTAGGTCAAACACAGATATGAGTTCACAGAGTAATAAAACAAGAATAGAAGCTAAAAACAAATATAGTAAACACGTTAACATTTGAAATTCTGTTACATTAAGCAAAGACAGAAATACCATAGAGATATCATGAGATGTGGAGCTGTATTTTTTATCTGCTAGAGCAAGATTAGTGATATAAATGACTCTCAATCACCAAGATTATTTAGATATCATTCACAAAATTGCAGCAGTTTCAGACTTGTGCTGTTTGAATATCTTAGGATAGTATTCTATTTAATTGACTACACACAGCCTAAAAGTGGCAGTTTTACAAAATTGGTTTTTATTTCACTTTACATTTGCATCTGAGAGACCACAGAGCCGTGAGCAAAAGGGCAGTCAACATGGCTTGAGAAAAATTGTAGGAGACATTCTTACTTCTGTTATCATCTGAGTTTCACTGGTAAAGCCTGACACTCATGGTGGAAAAAAATTCACTAAGTAGGCATGGAACTTACATATTTGCTTAGCATGAGCAACCTACTTCTTATGTAGGACTGATTTGTATCTTTTGATCCTCCCATACCTTCACTCTTTGCATCCCCTTAAATCACCTATTTCCTAAATTGATGTGCAGCTCATCTGTCTGCTCATTTGTTTGTCTTCATCTGGTACTTGAAGTCAAAGGACTAAGTTGCATTTTTCAATTCCAGACAATTGCAAGTGAGAAGTAATTAGTCTATCAGTTTAGGATAAAGTTGGCTTTGCAAAGTGTGTTTCAGATCAAATATCCTGCTGCAGCATTTTCTTTGTTTGAAATTTATATCAAAAGAGTAAAATAGAGTATCTACTCTGTTTTTAAAGTCACAGTAAGAACATTTGAATATAAGAATATTCAAATATAAGAATATTCATTCATATAAAGTACATTGCTACTGTACATAGGCCAGATACCTGTGCAAAATAAATATCTTGCTTTGTTGAAAGGCTGGACATGATGCCAGCTTTCTAGGCACTGCTAGAAATCAAGACAAAGGTCTCATTTTCAGAAATGACAGAACTTTTCTAACCAGATGCAGCTGGAGTAGCACTGATTTCCCAGAGGTTACTTAGCATCCCATAGGTGATATTCAAGCCAGAGTTTTGAAAATTAGGACTAGAAGATACTAAGCCTGTTTTGCCTTGTTTTTATATTTGGAACTATCGGTGAGTATTGCATCTCTAGATTGGTGGGCAGGTGTAGGACCACTTCTTTATCGATACTGGTTCTGATTCCTAATCCAAGAGCAAAAGTTGTGTGTGCATCAGCTTCTACACACTACCTCAAATGTACTAAGTATTCACCACCCTGCATACTACTTTGTGTTCATCTCAGGATTTATTTAGCATTAGGAACATTGCTTAGAATGAGCTTTTGGAGAATAATTTTCCCATTAAAATTAATTTAATATAAACACTTTGTAGCATTTGGGTAAATTAATTCCTTTTTCTGAATCTTCTGGCTAGATTACATGAGACAATTTAATAAAAGCTATTGCACAGGAGGGCAAATCCTCCCATAGGAATTCAATTGTTTTTAGTCACCTGTATGTTCACAAGACAGTTTTAGTCACTTATGCAGCTCTTACTAGTAAATTTGAAAAACTCAGGACTAAAGAGGTTTTTCCTGGCAAATGGTTAAGTTTTACATTTCACTGTTATAGTCATTCCCACTGTGCTTCCCTCAGTGGTAATGCTGAAATAGTTCTGAACTAGTAAAATAAACCTTTAAAAAGTTTCAAGCAGATTTTCTTCATTTAAAAATGATGATTTATGATTATGCGAACTAGGTTTAATATGCATTAGGAATTCAAATGCTGTTGCAATAATTTTTTAGTAAAAGCTGCTTTTTAGAACTACCTTTGCACATTCTCTCCACAAGCAATAATTCTTCATCTATAGAGTAATTTATTTCTTCTGGTTTTAATATGTTACAGATGAATGGTTGTATGTCTTTCCTGTTAGAGCATTACAAGACAGGCCACTTTTGCATTAGGCTGGTACTACAACAGATACCTGTGGTGCTCTTCATGGTTCATGTGGTACTAATTTAAATGGGAAGTTGCACATATTTCATTGAAACACTTGGTAAAGCCAGCTTTCACAGAAGGGTGCAAATGATGGACTGTTCTCTGTGTGCAGCTGAACTGCTCTAAATGTGTCAGTGAGGGTTATGGATCATTTCATTCACCCATCAGCTCTGGTCCGCTGTGTGTACAAATCACAGTATAGTGTCATCCAACAGAACATTCCTGACAATACTAGAACATTTATAGTACTGCCATTTTTAATAGGAGTTCTGCAACCCTGTTTAAATAGTATTACTTCTTTAACTCTTTAAACTCTGAATTTGAAGTAATTTTTGGCTTCATTTTCCATTAGCTGCAGTGTCCCCATTTTGGACTCTTTTCTCATTTTTCTTGGCTTCATGGCTAGTGGGAAAGGAAATAACAGACACTCAAGATTAAAATTAAATTACATTTAGGACTACATACAAGAAATTTTCTGTCTCCATAAATGGTATGTTATTTTCTGGTTTTCTCTGTTTTTTTCCTTAGAAATGATCTTTGGATAATTTAATATCCCCTGAACATACAATGTCTTTAAATATCAAACAGTCCACCTTCATTCTCTGTCAAGAACTGATTCAATTGTTGATAAATGTTATGTGATTAGTGAACCTTTTGTCTTTCCATTGTCAGGATGAAAAACATTTTTGGGAGTTGCACTATAGTATTTTCCCATTACCTAGGCATTACAGCTAAGAAAAGAAAGAAATTTAAAGGAAACCTTGTCAGTGGTTTCTTCTCATGGATGTGAGAAACTGCAGCAAGATACTTAATACAATTGCCATTATTGTAAAAGCAAAGGTATGTATTTTTTTAGGGAGTTGTCAACTATTTTAGTGCTTACTTCTTTTCTCTTAGTTTCTCCTATGCTAGGATCTATCCCTCCTATTCTTAGTCAAAGTTTGTGAGAATTCATTTTCTCCTGAAGAACTGGTAGCTTATCTAGGTGCAAAGGAAATTTTCACACTGGTGACTTAAAGGTAGCTTACTAATGTACCTAAGTTTTAAGTTCTTGTTAAACCAAAACCTACTGGAGATTGTCAGGCTCCTAACCCAACCTTACAGGCTGAGCAACATAGGATTTTTCCTGAATGTGACTAAGCCTGTAAATCCATCATGACTGAAATTAATAACCCCAGAAAAATTTCTAACACCACTAACCATTTTCATTACTGGAAAGTAAGATCCTGGCAAATACCGCACATGTAAGGATATTTACCACTGAATATGGGTTTCTTACTCTCTTCTAGTTGTTGAAGAAAGTACTTCTTTATGGACAACAATAACAACTATCAAAAATTACTTTATTTTTGCTGTTTCAAACAACACCCCATGCTCATGCTGTGTACACACTTTACCAATATATGCACAAAAAGGACCATGATGTCTCATATACTTTTTATTATTAATTTGAATTTAACATTGTTAAACTTTCTTTTAGTCCTTTCACAGAAACGGAATCTTTTCAGTGCTTTCAGGTACCAGATTAGAGGTAGTTTCTGGAGACCACTCTCCACAGGCGCATAGTGACATCTTTCATCTGTTCTTCCCTCTCTTCCTGTTGACAAGATGCAATGGCATCAAGAGGTTAAAGCAATAGGAAGATGTGGCCCAAAAAAAAATTAACTCTGGTTGTGGGATTGCATTTTTACTGATCATCATGCAGATTTCAGAATATGTTTTAATGCAGTTCTTCCTGTGGTAAGAACTACTTACTTTATTCTCATATTTCTGTCTAGGTAAGGGCCAAGTTCTGCAAGGTTTGAACAAAACTTCCTGTCATACTTTTTAAAATGGAGAAATTTAGGGTGCATTTTCTTTGGTTTGGGAGTGTCATATCATTATTCCTTGTATGCTCTTAATCCAGCAATAGCTTTTGCTTCTAAGCTTTTGATTTTTCTGTACACTTAAACACAAAAAATCACCCTCTAAAAAAAGAAAGTTATTAAGTTCACTGCGAGGATAGTTTTGAACTTAGTTTTCCTTTTATGTGTATGATAGAAAGTTTTCTCCCATTGACTTCAGTGAGAGCAATGTGAATTACTATTTTTGCCTAGGGAAATTAATGAAACTCCATATTGGTATCAGTAAGCCTGTCAACACGAAATAACTAAAGGATTTGATCATATTTATGTCTTTTGGCCCTGTGAGATTATTACTGGGGTGTTTTTTATCTTTGTTGGCAACATCTCTCCTCTCAGAGCTAGAGGGCAAGGGTCCACTCTTGGCTTTTGCAGATATGCATGCTGTGTTATGGAGACACTCCAGCTTCTCCTTAATAAACCTTAACGATACCATTCATCCCCACTGTAAGTGAAAAGAAAGGCCATTATACTTTCCAATTTCTGAAATTAAAGTTGACAGACAATGGTGATATGCTCTGAATATATGATTGAAATTATTTGCAAGATTAAAACCCATAAATTACTCCATTTCACACCATGTGTAAATAATGTTTCTTTCTGCCCCTTCCTACAAGACTGTATGTTTGGGAACAGTCACTTTTTCTTTAAAAAAATCTATTTGTTAAAAATGAGACATGATTTCTTGCCAGGGAAGCTGACCAAAAAAAAAAAAAAAGAAAAAAAAAAAAAAAAAGATGATGGAGAAGACTCTTTTCATCTGCTTCTGAATGATCACTGTGTGATGCTGCTTCCTAAATTCCCTAGCTAAAAGCCAGCCTCACTACAGAAAAATTACTCATATCCCTTTCTCAAATTGAGTAATGGCAAGCAAAGATTCTTGGAATATGTCTATGCTTCACAATGAAAGGCTGTGTTGGACATACTCTAGCGCACTCTGAGCAAGCTGCTAAGTCTGTATAGCGAGGATGCAAGCATGTGATGCAGAAGCTATAAAACCACATTAAAGTAGCATAGCCCTGACAGACAGGACTAATAAGCCCATATGCAGTACCTCCTGCTCCAAAGATAACCCACTCCCAAATTGCTTGGGTACTGCAGTGTGGGACTTCACACACAGACAGTCTTGTCAAATGCCACATAGGAATTTTATTCCCTTCCCTGATTTCTGCAAGAGAAAGCTTATGACTTCAGCTTTAGGCTTTAGATCAGTATAGCTGGGTATTTGAAAGGCTGCAAATAAATGGGGCAAATCAAGACAAACATAAAAGACAATTTTGCTGAAGGGGGAAGTTCATCGTTGCTTGCTGTTGCTACTGCTTCTAAATCACTATCTTTTCTATGGGAAGCTCCTATTTAGGAGACTTGCAAAGCATTGATAACTATGATTTTTCCAAAAGTGGATTTTTTGTTTGTTTTCTTCTACCCAGTGTGTGCCCATGTGCTGTGCACCAAGCAATTGACCTATATAAACCTGTAGAGAAACATGATTGCCAGCAACACATGGTTGTAAGAAGTCCAACATTATCTTGAATATGTTGTAGTGATTATTTGACAAAGCATTAGAAATGTACGTTGTGTTTGACAAAAGCAATAATGATGAAAAATCTGATTAAAACTTTAAAGACCGGGCCACATTTTACAAATACTGATTGCTTAATCACCACTTACTCACTGACCAGCATGACTCTAACAATGAACATTTGTTTTCAAGAAAACATTGCAAGTTCCAAACCTGTTAACAAAACATTAAATGAGTTTTCCCTTTCCTGTTTTCCAAGTGTGCATTTTTAAGCCCCAGTACACCACATTCCTACATCTCACACAGTTATGAAATGTGCAGGTTAGAATTAGTTGAATTCCTTACCCATGAGAGAATTGCAAAGTCTTTTCCCATTGATATTCCACAAAGGAAGTGAACTTGGAAACCAATGTGGTTTTAGGGGGAAACCTGAATAGAGGCCTTAGTGGCGTTCACTTTTCAGGAGTTGACATGTTGTTCAGTTTTGTCCAATTATCAATAAATAAGAGGGATTAGCTGCTGGTAATGGTGCAGTGGACAAAAGACTCAGGTCACATGCAGTGAATTCAGAAAAGTGAGAGTGTACTTAGGAAAAAAAAAGCTTTTCTAAATTAGTAATAAAAAGAGATGATTAGGTTAACTGTTTAGTTTCTAAAGTAGATAAATCCTGATGATATGAATTCACTGCTGAATTATACCGAGTGATATGTCAAGGTTCATCTAACTTTCATCTTCTTACTACAAAATAATCATTTAGCTCTTCATCTAACTTGCTGCACAAAAACCCAAGCCTTTGGAAACAGATGAATATGACCTTGAGAACTGAAACTAAAAGAAATGGCAAATAGAAGAGAAACTTCAGCTGGTTAAAATGTAGATTAATGATTTTAGAAGTTTAAATGTCACTCTGTCTGTTTGCCTGAAATTTGTCCTGAAAGGAAGACTAAAAGTGCTCATCTTTAAGTACAAAATGTGAGCTTTAACAGAAGGTGCTCAGTAGAGAAAGTAGGTTGATTTATGTTATGAACAATCCCCTAGCTTTTAGATTCCCTCTTTCAGAATCAATTTAAGCAGTGAGGTAATCAAAGTTAATTAAGAAAAGTTTGGTATTTAGAGTTTAGAGATGCAAATGCTTTGAGACTGATATTTTACACTGTCCAGAAATCTGAGAAACAGTAGATCAGAAGTGATTCATACTCACAGATTAGTTTGGAGGCTCCGAGTAGGGAATAACAAAGCACTTCCTACTGAGCACACAGAGTCTAGATATCTGACAAATTTTGCTACACTACTTCTCCAAGTAAACACCACAGAAGGATACAGTAAGTACATGTAAGTGCTCAGCAAGAGAAGTTTTAGCCAATGGAACATTATCTAAAATATGACATTGTACACTATGCCATCAACTGATATTGGACACAATATTCCCTATAAAACATTGTACACAAGTAATGTCTATCTAATTCATTATATGTCTGCATGAATAATTTGTGGGAGGAGTGAGAAGAGAGATTATAGTGTTTCAAAAATATTTTCATTTTAAAACCCCAAGTTTTCTGCAAGCTGGCCTGATGCACACTCTCAGTTTCTCTTCAGTACATGGAAATTTATATTAAAGTGAGTTTAAAGCCCTAGATAACATGACAGGCACAGAAATGTCCACTGGTAGTTCTGTTGTTAAAAGTAACTGGCTCAGTCAGATGCCTCTTAAACATTCTTTCATTGCGCTTGTACTGAGTGTGCCAGAAATGGAGATACCTCTGTCTGCTTTGTCTATTATTTTTTGTCAACAAGCATCAAAAGAAGGGAAAAAAGACATGTCTAGGCAGCTTGTTCTAAGAAAAAAAACAGCTACCAGCATCATACAGATGTTCTTTTCATCCCTTCGGAGTTCCCAGTACAAACAGTCAAAGTCTGAGGGTGTAGAGGAGGACTGGGGGTGTTAGAGCAGAGCTTCCCTGTTTCTACCCATGGAGCTGACCAGAGTCTCTACCATTTAAGGGCTGCGCTGATGAACTTGCATGAGTTTACCACTTTCCCAATCAGCTACCATATGGTAATAAACCCAGTGCACATAGCAAGGGGTGTTGTTCAGTTTTGATTAGAGGAGGTTAGAGACACATATTCCATTTTATGAACTAAAATACCTGCTGCACTTGGCTTGTAGATTGTGCTTTTCTCAGGTATATGGCCTGGAAAATGGCTGATCTGTGCCAAGTAAGTGATGTTTATCAACATGCTGCTTTTTCTGAACACAGGGGAGAAAAATGTGTATAACAGGATTATAGAGACTTGAATCAAATCCAAAAGAACTGTTCTTGTTTTCTAATCTGCAAACATGTAAATACTGTTATAGCTCTGAAAGTGGAAAAAAAGTGTAACTTCCCAAATGAAATTCTATTAAACTCTGCAAAGTTAATTAATGTAATAAATATGCCTGTGCTCTATAAGACAAGAAGCCTAACACTATTATATCTTCCTATTTTCTTTCTGGATAACTCAGTACCATCAGTAGCCTTAAGGCCTTGAATTATATGCAGTGCAATCACCACCCAAAGCCAAGTATTTCAGGAATACACAGCAGCAAGTTATAAACAAAAAGTTATTATGATTATATTGAGTAAAGTTTGGAACCAGGATTTTCTATTGCAGTTTTATAGTAGAAGGTAGCATAAACTCCTTATTAAGAGGCTATAATTACCAGAAGTGGCATAGAATGTTTGTTTTATGAGATTATGATTCTATAATAAATGTGTCAGTAGAAGAGATGATGAGAAAAGTTAATGACACGTACAGTTAAGAACTAAATCCTCTACAGTTTGCAGACCTTGTCTTGTGATGTCAACTAATCTTAAGTTCTTAGTCAAGCTCCATTGACTAGTTCACTAACTTGGGGTATCTTAAATAGTGGATATTCCATGAATCAACTATCTCATGTATTTTGGAGAGGGAAAAATGTACTACTTAATATATTGGTTCTGGAGGTTTATATTGCTTTTTGTCCAAATTTCAACAATTCAAATACAGTCTCTCACCATTTTTCATCATAAGGATATCCTTTTATGAAGTGTCATGCTTTAGACTGCAGAGAGTCATAAAAATAAGCAGTCCTTTTTCTTCCCTTTTGAGCAAGAAAAATGCAGTTCATCATATTTGCTAGAAGTTTCTAGTGCTTTTGTTAGCTGTACAATGCCAGCAAACAGTCTGTGCTACCGGATTCTCATTGTGCAACATTTTCTCCCACTGATCAAGTAGACTCTGCTGAGGATAGTGTAGTGCTCATTAGAAGTAAGGGCACCCAGATCTGGGCTTGCTACCAAAATCTCTTGCCCACTGGCTGATCGTGTCACTGGGAGGCTGTCTCTGTGATCAGGAAAACAAGGGAAAGGTAAGGCAGTGTCAGTCTGCAAACTCCTGTCTGTTAAGAGGGTTTAGGGCATAGTTTAGTGACTCATGGGTACAAAACAGAAGAGAAAACAGGGAGCTGAAGTATCTAATGAAAAGTGTTTAAAATTCAGCCCATGTTTGTGTCCTCATGGATTGAGGATTTCTGTCATATCAAATCCAAGTTTTATGTCCAGTGGCTTCTACAGTCTCCATAAATGTTCTGAATTCAGTGCTTCCACAAAGTTTCCCAAACATTTTCCCCACTAATCAGATTCACTTCATGCAGTAGTTTGGTTATTCATTTTCTGGTATTCCCTGTTCCCAGATGTGCAAATTCTGACCCATATTTTCACTAGGCTTGCTGTTCCAAATTTCTCTACATTGATTTTGTGAATTTCATTCTGATTGACACCACAGAATAGCACTAAAATATGGTTCAATAATCATTAAATAAGATATTTAGCACATTGAAAATATTTCAGTGATATCAGTATAGTGGCATCAATGATATATGACTAGATATTTACCTGTTCTTGACAGTGAATTCTAGATTACATGCCTAATTGGAAGACTGTCCTGTGCTCAGCTTGAGCTACTTCCAGCTATCTGCTGGGGAGAAAAGAAATAGAAATATAATTTACTCCTCTTTATTGTTGCTATTGTTGTATTTGAGAAGTTATTAAAGCTTTGTTGGGGTTGCCCCCCTTTTTCTTTTATTTACTACAGTTGTAGACACTCCAGTATCCATTTTTGACATATTAAGAAATATTAGTGGTCATATGCATGCAAGTAGAAGACATTTGCACACTGAATTCTCCTCAACTGTTTTGGCAAGCAGCACTTGCATTTTATCTTTTCTGTAACTAGACTTTGTTTTTAATACACTGCATTTCCATTTACTTCTGAAATCTCCTCTAAGAGCTGGGTTAAATGAAAGGCAAAAATAGAGCCTCTGCTTCAAAAAGTATATGAAAGAAGAAAAAAGCAGAAAAAGTACATATAAAGTAAAAAGAAATGTAACAGACATGCACTTGTGTTTGTTTCCATGTGCAACATTGTGATAGGAATATGCTTTTCTACTCATTTGTTTAGAGAGGGAAATACTCTTTCAGGACAGGTCTGAGAAACTTGTTTTTGCTAAACAGATATTAAAGCATGCTAAAATCAGGGAAAGCCTAAAAGTATATTCATCCTGTTAGTCTCTGAGACATGGGGTTTACTCTTAGAGGCCTAAAGATTCTTTGATATAAGGGATGCAGATGCAGATTCGAGAGATGATGGAAGTGTAAATGTGCACTTTCTTAACCCTTTCTTTGCTATGTTTTCCTGAGGTCCCTGTCTTCTGATCCACTGATATGTGAACACATATATGTATACTGATATATATGTGTATATTTATATAGAAATATATTTATATATGCATGTTTATATGAACTTGAGCTTCTCCTCTGACCCTTGCATGACCAATTTATGGGTCAGTTATATACCTTAAAATCAGTGAACTTGACCCAGACAGACACGGTTAAAAGGGTCAGTAGCTATACCAATTGGTCTGAGAAACATGTTTTAGCTAAACAGATACTAAAGCAAAATCAATATTGGATATTCTAATCTGAACGGTTTCAACTGAAAAAAAGATCTTAATGCTGGAAGCCTAAATAATACAAAAACCCTTCAGAAAGGCCCCTTGTTGTAAATGGATCTGCACCTGTGGGAAAGATCAAAGTCAGCATGCCTATTCCTTTGAACTGGTTTCTCTTTTATCATCCATTTTTCTTCTATATGTTTATATATAAAAATATAATATTAGTAGTACTCTGGCATCTTTCCACCAATATCAAGTCAGAGCAAGAGATCAATGAACTTTTCTTTGGAGATATTAGTGCAAGCAGAGGGTATTTATTTGCCTGTTCCTATCCAAAAATATAATGGCAGAATTTTGAAAAGTTTCCAGCAGATGTCTGCTTCCACTAAAACCACTGTTGCTTCTGAAATTCAGACAAATTCTGCTTCTTCAGAAAATCACACATAAATTTTCCGTTAATAGAACTTTCTCCTACCTTGTTCTAGAACTGAAAAAGATATAGATACTACGAATAGATACTATAAAAACTGAATTCAGAAGTTTTTCTTGTTCTGTAAATAACTATGAGTGGAGAAAGGCCAGGTCACGTGTTTGCCCAAGAGATTGCTCATAAATATTAATGTTTGTTCAGATGGTTTTTTGTTGTGGTTTTTTTTTTTTTTTCCATGTTAGTGGTACCATTTTAGGGAATAGTCATAGATTAAAGTCCACATTCTCACAATCTATCAAGAAAATTATTTTAAGACTTTCAAATATTAACATCCTTAAAAAGAAGGCAAATACGCATTCCTTGTCCATAACCCCATTATTAATGAAATGGTATTGTTGAAGAGTCCCTTTTCAAAGTGTCTAGGAAGGAAAATTGCATCAACTTTGAGCTAAATTCTTAACAAAATGTAGCAATGTATTGCGAAGGGTGACTATTCATCTCAAGAAATCTGTCAAAATCTCATGTACTTTTTTTTTCCTGTAAGCATACATAAACTGATAAAAACAGGAATGAGATACTCAACAGAAGATAAAATCAAAGCAAGAATTGCCCATAATGAATAAAAAGAACACAACCTATGAAATCAGTAATAATGAAAACGTCCAGGAATATCATTAACAATATCAAGTGTATGAATTTTGAAGACACTCTCTGAGCTAATCTGCCATTTTCACATACCACAGTCTTAGGAGGAAGCTTACAGTAAAAAAAAAGCCATTAAATTGTCTGCATAGCAGTATTACTGATGGAAGCCAGGCAAAAAAATGGTTGTATGACAGTTTCCCCTTGTTCTCTGTTCTGCAAATCTCTTTTCCCTTGATAAGGGAGTGTTTTGGACATGTTAATTTAGAATAACCTCTCTAAGTCATTCTGTTGGGAAGTCACACTTTCATTCATTCAATATTTGGTTGTGAGTAATCTATCAGTCCAGATCTTGCAGATATTAATGAGTGGAAACATACAGAGCATGCAGAGCAGTGTATCATCACAGCTTTTGACTCTGAGAGCTTGGAGAAAATGATATCCCTTTTTCTTAGGATACAATATACTGTATCCTATAGTCATTGTGTCCTTCTCTGCTAGAGAATGATATGCAGGAGCAGGAGCTCACACATCCTGCATGCTCCTCTTAGGAGTTTTAATGCGCATCTATAGAACCTTTGCGTGACAGCATGATGACAGTGGCATCTTTATTGTTATCACAAACCTGACAATGGTTAAAAGAGAACACATCCTTCATGATGGCCTCTGAAGCACCAATGTCTTATCCATGCTAGCAAGTTAAAAGAACATAAAGAACTCCCTGTGCTTGCAGCTATATTGGAAGTATTACAAGATCCTTCTTACTGTCATTTATTTCCTGTGGTCTTATAGGTAAAATCTTTTTATTGTATTATAGACAAAATTATCCACGGAGGCACAACCTGTAAGGGCAATATTTCTAAAAAACTCTTCATGAGACTTCCTCTGCACATTCTGTGAAAACAAAACACCACAAATATAGAAATTCCTTGCACATAGAGCTACCTGCTCTGCCTTTATTTTTGTTTCTCTAAGCTTTAAACAGCCTCAGTTTGTGATTCTGAGATCTCTAATTACAGATACATCTCATTACCTCTTGACTGGCAACATTTTCTTCAGTTAACTCCAAAAACATTGACCAGAAAAGCCTCACTCCTCTAGCAGACTGAATACTGCTCACTTATTTGAAAGACTTCATCTAGGGCTCCTGAAGGTCTAAGGATTGTATCCAGTCATAAGCTATTAAATGATCTGCATTTCCCAAAAGAGCATGAAAGGTATTTATATTTGCCTTATGCACTTGTGCATCTATGACTGCATGTTTTTTGTTAACTAGAGCCATGAGTTTCTCCTTTGTTTCAGTCCTGTAATATTTATGCACTTCTGCTACTCCATGCAGAGCTCTTTGATATAGATAATCTTTCTACTTTTAACTATACTGATGTGTATTTATTTATTTTAGGTATAGTTTGTGCTAGAACATATACACACATACAGAGTAAATTTGCTTACTTTAGAGGAGTTTAAGAAATAAAATCCAAATGTCATTAATTAGTCTGCATACAGTGAAATCAGGCAGTAATTCAAACTGAAACGGAGGTGACCATAGAAATCTCTGTAAAATGCTTTTTTCTTTCTCAGGAACAAATGAAAAAGAAGACATACATTATTTGGACTCTTTCTTAGTAAGGATAATAATATAACAAGGGGGAAAAAAGAAGGATCAGTGATTCATTAGAAACTGTTTTTTCATTCTTATGAAATATGAAATACGAAAAGAGGAAATGAAAGAAAACACAGTAAAATCTCATTTACTCCAAAGAAGCATAGACTTGTCAAGGATATTATCATCAGGATTTGAATTTTCTTCCACAGTTAACTGGATTTCTTTTTGGCTAAAAAGGAATTTCAAGGCATCATTAAAATAAAACAGCATCTTAAAAAAAATAACCTTAATTCTTCTAGAAAGATTTTGACCATTAGAAAACACTTTTGAAGGGCAAAGTCAGCAGCTTCCTTGTATATTTTGGATACTCTAAAGGAGGAATGAGTAAAATATGTACATATTACTGCACTTTAGTACTAATAGATTGTTATTATTTCATTTTTTCATGCTTAAGGAATTCTCACTCTAAGAATATCTTTAACTAGTAAAAAACACTGGAAGATTAGGAGGCAGATACATATTTTTCACACTTCAAGCAGATTGCAAAGATTCCAAAAGTCTTGGTTAGTGTTCATTTTTGATGTTTGACTTAATTCTGAAAACAGATCACTCTTTACCAGAACCCAGAGAACTATTTCTAAAAATGGTGAGGAGAGCAGAAGAAAAGGATGATTTTTGTCGATAATCTCCAAAAATACAAAATATGAGGGTTTTCCTAATGAAATCTTTCATCCTGGAAACCATCATGGTAAGGACAGCTAAGTAGGACAGTGTTTTCCCAACAACACAAATTTCCAATGGCTGCAACTGGTTTTCCTCAGGATTGAGGAACTTATGCAAACCATCAACTGCAGGAAAAAATTGTGACTGAATAAAATACTATGTGTAATTCCAGTAATTTCAAAGCATTTGATTATGGTTTGGTTGTTTATAAACAGTTCTTATTCAGCACAGTCTGTAATGGAAGATTATTTTGAACTGGATCCAAACTTGGAATTTTTTATTGTGTCTAAATGGGATATTTGACCACTAAAAAAGTCTTCATTTACAAGCCTTTTTAATCAGAAGGTTGTTCAAATATGCTTGTTTCCTACACAGAGCTTCATTTCAAACAAATAGCCTTTTTCTAATAAAAGACTATTATTAAAATTTGTTTTAAATGCAGAATTTCTTTAAGTCAAGAAACACAAACTACTTTAGATGTTGCAGAATTGTTTCAACCTTATTTCCTGAAGAAATCTTGGTGGGATATCCATCTCTATTGTTTACAAGACTGCAGTAAGGTTTACTTATCTCTCATTCTGTCCTGGTTATAGTGACCAGGACCAGTTTGTCACTGTGTGGGTGTGGCTAAGACTGTGTATTCTACATCCTCTGTGTATTTTCTCGTGAACAGCTAACAATGGACCATTTGCAGCAGCTTCCCAGAGCCTGACCTCTCTTGCTACAAGATGGGTCTTTGGGAACTTCTGTGAGATAAGAAAGGTTTCCTGTCTTCACACCAATCACTCAGGTGTGATAACACTCTTCTGGGGAGTCATTAGCACCTTCACACCCAGCCTGAGGGGTCATGTCTGCTAATGGGCCATCAGGGTTTCCAAAAAT
>JAWWEU010000001.1:90138221-90163404 GCA_035583155.1 Acropternis orthonyx | reverse complement strand
AATTGTAGTTCTGACTTGCAGTCTTTTTGTGAATTGGGTTCTTTTTCTCCTGCTGGTTTACCTTAAACCAGCACACATTCCTATCTAAGGGTCATGCTGCTGACCTGCAAGCAGGACTCCTCATTGACATCGATAGAAAATTCATTCTAGCAATTTTATTACCTTCCGTGTTGATAGCAATGGTTACCTGTATGAACCTATGATGGGCTAGTTGCATTGATAGCAAGCAGTCTCTCACCTTGAGCCTGAACTCAGCACCTGGTTAGATGTTAAGGCAGCACTGTAGAATGAAAGCTTTCTTCAAAAAGACAAGTTTTTGAAGATACTGAACTCTGTCACAGATGTTGGGTCACTTGAGCAAGCATTCTACATTCTTCAACAGTGATGCCAGACCACATAACAGTCTCAACATCTTTAGTCTTTCCTCTCTATAATGTTAGTGTTATTGATACTGCACCTGTTAAACCTCTGGAGAATAGTTAGATCAAGAGTAAGGCATGCCTGAAGCAGATGCTGCACAACTGGAGAGAAAAAAAGGTTTCTATGCCATGAAATGTTGCAGTTGGATTTCTTCATCCCTCTGAGAAGTACCTTTCTTTGAGTAACAACTCTGACTAGAAAATGAGTGAACCACTGCCTGTTCAAGATAATCTGGGCAATGATCTAAAATTATAAACATATATGAATGTGTATATGTATATATATGTCTATGTATTGATGTGTGCATATATTATTTATACATATATAATCAAGTGCCTTAAAGAAATTTTTATATTTTAATGAGCCATAATTAGTTAATATCCTACTAAATTAGGCAATTATTAATGTAGAATGTACTTCTTATCCTACCCCACCAGAAAAGTCAGCTACTGGGACTTTATTTATCCCTATTGCAGAGTCTATTCAATCAGTTCTCATATCCCCCCACCACTACCTCACCTGTCACTTCCACCTAACAGACACACAGCTCTGCACATGCACATAGAGAAACTCAGCATTTTCCACAATGAACCAAATAGCCTGGAGTGAAAGGCAAACACGATGCCTGAAGCGATATTGCTTGATTAACACTGAATAGTTCTTTAAAGTGATCACATGAACTTTAATCTGAAAGATTGCTTTGAATTGTTAGGGTGGAATCTGTTGCTATGAGAGTTGTCAAACAACTGTGGTGAATTTAATGTGTAATAGATGATAACCTTTGTCGGTTTTAATATTGAATTCCATGTTATTGATCCTCGTAAATAATCCTTACCTTCCCCTAGTGAATACCTGCTATATCCCAAAGCTCTACACAGTACACAGAGACATTTTAGTAGAACGTTTTTCATGTAAAGCACACATACCGTATAGATCTGACCTCATCACTGGTTGCCTCAGGCTATCTCCTGTATACCGTCTGTTTTCTTGATTTTCTCCTGAGGTTGTCATCATCTAAGGTTTGTAAATATTTCAGAAATTTGAGACTTGTATAGCAATTGCAAATGACATATCGCTGTTATACCAAACGTTCAGTAGCATTCAGACATGCATTTTTCTCTGTTTCCTCTATTTTAGTTCTGGATGATACAAATTCTACAATGCGTGATTTAGCTGTAATTGAATTTGCAATCTACTTACAGTTATTTTGACCAAAAAATTCCAGATAGGCACAATTTTGATCTCAGTTAACAAAGAAGTAATATATGTTGTTGCTTTATGTTGTGCTGTTTTCTATTTGTCAAAGTGCTATATAGATTTTATGGATATTTTATGCAAGTTTATGCATGAAACTCAGCTGTTTGTAGAAACTGCTGACCTCTCAACTGAAGCAAAAAAAACACAGAACAAAAACTAAAAACCCTTTTGTCCTTTAAAAAACCATAGGAATGTAGTATATATATCATAAAGGACACGTGGACTTGAAACAGATTAAAAGAAGTACAAAATTGGTTCCTTCCCAGAATCTGAGTCTATACAAATTTCTTTGTATTAAAGCATCCATCATTTACTGAATATATTTGCTTTCATGTAATTATGTACATATACTTAGCAAAGTATCTTGTACAAAGCAGAAAGCTACAGAAGCCCTGTAAGATCTGCTTTGAAAATCATGTGCGACATGAATGTTGGTAGCATTATCACCATATTCATTTTTGGAAGTATACTCCAATTTTTATATCAGATCCTGTATTGTAGCAATAATTTACTCTGATATTAACTTTAGTATCAAATATTAACTGATATTAACTTAGTCTGATATTAACTTTCATATCAGACTCTTAATTCTAGTATAATTTACTCCAATATTACATTGCTAGCCATACCTGCTTACTTCATTTTACTTTTGTAGTGGCCTTTAATACGCTTCTTTTTAGCATTCATTATGTTAAGACTGTAATGATACAACACCAAATGGGATGGAGACAAGAATATGTATAGTGCAAAAAAAGGTGGAGTGTGATGATAGGGAGTCTTAAGAGGGTTGATGGATTTTTAAGATCCTGCTAAATATTATTATAATTATTTAATTAACTCATTCATATTAGGATCAGAAAGTTCATTTGCTCTGCTCTAGTACAACCTTCACAGATAAGACGGAGGATTCCCCGAAATTTTGTTTAGCATGTTCTTATATTGAGTCATGTGGATTTATATACTTTATATGAAACATTCAGAAGTGGACGCAATTTGTAAATGAGAGAAAGAAATCACAGTATATTTTCTTTTCAAAATATTTAGTGTCTACAACTCATCTGTGAACCAAGTAAATCACGGCCTCTTCAAGTGCAAGGATCGAAACCAATTACCATTAGTGACCATCGGGTGCTGCCGATCCTTTCTGTCCTGTTGCCTGAATCAAAATGATCTCCCAAGTGTGCCCATGCAATTTAACAGGAAGATCAATACACCGCGGCAGTTAGCAGCAGCTCTCTTGAAGTGCTTCACAAAACATGCTACATTTCTCTACCGAATAAATGTCAAAACATTCCAACAGCTACAATTCTTGGGAGAAATTGTTCTTGTGAAACATTATTGACATACTTTAACCCACATTTCCCGCTGCTCTCCAGCTTCCTACAGGCCAGTCGATTCTGATTTGGCAAGGGCCTCATCAACACATGTCCCCTGCTGACTTTGTCTGTAGGCATGAAAGATATCATGATGCAGTGCAGAAGTCCTGGATGTCAGGGGTCAGTGGTCTAGCTCTGACCCAAGGTCAAGGTGACAACAACCTGTCTCCTGGGACTTGTCTTCATCTCTAATATGGCCTTGGAAGCAATCAATATCATTACAAAGCTTGCTTTTCTAACAGAGAGTGCCACCTGATCTAAGCATTTCAAGACTGTGACTTGCAAGCCTTGCAGCTTGAAAATGTCTTCATTTTTCCACTATACTGCAAAACATCTGTATTAGGTTTGGCACTGGCTTTTTTTCCATTTGTTTAACGTGGTAAATTAAATGGATTCTTTTCATTTTTTAATGGATTTCTGCAACAAGAATCAGTTAATCTAGACTTTCATGATCTTTTCTTGTGTATGGTGCAGGTGTTATGCACAGCTTAGTACTTTCTCCCAGTATCCAATCTCTATATGTTTTTTTTTTTCTATTCTTGCTCCCTCTTTCCCCACCCCCCTATATTCTACTTAGTATCTTTTCTTCTCTATCTCCTTCTAGCTTTCCAGAGAGGATATCTCACTGCTGCATCTATATCCTGGATTTCCACACATGCACATATATAAAACCTATCCTCAAATATATTCTCAAAAGTATAAATAAAATGCAACATCCTTACCAATTTTGTCAGGCCATAGAGGGTTAGTGCATTGCAAGAAGTAATTAATGCACATGAACAAACTGATAACCACCGAGACAGGCACTTTTATCACCTGTCTACAAGAGCTATTGTAATTTCCAGTAGAACAAAATGTTACTTTCTTCAGAAATCTCAACCATGATGCCTCAATACAAAATTATGTATAGTTAGTGGGTTTTTTATGTCTTTTAGGTTTTTTTTTCCCTTGGGGGAAAAAACAAAAAACCAAATAAACAAAACAAAACAGAAACAACAATAAAAAAGCCCACAAACAAACAAAACCAAAAAAAAAAAAACAAACCACAGACTCCAAACTAAAGCACTATATGGCTGATTTAAGTATTTTTAAGGAAGAGTTTTTATTCATTGAGCAGCTACAAAAGGCTAACAGATTTGATAATGGCACACAACCAAAGCATTAGAGGAGGACAAGAACCTACCAATATTGTGTAGTTAAAATTATTTAGCTATCTCATCACACCAACCCAAAACTGGGCTTCAGATTGCCGCCATAATAGACTGCTGACAGTGAAGATAGAAAACAAATATTTAAATCAAGAAGATCAAGGTATCCTTACACAATGCTGGACTGGTAGATAAAATTGAAATGAAACAAATTAAAACAAAATCTAAAGCCATAAATTTTGCTGTAGATGTGAGTCACAGCAGTCTAATATGTCTGTCACATATCTAGCACATTTTTAAGGTCTTTCAAAACAACAGCATTTTCAAAGATGAGAGATACTTTATTCACTCTAAAGGTTATGTATTCCTCCAACCTTGTTAGCACACAGCAAGAAAAGTGTAGCATAAGGCTGTTTCTCTGGCTTAATCTCAAAGCATAAACTTCACTCTAGGTTTTATGTATAGTAAATGAACCCTGAGATGCAATTTGATGAATAATTTCCTATTAGAAAATGCAGATTCTACATCAACTGTTACCAGCTGTAAAGAGGAGCCAAGGCAGAAGCTGGAAGGATGGGTTTCCCCCTCTTCCCTTTTCTGCTTATTTCTGTTCATCCTTTTGCACCCTTGGATGTGTGAGGTCAGTGAGGCAGTTTTGTTCAAGTTCCAACCGAGTGACAACGTTCCCAATTTACATCCCTGTAAAGGAGAAGGGAGTCAGGCTCTTTGTCTACCCACAGGAGTTCACAAGGGTGTTACAACCTCTGAGTCTCCTGCTGTTACTTATTAAGGAGTTTCAAGAAAAACAAAAGGACTGGTAGGATCTTAGGTAACTGCATTTGAAAGCTGGCACAAGACACTCCTGAAGCTGAGTATAAATCAGCAGAGAAAAAGTGGGAAATCTCTCCCGCCCATGCAAGAGGTCCTGCAAAATTACCTCAAATCTGCACAAGCCTACTGCTCACACTTTAGGCTACACTAGCTAGATGTTAAGGGCTTGAGCTAATCATTACCCCAGCTATCAGTGTCTTTTTCTGCACAAAGCCTTCAGTGCCTTCTATATATGGATCAGTGGCCAGCACATTCTATGCAGTCCATTCTCAGCATCGTAAAGCAGCAGAATGACCGTCTCCTTGTTTACCTATCAGGCACTGCCCTTCTACCCATGAGGCAGTATAGCAAGGTGAAAAGAGAAGAAACCTATCATCAGAGAAGCAACAGGAATCACAAAATTAGTGCGTCCTACTTAAACGGGGGTCTTGTATGGAAGAGGCTGCAGAGACACTCCTTTCCTTAGGTCAGAGCCGTTGTGGGCTGCCTTTACCTCCCTCAATCTTTTCCAATACTTCTTTAGTGGCATCCAGCAGTTGAAGCACTGAATCAAACTTCTGTTTTCTCTCCCTTTCCGCACCTTGCTGGACATTGCTACAACCACAGCCTTTTGGAGTGCTGACTTCTGTCCATCAAAGCAGATAGCATAATTGTGTCTGCAGTTACTTTGCACAAAGTGATAGCTTCTAGTGGAACATGGTAAGGCTTCAACCTTACCTTAGGCTACTTTACCAAGATGCAGCTGCCTATTGAAAGTCCATTAGTGTGTGTATATCTGACTCCCCTTTCCCCCCCTTTATACCATGAATTTTCAACAACAGTCTAGAATAATTTTCTTGCCTTTTCTGTCCTGCACAAATACTGTAACAGAAACTTTCAGCGCATGATTGGTAAGGTGTGTTACATAATTCTTTCTCTCCTCTGAAGCTAAGGCAGCTGTTCTCCTTATCCTTCATAGTTATTCTTCTATGTGTGGACCAAGAAAACTACACATATCTGTCAGGACAGATATTTCCAAATCAGAGAAAAAGGCTATAAATTTTATGAAAGAAAGCAAAAAGTTTTCTTTGTTCCTTCCTAATTTCAGATGAAAGAACTTTTGTCCTTTCATTGATAGAAATTTCATTATATTCTTTCATGATGGTGTTTGGAAACAACAAAATACACTTTAATAGGGAGTAGAAGTTGGTGGATTCAAGTGCAATTGTGGGACATATATAACTGCATCCAGTGTGCAGTAAAATCAGACAGAAGAAGCAGATTTATATTGCTAAAGAAATCTGGGCTGTCAAATAGATTGGTCTGTAATGTTAGTTCTGTGTTATGAGAAGAAACTTTTAGAGAGGTAAAGTAACAGTGGAATGTCTGAAAAAAGAAAACCATATAATAGAGATCTCTTACTTTTTCAAATTGACATTTGTGGCTGACATAGAAACAGGGTATTTTACACTGCATCTTGAAATATAATGTGGTGAGGGGATCTTTGCATTCTGTACACAGATTGCCACATAACAAAAAAAGCAGAATATATGCAGATATGTGAGTTCAGGATTTCTTTAAATATATATATATATATTTGAATCTCAGGGGATAAATAAAATGTAACAAATATTCTGAGTATTAATATCCTCTCCTTCTCCTCTGCCTTGTATAACTACAGGAAATAGTGAATTCATCTGCAGCAAGGAACAGACATCTTTTACAGCATTAGCTGGAAGAAAGATATCTGTTTTAGCATTCTCATCATATATTTCACTCTCAAGTCTGGTTGGAAATGTGGCTCCTTATTAGGACCATCATCATTTGTATTTTAAAACTAAAGTAGTTTAGTTTTAAAATCTAAGAAGTTACTGAGACATCCAGAGCTAAGCTCCATTAAACTCCTTGACCTAAACCCTATGAAGAGCCATTAGTTCAGCAGGAAGAACATTACTGTGCCAGCACACAGTGTGAGTACAAATACTCTTCCACTTCTGCCTGCCTGCTTTCCTCCCCGTAAATTATTATGTTTTATAAGAAGAAGCAGAGAACTATTCAAGGCCCTAATGGATTATCAAATGAAATATGATCACCAATGGTTATGTATTGTAATAATGTTTCATTAGTTGTAGTGAAAGCAGATAAAAAGGTTGGGCTTACTCCGTGGTTTTCCAACTTCAGCTCAGTTCTGCAGAAATTCCCTGCAGAAATTCCTTGTTAAATTATTTACTTCCTTAATTTTCAGGGTCAAGTTGTTTTTGTCCTTCTACCTTCTCTTGTCTTTTGTAACCCCCTCCATCTTCCTTATAGAAACTGAATTTTTTATGGGAGTCATTGGATGGAAGATGGAATGAATGAAATGGTTCATGAGAAGGCAATTGCTGTCCTTCTGATAGTGGGTGACACAGAATAGAATGACCCCAATGTCATGAGTCTTGCTCAGGTGTTTACCTGTGATTTTACTATGATATCAGTCAAGGACTGCACCATCAACTCCTCTTTGTGGGGACCAAGTGTGAAAGATGATTTTAGGTGCTCTCTCTCTTTTCATAAATCCTTATTATAGAAAAGAGGGTTTTGATTTTATTTCATATCTGAAGTGAACACTACAGTGTTTTGTGTTGGCTGTTTACCCAAACAGCTAGCTTTTACCCAAATACCTTTTGTAATTCACATTATTTCTTGTTACAGCACTAGCCAGTTTCATACTTTTGAAACTGTTGGGGGAAAAGTGCAGGTTTCACCATTCAGACAGGATGTACATCTATTCCAAGTGACAGGTATGACACTTTGGTGATTACCTGCAGGAATATGAACAGCTGAAACCTGATGATCCGTAAGGTAAATGTTTTAACATTCAGTGTTTACAGCCTGAAAATTAGATAATTCTGTCCTAATGATACTAGGAGGTGTTTGCATTCATGCAGTCTACTAGTCAAGTAGAGTATTCCTCAGGAAATCATCAAACTTCATAGAATCATAGATTCATGGAATGGTTTGTGTTGGAAGGGGCTTTAGAGACCATCTAGTCCAAGACCCCTGCCATGGGCAAAGACAACTTCCACTTAACCAGGGTGCTCAAAGTCTAATCCAACCTAGTCTTGACCAGTTCCAGGGATGGGGCACTCACAGCTTCTCCAGGCAACCTGTTCAGTGCCTCACCGCCCTCTTCCTTGTATCTAAACTAAACCTGCTCTCTTTCAGTTAAAAGACATTGCTCCTTGTCCTATCACTGCATGCCCTGCAAAAGATCCCTCTCCAGCTCTCCTCTGAGCCTCTTTAGGTACTGGAAGGCTGTAAGCTTTCCATGGAACTTGCTTTTCTCCACACTGAACAACCCCAACTCTTTCAGCCTGGCTTCATAGGAGAGGTGTTCCAGTCCATTGATCATCTTCATGGCCTCCTCTGGACTCACTGCAGAAGCTCCTTGTGCTGTGTGCCCCAGAGCTCGACACAGTACTCCAGATGGGGTCTCACTTGCATATTACTTCTCTAACCCATATTACAATGGCTTTATACAATTACTTTGAGTGTGATGCTGTGGTTCTATTACTGGTGCAAAAAAAGATTTCAGTTACAGGACTTCTCTGACTCTTAACTAAGGTTTGGGTCTGATTTTAATATAATCTTCTCTAATACCACTACTAGCATGTGTTTCCTATTCTGTAAAGTGAAGAAGCCACAGAGAAGCTCAAGAAAAGTAATCTGAACCCTGCCCTGGAACCCTCTGACTGTAATCAGGTCCAGAGCATTGGGAACTTTGTTCATTTGTGCTTGGCAGTTTCTTATAAACTTTTTTTTGAAGTCAGCAGTTGTGTTTCTCTATAAAATGCAGAATTTCAGAATTTGAGACTTATCACCTGCAAGCTCAATAACAGCTTGGCCTTTGAAATATCACCTTGTTCTGGATACTAAAATTTAATACTTTACTTCAATCACAAGGGACATTGGCCTATGATGTTGTCAAGACCCATGATATAACAGATGCAGAAAGGTTGACAACAGAACAGCATGTTGCTTATAAAATCAAGCAAAGTACTTTTCATTTGAAAAGAACTAAGACAGCAGGTTTTTCTCCTCTTCTCTTTTACCAGTTGTCAAAGTTTACTCAAATACTGTTTGAGTAATTGCATAACTTTGTAAATACATAGCTTTCTTCACTGTGAAAGATCCTCTAGAAATGCTTTCCATGTCATTTTTCCTTAAATAAATCCTAATTTCAAGTATCTGATCATTTTTCAAAGCATCCAACTAGTCAACACTGAGCAGTAAGTAGAATAACAAGTAAGTACAATGATGTTTAACAAATTATTATTTGAAACAATTGTTCAGTATAATGCTCTTTTCAGTATCTCATTTTATACAGTAATGGTCTTGGTTACCAAAGACTGAGTGCGATTCAGCATTACTTTTATGAGCACTTTTCTTAATCCATTCAGTTAACAATGTTCCACTCCAGTGCTAGTGACAATACAGTTGCTTCAGCAAACGATGAGGTCAGAGACATTTGCTACTGACCTCAGCAAAATAATCAGATAATCAATTGAAAGGCAAAAACCCCAGTTCTGTACTCATCACCATAGTATTTAACTGTCATACATAAAATGAGATTCACATCAATTAGCTTTGATTATTACCTCTCTCCCCTCATCTGAAAGACCAAATTTCCCTCATCTCATTCAGGTGTACTATTCTCTGTGGGTTATATCCTTGGTGTTCAGTCTGAAGGAGTCATTATAGTATCGTCCTGAGCATGAGGCAAACTGCATTTAACACTTGTATTTACCATATAGAAATATCCAAGAATAATTCACAATCTGTGCATAGTTTCAGGTTCTTAACCACATGCACACAGGGAAATGATTCCACTCCTTTAGTCAAGTTGTGAGCTACATTGAGAATGGAGAAAGGAGATGTAATTTTTTGAGATCCTAGGTTTCTAAGTAGGAGCCCCCTGCGCAGCTCCAAATCTGCAATTCATGTCTTTGTGCTGCAACTCTTAATTATGGAATTAATGAACAATATAGCCATTTATATTGGAAAAGACCTTTAAGCTCATCAAGTCCAACTATTAATGAAGAAACATAGCTCAAAAAAAAAATCACTGAAAGTGGGCAAAATTAAAACCTCCATGGCCTGAGACAGGTTGTCCTTTCCAAGTAAATACTTTTCTGACTCTAATAAAGCTGTTGGTGAACTAACCAGTAGGCAAGCACAGTCCTTCTGGTAAGCACACAAAGAGCTGCTAGCTTTCAGTGAGCTCCAGTTTGTACTGGATTATAAAGCCAGATAAGAGAAGTAAAAAGCAGGTCAAGCAACTTGCCTGCGGTCACACAGCAAGTCAGTGGCTTAACTTCTATCTGATGGCAATTAAACAGGCACTAAAAATACAAGAAATTCAGACAGCTGAAAAGTAACAAATTCTTGAAAGGACTGTTAAGGAACCCAAACAATCTTTGTTTTGCCCCTGAAGCACTCATCATTTCCAGTTTCAGTTCTTTGTTCTTTCATACCTAAGTCACAGGTGGTATTGTTTCTGGACTAAGATCTTTTTCATAGGCCTTTCAGAAGTCTGTAATCTCTGGCTGCAGAAACCTGAAATCTGAAGGAACCAGTGTACATGTACAAACTGCTGGTGGAGTGCTGAAAATGTGCAAGGATATTGTATTTTTGATAGCTTTAATGCTTACTGTCTTTGTTACTGTATGTGATGCTTCATCAACATGCTCACCTTTGCTGTTTTCTAGTAAGTGCTATAATTTAATGATCTGGTTTTAGGGGTTAGGAAGTTTGTGTATTTAAGTACACTAACTCTGTGTTTAATGACACTTGTATAAATGGTAGCACCTGGAGTCTTCAGCTCAGTTTCAGCAAGGTACTTAAGCACATGCCTAGCTTAAAGCAAGCAAGCAGACCCATTGAAGTTAATTAGACTTCCCTTGTACTTAAAGTTAGGCATGTGCTTAAGTACCTTGCTGCATTAAGACCTTAATGAAGACCGGGGTATAACTGCCTTTGTTGCAACGTGTGTAATGTGAGTCATTTAGTGTATTCAGTGCGGAGCTGGGAGTATAGTAAAGCAAAGCAAGTGGAGCACAAACACAGAAAGGTTAGGATATAGTTTTCTAGGTGTTGTGGTCACTGCTCATTTTAGGTCACTGCTCATTTGAGGTAATGATGTCTCACGGTGTCTCCCAAGGGCTTTTATTTAAATTTATTTTTCTTCTTTCACTCCCCAACCTCACCTCCACTGCAGGTGGCAAGATTCACAAGTAAAGTGTCTTTGTTGTGTTTTAGGGTTTTAGGTACCAATATTGATAGACATTGATTTCAAGAAGTTATTTCCTGGCTTGTTTAAGGATGTGCATGTGCATTTTAACACCTTTTTCCTGGGGGACTGGATCTGAGGCCTTCTGAAGTCAATGGGAAGGCTCTCATCTGCTTTAAAGGGCTTTGGATGAGGTCCTCAGGAGGCAAAAAAACATCTTTGAGATCTGTGCTTTGCATCTTAGCCAGAAGTCAGTAGCGCACCAGCCCTCAGCACTAAATAGCGCTGGATGAGGATGGGAGGGGGCAGAAGGGTCAAGGTACACCTTGGACTGAGCATTGGCTTGAATTGCCACCTCTCATTGCTGTATCACCTATCAATAAATTAATATGTGGAGATTTCTCATGAAAGAACTGACTCAGTCCTAAACTAACTTGCGAGCTTTGTGTGGATCACAGCACAAGGTGATATAGCTTCAGGCCAAACCTGGATACTTTGGTCTTTGTCATTTACCGTAAAATATAGAGATACTGATTCTGCTTTTTGTTACCAAAAAAAAAAAAAAAAAAAAAAAAAAATAGAAAAAGGAATTTTACAGGACAAAAGGATAGAAATAGTGAAAGCAAGGATACATGCAGTGGCAGATTGTTTATTTTTCTCATTCATTTTCTTATTACTGAGATGAGATGCACCATAAATGTCAATTTCCAAGAGATTTACAAACCAAAATTGTGGTGCCAATCCTGCAATGGTTATTGGTTAGAGAAATTTAATCCCATGTCTTCTATACTCATACTCTTTAACTTATCAGGTGTGGTGTAAGGTGGTAGACTTTATTTTCTAAAGAACATAGAAAACACATCTTGTTATCAATATAAAAGTAAGCTGTAAAAAAATTGCAGCTGTACAGCCAACTCTCATTGGATACATATGAGTGTGGCATTTGGATACATGGCTTAACAACTAAGTTAAAACAGGCTGGGAGGAAAGCAATGCCAATATTTGCTTTAGATATTTTTTAAAATTCTGTTATTTTTGAGGGGAGTGAGGCTAAAGGATGGCAGGAGAGAACATTATGTACAGGTCATGAATGCTATAATTTGAACAAAGGAAGAGAAGCAGTTTGAAATATTAAACATATATAGAGCAGCATACATTAGACCACATCAGACAGAACCTTTAAGATCCTGAATTTATCAAATGACAGCATTCATTTTGTACTATGTAGAAGACAACAAGAAAGTCAGCAACTTCATGTGCTGACATTGCAGTAAAACATGATTTTAATTAGCTCACACAGAGGACACATTGAGGAAAAAGTGACATTTCATTGAGGAATATACTATTAAACACAACCCTCCTTGACCTGCCATTTATCAGGGTGCAACCCAAAAGTCACATGACTCATCCTGTCTTTCTCATTGTCCTTTGAACCCTGGAAATTCATGGTTCATTTGCAGTGACATGGGATCCTCCTGGTTTCTTGACACACAGAAGTATCTACGGTCTTTCTGTACAGTGCACTGCTGATGGAGAGTAGGAGACAACTCTTTATAGCAGTGGCCAATTTGAACACCAAAATAGCTGCATGAAGGACAGCTCAACTATTCAAGTTACCAGCTGAGAGGACTTGGGGAAAAAATTGAATGAAAAAAGAATCTTACTTCAGAGCACGAGCAGATTGTCCTCAAATTAGAAAAATGAACCACAAACAGAAGCAAAAAATAAAAATAAACATATTGCAACTGATTTAGGATTAGTGTCATGCCAAAAACCTGTTAGATTTTGGCTACATGCAAGTCTGAAATATTTCAGCTGTTTTTATTAGAAATACTAATGAAAAAGGTGTGCTGTACTGATATCACTATTCAGACCTTACAGACAAAGAAAAGTGCAATTACACAGTTTTACCTTATTTTGTATGTATTTAGCACATGCTAGACCCAGCATTGTAGGAAAAAAAAAATCAGGAGTCAGATATAGCCACAATGTTCTGCTCTCTCTATTTCATCAATCTAATAACTGCCCTAGGAGGGACATTTCTGTGGTTAAAGTTAAGGAGTGGAACTCAGGGACTTCTTGTCCAGTCCCTAATTCTGTCAGATTCTCCTTTTGAATCTGTGCAAGTTAGTGAACTGTTAGTTCTCTATCTATAATATGGAGATAACATCATTTGTATCTCAAAGAGGGCTTGTGAGGGTAAGTCTGCTAATATCTCTAAGATGCTTAGATATGAGGGTGATGAGTGCCATAGAAAATCCTATAAATAAATAAAATAAACTGTGAGAGCCTGAGGCGCTGGAAGCTGCTGCCAAGGCTGTGCATTTCCACACTCCCCTTACTGCGGGAGATGTGGCTCAGAGCCAATATGCATTCTGAGAGCAGCTCCTGCATTACTGGAGTGTGTGTGTTGTTTGTTTATTTGGTTTTCACAAAGGGTACCCAGTACATAACCAAGGTAACCACAGTCTGTTTAAAATGGGCTGGTGCTATGATGTGGTGAATCTGCTATGCCTAGTTTTGGTTGCTGTCTGCTTTTTTTTCTTTTTTTTCTTTTTTGGGTGGCAAATATACTTCCTATAACCCTTCAGGATTCTTCTACTGCTGTGGGTTGGTTCAATTGCCTTTATTTTCTTTGGGATTTCTATTTGTTTATTTGCCTATCAGGCTGTGCTGCAGCTGACGGGTCTGAGGGGCTAGCCCTGCCACCCTGCTGGGCTGCCTCAGCCTGTCTGCAGCACAGCTGGAGCAAGAGTCAGTGGTGGGAAATGTTTTGCCACTTTTATTGGCAGATTTTGGGAGTCATCAATGTGACACTGCAGATACAGAGAAGCATCTCCCACAAAGAAGATGACATTTGCTACAGCAGCTATTAAGGCACCAGCTGAATTCCTCCCTTGTTTGGCAGCTTTGCCCCTCAAATGGTCCTTGCTAATTGGCAAGTGGACATCATGCCATGCATACTCTGAGCAGCCAAGAGACTACATACATGCATGGTGTCTGATGTTATTGGTGGTAGGATTCCCAATGTGCAATATCCAAGTGACTGCATGGAGCTGACATGTTATGGTAAGAGGAACATCATATTGCTAATACAGTCTTGGAGAGGATTAATCTTTCAGGACCAGTTAAAGCAGTTCCTGGCATCAGCTGGCAAATGAAAGCCCTTGTGAGAAGGGATAGGGGAGTAGCAGTGCAGTCAGGACATTCTCAAAGAGTCCCAGGGGAGAGATCCGAGGAAGGGCTACAAGATCCAATCCCATATAGTTGCTGACAAAACGCTGGTTCTTTGGAGTCAAATGCAGTCCGAAACAGAAGTGTGCATGTGTTAGTGTGATTGTGGCATCTATGAGTTTCTGTATACACTACTGCACAACAAATACCAATTATGAAACGGGAAAAGAAGAAACAAATATGGTTAAGATAGGGCTCTGCTGAAATCGGATCAGCAGGGCCCATGCTGTATCCACTGCAGGAGCTGTGCAAAAACACACTTGAGACTAAGCAAAGACAAGGAGGAATTGATAAACTAGGGAGAACAATAATCTTTCCTCTCTACCTCTCCCAGAAAGGTTTCTCCCAAAAACGCCTTAAAAAGCAAATGTTGTTCCCTTGCAGCACACCTGAGAGGCTGAAGTTTGAAATCAAGTTCTTTGTCCTGTGGTAGTACGGAGGATGAAACTTCAGGAGGAATGAAAATAAGCATGGTCTAAGTTCTCCAGTAAAAAAATTATCCATGGTGAAGTTGCCACACTCATGCTGGGGCAGAAGAGGCTGTCAGGAGCAACAGCTGGGGCTTAATGAGCTCCTCTTTGACTTTCTCTCAGCAGCAAATCCTGCCCCTGAGGCTGCTTTCACTTTGCCCACCTTGCAACCCAAGAGCTGGGAAGAGGCAGCCTTCCATCTCTGAAATACCAGAAGAAGAATACTGCCCATGGGAGTATCCAGCTCCAGGCTTTTGCACCCTCTTGAAAGACAGGAGGGGGCAAAAAAAAAAAAAAAAAAAAAAAAAAAAAAAAAAAAAAAAAAGCAAGCATTAAAGGGAGAGGAGACAGAAAGAAGCTAAGAGGGAAGGAAAAGAGATGCACTGTGACTGAAGAGACACAGAATGGATGTGTCAAAGTGAGGCAAATGAATGTACAGAGAAGAATAACAAGAGAGCAGAATAGAAGCAGTATCATGAAAAAAGGAAGGGGGGGAAACAGAAAATAAAAATGGAGTGAGGGGAGTAACGTAGTAGGACATTTGAAGTGAATGCAGTGGAATAGGACATTGGAGCAGAGTCTGTATTTTATGTAAATGTCAGAAAAGTGGGGCCAGAGGTTAAGTCATTTTGTTGACCATCTTCTTCTATGAGTCAAGATCTGCTTTTCCATTTACTAACTTTCTAAAATATTACATTGTATCCACCACAGTGTCCATGTATCCCCCAAACTGTCTCCATGAACCAAATCAACTTCTCTGTAAAAAATACTTCTCATGCTTAAACAGAATCTTTCTTACTGGATTTTTAATCCAGGCCTTCTTTTCAGATTGAGCAGGGATATGAGTAACAGGTTTTTCCCTCCTTCTTGGAAGAATACCATAATTCCCTTCTTTATCATCTTTAGATGAACTAAATGTATCCAATATTTTTTTAAGGTCTTCATAAGCCTTTGGCCATTCTTGTCAAAAAGATACATATCACTTCTGAAGTGTGATATTCAGGTACTTTTATTAATGCCTTCACAATGTCAAGTAAACAAAAAGGATTGCTTTCTTTTAAATATTATGTATATTGTCTCTTGAATTTACACCGCAGAATAAATTTTAGTTTTTCCTCAAAAACATGATACTTTTAATACATGTCAAGCCTGAAGTAAGCATGACTCATGTAGTTACCAATTTCTTAGTAAAATTTCTGTCTGACCAGCTACACCCTCATCCTGTATTTATTGATCATTTCTCTTTTAAATAGTGCCTTGCATTTGTCCTTCTTGAATTTCATCTTCCCTCCCCCCCTCCTCTTTTCCAGAGCATTTTGCAAATCTGTCAAGGTCATTTTGAATTCTCAGCCTTTCTTGCAGTGTGCTGTGGTTCTTCCTAGCTTCCTGACACTTGCAAGGTGGGTAAGGAAATTTGTCTATACCATCATTCTTTGTGTATGTGTATGCATGTACCTGTATGGAGGAAGAAAATGGGAGGATCATCTTTTGTGTCTCTGATGTTGGTTTATGTGTTAGGTGCAGGATGAGATGACAGGTGTCACCTAAGTGACAATGTTGTTCTGCACTAATTTTTTACTTCCTAAAATGGATCATACTTTAGGAAACCAGCATATGGACTACTGTTTAATGTTGGTAATCTTAAAACCTACCACCCTACTTTAGGTTATCTTAGTAAAATGAAACTAGGGTACAAAGCAATACATACATATATAAATACATTCCTATATATACATACACCTAAGAGTGCAAACTGTTCATAATACAAACAAATAATAAGTAGGAGAGCCAAATAAACTAATAAAATAAAATGAACGCTTTGGAGGGAGTCCTATGTTTCAATGGAAAATTCTCATAATTTCTGACACATGGATAGGACATCATCTTTCATAATCACACTGTGTCTTTTTGTTCTGAACTGAGCTGAAACCTGAAAATGAACGTACTGAGGCCTATTTCTGTTGCTTTTGAGCAGTGGCTTTTTTATTTACTTCTCAGCATAACAGTTGGACTGCACAGAAGCACTGGAGCTTAACAAAAAAGACTCTCATCTCAGACAAAAACTGTAATTATCACAGGGGAACAAATTAAACAGAAAACCCCACTGGAATGAGATTTCCACATATTTAAAGTGTGTTTATACCAATAATATGGCACATATTAACAATAGAATCTTTCTGTAGCTTTTGTGGTATCAGATATGAATGAAAATTTGTATGATTACATTGCCTTAAGAGAAACAAGATGATCAAACTCTTTTGTGGATAATTTTTAAATTTTTAGAAGGTAAGGAAATTAATTTGAGAAACTTTAGTGGGTTTTGTTTATGTTTCCATTTCAGTCAGTACTGACTTTTCAAACCACAATGGTATTGATCTAGACAATAAAAAGGAATTAATTTCAAATATATTCATTGAATGTTGTGTTCAAATATACACTCTTTACATTTATTTTTCCACTACTTGTGTCATCTGCCAATCACATATCTGATATTAGCTGCCCATTACATGGGGCATCTCTGAAAGAAGCAGACTCAGTATATCCATCCTACGGTTAATAATATTTTCCAGTAAGGGAAGAAAAAAAGCCCAACAATTGCAGATATACGTATACATGTGTGCATATATATATATATATGTGTATGTAAGAGTTTAAGTTGTTAATAATGGAAACTACAGAAGGAATTATGTCAGCAGATTTATTCATGACAGAGGTCTTATATACAATAATTATTGTCCAGTTTCATAATATCATTACAGTTTTATGTAACACATATGTGTATAAACAGTGATAAGATTTAGTTTTGTTTTAAAGTTCAATGATCTTTCCCCTAAAAATGTGTGTTTTGCATCTCTCTTTCTAGAATATGAAACTATGACATGTATTAAGCCTGCCTGCAAGTGTGCAGATATATTTGTGTATATAAATCTCTTTTGTGTGCACAGTTGCAGTGACTGCATTTGTTTTCAGATGCACTCAGTCCCTGAAACATTGACTTTTAATCATAGGGTTAGATAATACCACTCAATTCTAAAATAATTGTGATAAATTTATCATTTTTCCTCTTTTCCTTCCTTTTAAAATTATTCTACCAGAACTAGAGTGAACATTACATTCTCATCAAAAGAAATAAATTGTAAAGCTCTGTAAGCAGCAAACATTTTTATGGTGAAAACATCCTGTTTGAATCTGCACTGGCAATATTTATGTTATTTTCTTTTTCAAGGACTTATCTCTGTAACATTATTGACACATTTGGATCAATACTTTTAAAGGTTTCTCTTTTTTTTTTTTTTTTTTAATATCAAACGCAAGAATGACTTGTGTGTTTACCTTGGTAATATACACTTGTCTCTTTAACGTGACAGCAGATGGTCCAATAAGAAGTGGCAGAACTAAGTGCTGAAAATACTGTAGCCCATCTCAAGCTCCCTTAACCGTAAAAATCTATGAATTTATGCTCAACTGGGTGATAAGACATAGTCATGACATGTCCAAGGGTGAATCAGGGTGACTGAAAGTGTACCTGTTTCCCTGCACAATAAGAAACTCTTCAATGCACTGTCTAAATGCACAGACAATATTTAGTAGCTTCATTTATCAGTTAACTGTTTCCATCACACTCAGACAGTGTTCATCTTGGTGTGCTGCTGAGAATTGCTGTACTACTTTCCTTCCAGGATTCTGTGGATTGTTTTGTTAATGAATGTTTTGTAGCTCTACAAGGTTAGTTTAATACTGGCATTCCAGCGTGAATAGTTTGATACTCTGGGAACTAAATTCTCAGAGAAAGCAAGTCAGCACAACTCCACTGAAATCCACATGGCATCACAGTTTGCATCACAACACCATCAGGTCCATTATTTACACATAATATCAGGTTGCATGTGATTTGCCAGACAGGACTCCATTCTTTTTTGTGTCTGTATCTGTCTGTGAATCCCTACACCTCCCATTGTAAGTTACACTCTGCTCCAGCTGAGTGTTCAGCAAGGTAGATCCAAACAGAGCACTAATGGTCTCCTATGTTAATCAGATGAAGCAACTGCAGGAGAAAAACTATTCTAAACTGCGAATTTCTTCTGAATCTTGCTACGTCACTTACATGGCCTCATCCTCAAATGTCTTCTGATATTGAAGATTGCAGCTCCATTCCTCTACAGAGGAACAGCAAAATCCCATTACCTGATTTGTCATTACCTCTGCCCTATCTTTTTTCACCATCGTTATTGGAATGCAAAATCATTGCTAACATCATTCAGGAAATCCTTGGACACACAAACCAATAAATTGTGTATTTTGAAAAGAATAAGTCAGTGTGTTTTCTGAGGAAGCTCAGTGAAAGGAACTAAACTGTTTGGTGTGAATAAAGCAGGCAGGCAGACACAGCAGGTCAGCATCCAGAGAAAGTGAAAGATACCATCAGAGAAAAGGGACTACTTCAACATCCGTTTCTGTCAAGACATTATGGGTCTGGCTCTGATGCAGCATGGTCATTTTCTGCATAAAGTTAATTTAAGCAGTCCAGGACAGATTATTCCTATGCAAGAAATAATTCCTGCTTATTCTCCAAGCTGCCAGCAAAACAGAGGAAAGAAAAGAAGCAAAGGGAGGAGGTCGAGACTATTATATCTATTGCAATGTATCAGTTCTCAGTCCAGGAATCTGAGAACTAGCTGCATGGTTGAGATTGTTACAGTTATTTTACAGGTGGATAGTTTGGGAAACAAAGAATTTTGAAATCTTGAACAAACAAACAAACAAACAAAAATTGCAGACACTAGGGAACACTGGATCTCCATTCTCTGCTTTCTGAAGGTAGGAGTTGGAGACAGGGAGAGAGAATATGCATAATGTGTTTTATATGCAAAACACAGTAAAAACAAAGATCACTCACAGTTTTGCAATACATATATATAGCATAACATTAAAGAAATTGCTCATCAAAAAAGCACAGTGATTACACAATAAAACATTTTGAGCAACAGAGATATAGCCTGGGCCATTCTCCAATGAAGAATTTTAAATTAACCAATGCAATTATTTTGACAACTGTAATTTCAGTAAAATTAAAATTCTTGATGTTGTACTTCATCATTAACACATGGTTACAAGAGCCATATATGTCTCTCTTTATATATGTCAATGAAATGTTCCAGAATGATACAAAAATATCCTTACTTCATGTAGTTGCAATTTACTGTGTACTTTGCTCATTTGTCAGTGTGTGTAAGAACTAGTTTTGAGTCTGCCTCTCTGATGTAGAGTTGCATGTGTTGTAGGGGGTAGGAGAGCTACCAGTTCTACTCTTTGGTGGCTGTGCTAGATCAAAATACATCTTGAAAAAGCTGTGTATTTGCTTGAGCTCCCCAAAAGGATCATTGGATATTATACCACCCAGTCTCTCTGTAAATGACCAGCCCTAGGTATTTGTCAGACTGCTGGGCATGGAAGGGCTGCCACACCACTTGTGTGCAGTCCTTGCATGCCTCATTTGATACAGCATTACCAGGGGTGAAACGGAGGCTCCATCCTTCCCAGTGCCCTGTTGCCCCATGAAATCTGTCTGACAGACCAACTGCTGCAGGATCAGGTTGTGAAGCTGCTTTTTCTCTCTTTGCATATCCATTCCTTTTCTCTTTTCCAAGACTGTGACTGTTTCTAGTGTGAGTCCTAAATGAAGCTTTTTCAAAAGCTCTAAAGTCTGTGTAAAGCCATATTTTATTCTGCTACATAAGGAGGAAAGTAAATTTATTTTCCTCATAATCTTCCTCTTTTAATGAATTTTTAAATGAGTCAAATCTCATCAGCCAGGTGATGCACTACCTGTGGAGGGTGCAGGACGGAGAAAAGGTCAGTTTTATTCTCCTTCAGAGTCCAGTTTTCAAGTTTCTGAATTGCAGTTCCAAATTGTCAAAGGAGGTACTCAGCATGGAAATCTTGGGAAAAACAGCCAGAGGCTACAGGAAGAGCCTGTAACAACGGGGATAGGGGGCAATTTTCCCCATATGGCAGAAAAGAAACAGGTCGGTTTCAGAACACCTGAGGTACCAAAAGCTAATGAATTCTACACATCCTTGTCGTGTGGCTTGGTGCAGAGGCTGGAAATGTCTGTAAGATGCCTCTTCTGGTAGGCCACAACTAAAAAACACTATTCCAAGAAAAACAACTGTGATCCCAACAGAAGCAATCTTCTTAAATGTCCTTATGACATTACAGTACATATATTTAAATCTCTGAAGGTGTGATTCTATCCTCCCAGCTGAGGTGAATATCTATTCTCCTGGAGTCAGACTCATTATTAATTGCATCTTCATTCTGTGCAACAACAGACAGCAAAGACTGCTAGGATAGTTAGCTGCTGCTGCCTGGTTTATAACAACACTTTTTTCAGACTTGATTAACAAATAGAAACTGACTGATTAAATTAACTTCAGCACCTTCATAGAGTTCCTGAAAATAATATTGAAACTTTCAATAGGTACTTTTAAAATAATATATCTCTCCATTGAGAAGAAAATAAGAGAAATTGTGTAACTATTACAGACCAAAAAATCCTGCTCTAACAATCTGGAAGACAATCTGTGCAACTTCTTTACATGGAATAAAGTTAATGGTCATTTGAGGACCAACAAGAGGATGCAAGCAAAATACTCACTTAAATTCTTATATTATATAATCTTAAGAATAGAAGCTCACAAAACTACATATCTTTTATACTCTACTCATGAATTAAAAGCACATGCAGAACAGTGCAATGAAAACCAGACTTTTTTTCTTCATTTTGTCATCTTCTTTCAACATTTTTAGAAGCATTTAAAGCCTAGTATACCTCTGATAACAAAACCTTTTGAGGAGCTTTAAATTTCTAACCAATCCATGTCTTCAATCACTTCAGGGATACAAAGGAAAAATTCTTGTGAACTGAGTTCAACTGGGATTCTTTTTGCAAGATCTATTTACCAACAAAACAACTGTACTACGTTATACATTTGGAACTCTACTTTGTCATGTGTACCTTATTTCTTTGCAGTCGCAGGATTTGGGGTCCATTGATGCCTGCAACTTGGTTTTGCCTCTTGCTCATATCTTTTTCCATCAACATTTTAATTCCTTGCAGTGAATAGTCCCCTGTGTTACCCAGTCATTGCCACAGTATTGAACTTGTGCTTCAATTTTTTTCTGAGGTGCCCTCTTTGTGTGAGAGTTCTGAGGCTCTGCTCCTCAGCATCTGCACACTTGGTAGTCCCATGTTCCCCAATTCCCAGCCATGCCAGTGCCAGTGGTGTGGGTACCCCTCAAGAGTTTAACTTTGGGAGCATGCAACAATGTAATTCTGGACATGCTCACAGCATCTTCAAGAAAACTGCCATTTTCCTTTGTGATATGCATCAGAAAGAGCAAATCCCGACTGATTTTTCACTTGTGGATTTCCAAAGCATTATTTTGCTTCACTGACCCTTTCTTCCCACCCGGTTCCCTTCTAGATCTGAAGGATAAGAACAGCACCCACTTCTCCCACAAGCCAACAGAAGACAGGCTGAACTATTTGCTGATGCAAACCAGTGCAATGCAGACAGCAGTGAGTCTCCAGGCACTCCACTAACCTTTCTCCTCTCCTATCCTCTTTTCAAGTTCAGAGATCCAAACCCTCTTTGCAAGTTAAACCTTGTAACCAATGAATGGGATAATGCTGAAACAGATTTTTCTAATTGTTGATCTCTCCTCTTCCTCAAACCCAACTCCTTTGAACTAAATACTATCATTCTTTCTGCCACTGATTTTTTTTCCCCACAGATCTCTACTGTTCTTTTTCTCTCCTTCACCACATCACCTGTATCTTCTGCAGTTTATTACACTATTTGTCAGACAAGCTTCACCACACCAGTTGAACCTTGCCTTTCTTAAGAGAGACATTTAATTTCATGAGATTCCTTTATGAATAGTATTTCCCTTCTAATAGTGACCACTTTTAACAACTTATAGCCTATATTGCTGTGTAAAAAGAAACAACAGTCCCCTTCATACAGTCAGCAGGTTTCTACTGCAAAGATATTCTTTCTATCTGGTTTCACACAACCTCTGGTAATACAGATACTTCAGTCCTTCATCCTCTGGAGACCTCATGATTCCAGGACTGAAGTATGGCCCAGGTCTCACTCGCTGACTGCCACAGTGAGACACACATATACAGAGACCTGCATAACTTTGTTATGAAGCCAGAGGTTAACCCAGAAGGCATTTGGCTTATGGACAGCTGTACTTTGTGGAGGATCTGACAACCTAAGGCTTTTTTCAGTTCAGGATGGTACTGTAGTGAAACCAAAGTTTAGGCTCCATTGAAGCCACAAGTTGAAGAGTGCTCTTTAATATGAATGAATATTTGTATATGTTTGTGTTTCCCTTAGCTGGGCAAAAATAACATAATTCTCATTTATTTTTTTCCTCTAACCTGTCCATCTGTCTGTCTCTCTATTTGATCTGCTTTACTGTTTGCTTTCATCTCAGGTATTGTTCACACTAGGGGGTTTTTTATTCATTTTTCTTGTCACTTTTCTGAATGTTAGAAGTGAATACAAGTGGATGCTGAACTCACCTGGTATTTGCTTTCAGAATAGGTCATAAAATAATATAATGCTATTTAAAGATTCAGGTCCTACCTTAAATTGAAGATTAAGTGGTTTTTACATCTATCAGTCCAAGAAAATTAATGTAGCCTCTACTTGCCTCTCTCCCCCTTGGTATCCCTTATTAAACTTAGGGTCATTATGATCTGAACATTTTTAGTATGACAAACATAAGGGATCATCCAAGGTTAATGTCAATTAATAGGTTGTGGCAGTTCTGGAGTAAATGGCAATTTGCATGAGAAAATGAAAGAAACAACGAAGCAGAAAAAGGTAGAAGGGAATAATATCGTATCACTTGGAAATCAAATATGAGAGTGCAGTAAATACTAATACTGATAAAGTAATCATTAGAAGTTAAATTCCATAGCATCCATAAGTCCATGGTGTTATGTCATGACTGCAGCATATGAACCAGTGTCTATACCCTTTATTTTGTCAAGGATTTTCACTGAGCATAGTGGGACTGTCAGGGCCTGAAAAGGTGGTCTGTCAGAAAGGTGTCTGTAGCATTAAGCATTTAATGCCATTTTAATAAGACCTAGAACAACAGTTTTGCAATTTCTGTATGTACCTATGCAAGGCTGTGTAATGTTTTAAAATACTTCTTGCTTTTTATCTTCAGGTACCGTTGAGCCAGTTCCTTTACAGATATAATTTGCTACAGTTCTTTTGACTTCATTGGGATTGTGCCTGCTGAAGCTGAGACCCAAGAGATTTTATATCTTCTGAGTACCAGATATGCCAGAGAAACAGATTTCTGTAGAAGATGGTTTTAACCTGGCATAACACACTGTAAAGGAAAAATGAGAGACAGGAAAAGAAACTGCTTTCCAAAGTTAAAACTTTCTCCATTTCAGGTGGGAATGTAAGTAAGAAAACATTATATAGAGCATTTTTCTATTATTGAGTCAATTTTAAATAAAAGTCTTGATGAATACACATGGATGTGGTTTTTTGCATTTTTATACACATATGAGATATAAAAAAAAGATGCACATTGGATCTGATTTTTAAATTAGGCACACAAAAAATAACGGTAAAAGTTTGTCAAACTTATATATGTTTGCCATGATTTCATATCTAGTGGGAGATCATGAGCTGTTTTCAAATCTTACTAGGCAATAGACGTAAAAAATGAGCTCATGAAAAAACTGTTATTACCAGTGTCACACTATCTGTACCCACAAATCAAGCACACAACTGATCATACAATATATGCTAAGAATAAATTTGGATTCCAAACATTTAGGTCCTGCACCTATTTTGTAATTTCCACATTATTTTTATCTCATATTAAAGGCCACAACTCTTATGATATTTTGAAGATGTCCAGTATCATTGCTAGATTCCTGATACAGACACATTTGGATATATGAAACATAAAGCAGGTTATGAAAAAAAAGGGAAAGAAGAAAATCCAAAGTAATATATAATTATGTGTATACAAGAAATATCAAATTCTCTTGAATTTCAGCAATTGTTTTCCAAAGGCTTTTTCTTTCTTTTCTTTTCTTTTCTTTTCTTTTCTTTTCTTTTCTTTTCTTTTCTTTTCTTTTCTTTTCTTTTCTTT
>JAWWEU010000001.1:90113816-90138121 GCA_035583155.1 Acropternis orthonyx | reverse complement strand
CTTTTCTTTTCTTTTCTTTTCTGTTCTTTTCTTTTCTTTTCGTTTCTTTTTTTTTTTTTTTAAATTCCTCCTTTTCTCTCAGACCACATTCAGGTGCTGCCTAACAGCCATATTCATTGTTGATGCAATGTTCAGTTATGCCTTTGGTGAGGTTTTTATTCTACTGTACTATTACTACTGTCCTGTTTATTGGACTTCATGAGTTTAGGGCTTACAATTTATACTAAAAAACAAGTAATAGCAGTCATAGAACCATAGGAAGGATCACTGAGTCCAACTTGTGGCCCTGTGCAAGACCATCCCAAGAATCACACCGTGTGCCTGAGAGTGCTGTCTAAAGGCTTATTTGACTCTGTCAGGGTTCGTGCTGTGACCACTTTCTTGGGGAGCCTGTTCCAGTGCACAACCAACCTCTGGTTGAAGAACCATTTTCTAATATCCAGCCTAAATCTCCCCTGACACAGCTTCAGGCCATTTCCCTGGCTCCTGTCACTGATCATCACAAAGAAGAGATCAACGCCTGCCCCTTTGCTCCCCTTCATGAGGAAGTTGTAGACCTCTGTGAGGCATCCCCTCCAGCTCCTGTTCTCCAGACTGAACAAACCAAGTGACCTCAGCCACTTCCTGTATGGTTTCCTGGGCCTAAGAATGAGCTTTCATGTAACATTTTCCATGTGTAGATTTCAAGGGAAAAATTAACTAACTTGGTACACTAATATGTATATATATATATAAAAAATAATGTATATATATATACTTATATACACTCATATACACTTATATACACTTATATATAGCATATCAGAAAGATACGGATTTTCTACTAGACCAAGAATATTTGTAAACAGAAAAAGGTAATCTGTCGCACTTTGGTGGCTGCTTAGTAAAATAATCTGAAGCTATCTCTATTTTGATACATATTTTAATTTTAAGGCTATGATTAAGCTATGGAGTGTGGTGAATGCCATAAAAAGTATGCCCTGAACACAGCTCCTATGTATTCACATGTGCTTGAATCTTAATGGCATATGTCTGTTCTTTATGTTTGAAACTACTGTTTTATAAAGAGGAAAAAATTACGAACTAAATAAATTGTAAGAGAGCAACGGAATTCCATTTCATCTTACCCAGAGGTAGCAATTTTTAATGTCTACTTGGTAGTGAGAGGTAAGGTGATAGTATGTGGATTACTTTAAATAGCTACATATCTTCCTTACTAAGAACACAAGTAATTTCATACGTATAGTTGACTAAAAAAAGCAAGTAATAAATTCACATTAGTTTATTGAATCTGTGTTAGCGGACATTCTTGTTGTGTAATTCAGATTAATATTTACAGCTCTGCATGAATTTCTCGTACTTGGCACTGACAATTTAGCTTGGAGGACACCAACAACTCTGCTTAGTTTTGTGGTGCAATGAAAAAGTCCATGCTGATTGAAGTCCAAAATTATTTTCAAATAAAAATGTGTATTTCTGTTTATGTCTTTCCAAAGTCACTGAGCTAAAAAAGGCATTCTAATTTTTTTTCTCTTTTTTTGAAAAGCGTCTCAGTTTCAAGATACAGTGTTTCTATATTAGAAGGTGAAAGATGAAATTCAGCAAGCAGGTACATAACTTTCCCAAAGCAAAAAAAAAAACCTCTTTGAACTTTAATATTAAACTCTAAGTCATGGTTAAATGTCTTAGAAAGATTTCTCACCTGTTCGTTAGAATTCTGTCTTTGCATTAACAGTTTTCTCACATATTTTTAAATATGATTCTAAATATTTTGCTTACTTCCAAGTTTAATGTTTTGAATTAACTAGAGAAATCTACTTTTCCCACCTTCTGTATTTAGAAGTTCTAAGATATTTCCAATCTAATCAAGTTGATAGTATATTATTTTATATCGGGGACCATTTGCAGAAGCAAACTGGACACAAAGACAACCACCCTGGAATCAGCAATACCCATAGGAATGTTGCATCAAAAAAAATTATCTCATATGAAGGAAGATGGGTTCTTGAGGCAACTAGCAAATTATCCTCCATCACCTAACATTTTGTGTTAGAATTATAATTGCAGATAGCTAGAACTTATGAAGGAAAACATGTCCTTTTAAATAAGCAATAGGTATTAAGGTCTAAGGAAACATTTTAAACTAATAAATGTTTAGATTGATGCATAAATTGCACGCTAATGTATTACCAGCTATTAACATAAAAGATATGACCCAGATTAAGCAAAGTCAATGTTTATGCCTAATTTAAGTAGACCACCACAAATATTTAAAGCCTTATGCCCCTGTCAATGGACCATATTTTAGCTAGTGTCTGCATTCCCTGTTCAATCAATGAAAAGATGTCAGTCTGTCTAGGGAATTACTGTGAACAAAATCCTCCTAAATTAGTCCAGTTTAGAAAACTACTTCTACGTTGTCTGAAAAGTGAATCAAGTGGAGGAAGCACAGATAATTCATTAGCATATTAGTAACCTAGTGTATAGAGAAATAGCCTGAGAGAAACAGACGGGACAGTAAGTCAAGTGACATCCTTCAGAACACAATGTAGTTTGTACCAAGAGAAATTTATAAATAGTGCCACTGAGTCTAGCCCCCAGAAGTAAAAGTTGGCAGAAATTTCAGTTTCCAGGACATATAAGGATGGACTTATCCTTTAAAAAATGGGGGCAATTTTAAATTTGAAACTGAAGGTAATTAAGTGACACTCCAAGAATATTAATACTCCTTACAATATCTTCCTCACTAATGTCCCTCTAACTGGTGGTAAAATATTTTCCAATCCCCTCTTTTACCAATAGTGGCCAACGCATATTACAAAAATCGCATAAAACTGAAAAAGTAGCAGAAAAAAATGACAAAGCATGCTACTAGTTGATTTCTCTATCTTTCAATGAATTGAATATCCGTTTACAAGATTTCAAAATTCAAAAGCAAGTCAAATATCCAGCTCCATCCCAAGCTTATTTACATCCTTAGCAATCCTTAGATGCTGGTTTGTCATCGCAGTGTATTTTACATCTATTACCTTAGAGAAAGTAAAATTTATGTCATGCCTTTGTCAGGTTATTTAGTCATGTCATAGCATAGCTTTTTGTTGCAAACACTGTATAACCCTGAGGGAAAAAGGGGAAAAGGACCAGTTTAAAGTTTGTACTTTTCCATGTAGGGTACAGCATTTTTCTGAACTGGAAAAAATAGTAATTAATGTCATGATACACCAACATTTTACTGAGTTTGTCAGAGACTGATTTTTGTTTTGATTTTGGTTTTTGTTTTGCTTGCTTTTATGAGTAGAAATATCCACAGTAGAGGAAAAATAAAGATTTTAACAATGTCTTAGAAAGAATTCCTGACTTTACTTTTCTGAAGAGCACAGAGATAATTTCTGGCTTTACTGCTGTTTAGTTATGTGCTGGTTTTGTGACATTAATTCCAGATGATGTAGATAAGAGAAGCAGTTCCATTCATGAAATCAAATTCTGCTTGTAAGTATGGCTTTCAAGAAAAAGGAAGATCTGTGTTTCTTCTAAGTGTTTGCAGGTCGTGCATCTGTGTTGACTCAAATAATGAAAGCCAGGACTGATGATTGGTTGATTCAGTGTACCTCTTGCCAACAATTTTCAGAGATTAGGAGGTTGTTGGAAAGATATCAATGAAGGTTTAGGGATCACTGTCTGAAGTATTCTAAATTAACAGCTAATGGATGTTTTTAATAGCTCTTTTATAGATGAGTTCAGCTGAATGAAAACCGACAAGAAAGCTCAGCTTTGCTTGGTATGAGCTTTAACTTTTTTTCACACATGATGACCTGCCTCTGCACTAGCTTTCTCACTTTGTTTCTGCATAGGGTAAAAATTCATTTATTTTACAGTTAATAAACATATCCACACACACTTTAATCTTTTTTGTGGTTGTTTGTTTTTTTGAGTACTAGAGAGTATTTTTTTTCCTCAAATGCTACATATATCCAGTGATGCACTACTCTTTTCCAAAGATTTGTTCATCCATCCTGCTCTTTCTGGCAAAGTTCAGTTCTTGCAGAAATAGTGAGCAGATATGAAAAAAATAAATACTCTTTGATTATAGCTGGTGTAATCAAGTTGTCTGACCTTCCTGGTGCACAGAGACCTGACTTGGGTATTCAATATTCAATTTCAGTGGCCCAGAGAGATAAATAAGGAGACAGAGTTCATATGAAAGTAAACCAGTGGGACAGAAAATAAATGTCTTGAGGAGTTTCTTTTTTGTGGTAGAGCTCATATGATTCCAATATCTCCACTGACACCAACACGCTGTCAAAAGAGTATTTTTTTCATAGAATAAGGAGAGATGTGACATCATTACTTCTGCATGGTTCACAGGTGTTTAAAGGTATCTAGATGGCTTAACTCTCAAAATTTGACCAAGAGAGATTCACTGACTACCTCTTCCAATAAAGAACTCTATTTACGTTTTTATATGTGCCTTTTTTAATTTCTGCAGTATGAACAATTCAATTTAAATTTTTCAATTTACCTTAAGGTAGACAAAATAGTCAGCAAATAAAAATAAAAAAAATAAATAAATATTTACCTCATAGTGAAGCTCTTATGTTAATATATAAACAGAACTAGAAAAGTATCCACATGAAAAGCATACATATCCTTAAAATGGACCTGACTTCAAAGAGATGCCAGATGAACATAATTTTAGAACTATTTGTAAAAATTGGAAAAAGTCTATTTCTACTCTCAGACAGGGTGAGCAAGATAAACACAATATTACTGGATGTCTATGTGTGGATAAATAAGTCAAACTAAATATTTCCAGTGACTCTAATTGGAGCTTATAAATCTAGGCCTAAGGTGAGAACTACATTTAGACATTTGGACAATACATTTTGGTGTCTGAAACTGAAATTGAAACCCCCTACAGAAAACTTCAGATTACATATTCATAAAATAATAATGATTTTATTGTACTTTATCTTGTACTATCATGGTACATTCTGTAATGGTACCTTCCAAGAAGTATCCATTATTAATTGATATCATCCCACAGGGACATAAAATTTTATTTATAATAGTTTCCATGAGGAACAAGAACTTTCAAACTTGTTTGCCAGTTTTCTAGATTAAAAAATTTATGTGAATCTGAGTAACATTTTAAACAGGAACATAGGTACAGTATATAAGGAAGCTTTACAAAAGATGTCAGTCTTTATTATCAAGCCTAATTGGTCTATTGTGTTCCTTTTTTGTAAGAAGCCAATAACATCTTGATGCATTGTGGGCAGTAAAATTCTCATCAACATATTCTCTAACATTTTTAAATCTTTCTTTGATTCAAACAATGAAAGAAAGAAAAAAAAAAGAAAAAGCAGAGCTGGCTCAAATTTAAAAGAAATCTTGTATTGGGTATTTTTTCCCCTGACACTATCACAGTAAACAAAAACATAAAAACACAATCTTATTGAGGGAATGTTTTAAATTTTTTTAATTTTCAAAAATACATCAATAATTTTATACATCACTAAGGATATGACAGTGGCATTAGCAAGTGATCCTTACCCCAAGAAACCTTCATATAAACACAGGGAAAGAAACAAAATTAGTAAAACTTGCATCTTCTTCAGATCTAGCAATCTTCATTTTTGTTTCATTTTGGTTTTTGCTTTTAAAATTTGTATTCATTATTGGTAAGCTTTAATATCATGGAAGTGCTTTCTAAGACAAAAAGGCTGATTTCAGTGATAGAGTTCTCTGACCCAAAATGCCAGCCTGTCTTCAAAAAAATGTATATAAAGTATGACTGAACAGAAAATAACTAAGTCTAGATACACATTCATTCCTGCTAGGGAAAGCTAAGTCTTCATATCTGTATTCTTAAAACAGCACTAAATATTTTAAAAGAAAAAAATATTGAGGACAAAAGCAGCATCAACATTTTTAACAGATTTAAGATTCCCATCACAATGATCATTCATGAAATTTCATCTTTCAGAGTTGAGAAGAAAAAGTGCAGCAAAGAATAATTTTAACACAAATTTAGGCCAGATATGCATGAGTTCTCATCTTAAGCTCTGTGACTGAATGGCATCTTTAGAAGAATATGTGTAATGTCTTAGCAGTTACAGTTACAACCTTTGAAACTAGACTTACTGGACTCCCTGGATCTTGCACCTTTAGTCATGTTATTTTCCTATCACTTTCTACTAGTTCAGTAGCTCTTTATTAATTACTCAAAAAAATTGTTGTATTTGTAATTCAGATGTTGTTGTTACTTTACTTCTGTGAACCATTCAAAAAAAGCTATAAGAAAAATATCTTTGGATAGCTGATCAGTGGCCTGGAGCTTCTAAGGGTTGGTGGTAGTCAACAAGAGAACGTCAATAACTTAAACAGAGGCCAAACATAAATGCAAATCCCATGCTGACACACGTAACCAGAGCCTTGCTCTTTATACATAAGGAAATGGAAAAAAAGGAGCTGGTGCTGGCATCAATGGAGATGGGGAGCAACCACAGCACTTGAGGTGAGCTAGATAACCAGCGCTGTGGAAAAGACCATTGCATTGACAACTTGGTGACAGCATTTTATTCCTTGAAGTGAAGTATCCTGGAGCTCCTAGTTTCTCATCTTGCCTTCTTTGAATTCAGGCTGCTGCAGACAATATCACCTAAGTTTGGAAAAGATATCCTGGGATGCCACCAGGCTGTGCCAAGCTGGGTCACTCACATAAGGCTCTATGCTGGAGACAGGAGTGAATATCCTGCAGACAACACATGTGCAGGGGAGGTATCAAAAAGTTGTGGAGGCTGTGTGACAATACATTCCCTCCAGGAAGAAATACAGCTTGACTGAAGTAGTCCAGAGTCTCTGCAAGCCCTGCAAAAGTGCCACAATTTGAAGCCTGCTGGCTGGAGCAGTCGTCAAGAGCAATCTAACAAAGCATTGTGGGCATGGTCATTGCTATCACTGGGAGTTGTAGGCATGGATTGAGGACATTTGTATTATCCAATTTGTACCATCAAATTAAAATACTGTGGTGCACAGAACTGGAAAATGGTGTCTAGGAGTCATTAATAAATAGCTGGGCCAGAATAAGGTGAGGTTATCACTTTTTGTCAAAGTAATAGAGATACTTCTCTTAATGAATGGCCCCAATCACACTGGGACAATAAATATAAGAGCATACAGATGGAAAGGTTTTTCAGACTATAGAACAATAATGAGATATTACTAGTTGGTTTCACAGACCCAGACAAAGTGAATCATTAGTAAAGATTCTTTTTCTCATAAGGACTGCTATAAGAATGAAAAAAGGATATATCCATAAGAACATTATAATTTCTTATACTCTCCTTCCAGAAATGGGAGAAATATGTGGGAGTGAGTCTGTATTTCCTGACCTTGGCAGATCAAAATGCAAAAGGTTTTGCCCTCAAATGTCACCAGTGGTTTAGAGTGAAGAACTTTTTATTAGCATTTTTAGAGTTTCTGAGTATATTCCCGTTTAAAATTTCCCTTCTAAAATCTGCATGTTAAAATATTCTGCTGGCCCAACAGACCACCGATGTTCCACTGAAGCAGGACACGTTTTTGCTTAATTTATGCAGAGGAACAAATCAGTTTTTAGCCTTCAGTTGGATTCTAAAAAAATTAGGGGTGGAAGAAAGAAATTTTCTGTAATGTTCAACTTAACAAAAACACGAACTAAACAAAAACTTTTCATATTGAACAAAACAGTCAAGGCAGAAAAAAGACATTAAAATAAGCACTACACAACTGCAGGAAAAAAAATCTGTATTATAAAACTTTTTGAAACATTATGGTCTTCTTAAGAAAGTTTAAAACTTCTTAGCCTGTATTTTAAAGAAACATATCCAATCCTAGAAATGTTGATTTATCCTCTGAAGTGTTTAAAATATTAACCTCTCAAAATCCCTGAAAAGAGCCATGATATCTATTAAGGGAGAGCATGAACATGCAATTAGTGAGTTTTATATTCTTTCTTGGTATTCTGTTTTGACTAAGAAAAGAGGGTTCCTTAAAATGATTATGTTGTGGCCTGACTAATTTCTTTAATCTTAAAGTAAAAATATGAAATGTGTTAAATGTATATTACACAAATACCTCTATCTTGCCATTGGCTATAAAGAAAATTCCAACAGGAACTGGACAAGCAGATATCATTATGGCTGATGGCTCAACTTCATCAATGTCAAGAAAAGGTAAAAATATCTTAGTTATCATAATGAGAGAGTTTCAATTGATTTAGAAATGCAAGCCAAACTTTTGTGGCTCTCTGTATCTCATAGATTTCTTTTTCAAATAGACATCAAATAATTTGTTTGACCGATTTATTTCCTGCTAGACTGGACCAACCTAAGCAAATATCTACAATGAATATTTAGTGGTGGACGATATAAATAGTATGAAAAAAGTCAATTAAAGAAAAAAGCTACATGCTACTGACAGAAAGCAAGTAAAACAGCTAAAATACAAAATTGAATACATTACATGTGTTAAATGCTTATCTTTTGGAATTTATCTGAGTGCAGAGTCTTGTTTTAAACCGAGTCTGTTTGTAGGTGGTGCTTTTTGTGCTGATAGCTTCCAGTGGCCTTGTAAGCTGGCAGGTGCACACATTTTTATTTAGGTATCTATTTAAAAATAGTCTGTCTTTAGGAAACGTCATTTGTATAAGAATTAACATAATTTCTGTTAAGTGATAATTTTGGTATGCATAAAATGTGGAGAACAACTCATATCTCTTGCTGTTGATCTGTACTTACCTGTGATTTTAGCCTTATGGATGAAAAAACAAAAGCCTAAACAATAAAGCAGTACTTGCATTTTATTACCTTCATAGAAGCAACAGAGATTTTGAGAGAACTTGTATCTATTTTTGGTATATGTGCTAGGAAATCTATGTCAAATGACTGAATTTGGTAGTATCATGATTTCAGGCACATCTTTCATAGTTGATCACAAATTTTTGGGGAGGAAAATAGAATTTTCTGAAGGGTCAGTTATTGAATCTTAGTAACAAAAACTCTCACAGCAAATGCAAACCCAATTATATTATAAATGTAAAAAAAAAATTTAAAAATGTGTGTGTTGGGGACCCCTTGCTTTATTTTGCCTTGCCCTGCCTCCACTTCCCTCTCCTCCCTTCCCTTTTGCTTCTTAAGGATTTTAAGAAAAAACTATTGACTTACCTGCAAAACCTATTATACCTTCAACTCAAAGATATTATGACAGAGTTTGTAGGCAATTTGTCCCTTGGGAAAATCAGATATCAAAATTCCTCTAAGGAAATTATAGGTTTCCTGGTTAAGCAAATCTCTAAAGGCTCTATCTCATCTGCTGTTAAATTTGAGGGATGCACTTTACGCTCAGCTTTCATCTCTCATGAATTCCATTGCCACATCCAGAGTATACGCAGATGTTTGGATGAAGCCCTTGAGTAGCAAAATAAGGATGGAAGTTATTTGTGGTTTCATCCAACTGACCAAAATAAATGGAAGAAAAATGTGGCCTTCTGAGACATTTAGAATGTTTGAAATCAGTCCACTAAGAATTCTGATCTTAAAGCAATTTTTACTGTTTGTGCAAAGCCAAAATTGTAGAAAAGCAGTCCAGCAACAAGAAGTTGTAGAGCTGCTCAAGAAATACCTTTTAAAATGCCATTGATGAAGATAGAAACTGTGATGGTGTATTGGGTCTGGCTGAGATGGAGTTCTTTCCCCATAGCAGCCCTCACAGTGTTGTGCTTTGCACTGGTAGCTAAAAAAGTGTTTTAGTTACTGCTGAGCCATGCATCAGCACTGTCTCTCCAACATTACCCCTGCCATCAAGGGGTTGGGAGTGGGCAAGATCCTGGTAGGGGACCCAGGTAGACCAGCTGATGCAAATTAACCAAAGGGATATTCCATACCATATCACATCAGGTCAGATATAAAACCTAAGGAAAGGAGGAGAAAAGGGAGGCATTCATTATTAACAAATTTTGCTTTCTGGAGTAACCACCATATGTGCTGCTACATGTAAGGCCTCACCTTGAATACTGTGTGCAGTTTCAGGCACTGCAATATAAGAAATATATTAAGCTCTTAGAGAGCGTCCAAAGGAAGGTAAAGAGAATGGTGAAGGGCTTTGAAGGGAAGCCGTAAGAGGAGCAGCTGAGGCCACCTGGTCTGTTCAGGCTGGAGAAGAAGAGACTGAGGGGAGATCTCATTGCAGTTACAACTCCCTCATGAGGGGTAGAGGTGGGGCAGGCACTGATCTCTTCTCTGTTGTGACCAGTGACAGGACCTGAGGGAATGGTCTGAAGCTGTGTAAGTGGAGGTTTAGGTTGGATATTAGAAAGAGGTTTTTCACCCAAAGGTTGGTTGGACACTGGAACAGGCTCCCCAGGGAAGTGGTCAGAGCATCAAGTCTGACAGAATTCAAGAAGTGTTTGGATGATACTCTTAGGCACATGGTGTGACTCTTGGGGATGGTCCTGTGCAGGGCCAGGAGTTGGACTCAGTGATGCTTGTGGGTCCTTTCTAACTTGAAAGATTCTGTGATTCTGTAATTCTGTGACACTAGAGTTTGCAGGTCAGTGAAAGACTCCCAGCTGTAGATATTGACTGTGTTGACTGCCTACAACCTCAAAACAAACAGAACAGTCCACCAAGAAAAAAAACATCAAACCATTCTTTACTTCTCTTACACAATAACTCCATATAGATTTTGATCAGATAGGTTTTTTTATTTCTATTTTTAAAAACATAAACATCTCTACTAGAGAATTTTTCTCTACAAAGTATAATGTTTGTGGGTGCATTTGTGCCTACATGCAGGTTTAAGGCATGTCCAGCATATAATCACCTCTGGTTTTAGTCTCACATTCTTCTTTTCCCTTCTGTTACCAAAAATAAAACATTCCTTAAGCTTACTAAATCTTCCTGCCCTTTAGTCTACTCAAGCATGGTTTTGCTAACCGTGTGCTTTGTCTTTTCACCACAGGATCAGGACCACAGACCAGACATTTGCAAAAACCAACTCATAGCAGTAAGAATATTTTCTACAGAGATATGGGAGATCCCACAAAACAGAGTTCCCTAATATGAGAATTGATAGTACAAGACTGTCAACATGTATTAGAAATGGCCTTAACACTGGAGTAAATTAATAATATTAATTATTAACTTATAAACCTATTTTAAAAACTGAATGCCCTTAAAGTCATTGTAACAAGGTGACTTTTAATCAGAAACTTGATTCTGTAAAATGTATTTATCATGAACAGGCCAGCTCAGTCACTCATGCACCCATTGAGATTTACTCACCTACCCACTTTTGCACCAGCATCCATGACTCTGAGGGACATCCCATGACAGCTATATCATGCCAGATCAACAAGCCCACATGTGCCTAAGTTCAGCCTGGATCTGGCCTCAGATACCCTGGCAGGCTTAAAAATGAACAATTTCAGTAAGAGTATGTTAAATTACAATGGACTTTCTATGGAATCTTGCATTATATACTCCTGAATACCAAAAGAATTCATCATGATTAAAATTATTGCAAGAAATACCGAAGGAAGTAAGAATGATTTGCCACTTATTATAAAGTGTTGCCCATTTTGCAATAAGGGGCCAATCATTATTAATTCATTTGATATTCTTTCTAACATTAATCATGACTAATTCATTTGGTATTATTAATGTAGATGTAACATGAAATTCCATTGCAATTTAGGTATTTATTTAAATGTATCATTAATTTAAAGAGTTATCAATCCAAAATGTCAGCAGATTTTTACTCAAAGGATATTTGTAAGGCATGTGCCTTCATTTGAAGCTGAGGGAACCATTTTCAAGCAAATAAAATACAAGTAATTTTGTATTTGTACTTGGGAATTCTGTACTTTTTTTAAAAATTTTTCTTTTAATGACACCAAATGATATGGCATGTATAAAATTTATTTCTATTTACCTGAAAAAGCAAGAAATAGAGTTATCTAGAGTCCAGAACTCCAATCTTTCACTATAATTACATGTGAAACATCCTACTTCAAATGACCTACTCACATGTTTAAGATGAGTGTGTGTTTAGGGCTTTGCTTGGATAAAAGGTTTATGTCATCTCCATCTTGGTAAAAATATAATCTTTAGTCTGGCCATGTAGCTTTCATATTTGGAAAAAGTGTCAGAAAGAGGTCTTTATCACAGCTAGAAGGCTTTCTGTGTCCTATTGAACTTCTCACAAGTTTGGAAATTTTAGACAGTACCAATGCCAAAATCCGTCTTGGAAAACTATACTTCTTCTACCAGAAGAATTCACTGTTGTTTTCAATCAGGTAAAATATTCACTTCTCCGTTTGTTGGACAGCACTGATTTGCTCTGTCAAGTAGCTAACTAACTGCTATGTTTTTATATCAACGGACTTTTTTCTGTTCCATGTATGCATAAAAGGTTGAAATCAAGAGCTAACAAGAAGTCAAGGAACCTTTACAGCACAATTCAAATTGCCTTTACAAACTTCACTGAGGTGTAAGGGCTGAGGTTTAAGCCATTTGTGGAGATGTAGAATGCCTCAGTACTGCAGAGCACTCAGCTGATGAGTGGGTTATTCACCACAGCACAGTAATGGCCTCCAAAAAAAGATCAAACACACATCCACATAAGTTCTCATGAGAGAAATAAGAAAAGTACAAATAAACAGAAAAGAAATAAAAACTCCAACTAACAATGTGAAAAAGATGAGTGAAAATAAATCCACAGATCCTCAGACTACCATAGGGAAAATCATGAAGATTTTTGTCTTTTAGATAGCATTAATCTAATAGGTATGCATATCTTTTTCTTTTGTGCTATTTTGTTATATTTCTGTCACTGTTATGCTTGTAAGATAACTGCAGAGCTCATAAGTGACCAGAAAAGCCTTATATAAGTTCAAACAATCATCACTGGCTCTTTAAACATTCTTCATGACAGTACCAAAATTCAGATATTCATGGATAACTGGGCCCTTCTGAGGATTGTAAATTTTACTGGGTGAAGTACAAAGGATTAGCTAAACCTTGTAAATGTATTAAAATTCCTCATTTTTAGATTTTGGCACTTGCCTTTCTTATTTTCAGTCACTAAAACCATTAGCTAGAACTTGGAACTGCAACCATGTAACTCACCAGCAATGCACTTCTTATTTTCACAATGTACTTTCATGGCTTTTGCCTTAAATATTTGATGACTGCAAAGGGAACCTGTTGTCTCCAAACCACCAACAGGAATTTTGTCCAGAATCATGAATCCCTGTAAGGGTGGTGGTATAGGTGGACTACAGTATCTCTTATCTAAATCCACTGCTATGAGTCTCCTGGTAACTCCTGCCAGCAGACAGCACTACAAGATGCAGTTTTACATCAGTCTTGAGGCTTCTTAGTTTCATTAGAGGCAAAGTAGTGTCCCACTTCAGTAGCATATACAGGCATTATTTCTGTAATTACAATGGTATTTACCATTGCCATTTTAATTGCAAAATCTATAGCTGGTAATATTTAGTAAACCTGGAAAAGACTGGAAAAAAATCTGGGCAATATCCAAGTAACTGTTCACTGCACTTCTGCAAGGAAGAAATCCTACTGTAGGGTCCTGTTACCACAATGTGTTATAAAAAAAAAATAAATATAAAACTGACATCCACTTCCACTTTGCTATAGAATATTCAACACCTTCCACTTTCATTTGTATATTCAATGATAACATTTAAAATTACTGTGGTCACCCTAAAGGATGTTAATTACAATGCAACTCAGCAGCCTTTATACAACATAATTGCAGGTTACTAATGTTCATAGTATCCATTGAGGTTGTAATGGGGAGTAGAATTTAACTCATGGATTTTGTGATGAAGGTCTTATAGCCATTTCTTGTTATTAATCCTCTTTATCACTCCCCCTGCATCATCTTTTGTTTGTTCCCTTAATTCAAGTGAGTTTTATTTTTTGTACATAAAGGATATCTTTCTTATAGGCCTGTCAGGTTCAGATTTACATATTGTAGATTTAATTGCTTCACATTTCACTTTTTTATAAGGTTTTCAGATGTTAGGCTATATTAAGAAGGGGATGGAGACTAATACAGGAATTATTATAATGTCTTTCTATAAATGGAGGTTACATCCTCATGTTGAATACTCTGCCGGGTTTCAGTCACATTTCAGAACCATTCAGTAGCAGAAGAAAGGCCTGGTAAAGGGCAGAAAATACATATTAGTTGGATAGGGAGTGTTCATATGAAAAGAAATTGAAAAGATTATTTAGTGTGAAGCAAAAAGAATAGGAGATGACATATATAATAATGAGTGTTGGAGAGAAAAGCAGTGGGTAGTCCTCACTTTTCTGTTCTACAGTTAGACACAGAGGGCATTCAGCGAAAGGAAAAGGCAACAAATGTAGAAGTGATAAAATGAAACACTTTTTATGGCATTGCATCATATAATTACCCTGTTGAACTGACCACTGTATATTATTATTGAAGAGTGATTGAGGGCTGCTTGGAAAGTTTCAAGAAAGATATAACAATTATGTTAATAAAAACAGGATCTGCAGTGGAACTAGGTAGAACAAAGGGTAGGGATAGAACTAGGTAAGGGATATGAGTTCTTGCAAACCAAAGCACAGTGTAATCACGACCCAAGGTCTTGCTACCCGGAGATACTTGCTGTCGTTGTGCTAGAACCTGTACCACTATACAAGGCCTTCCCATCATATTTTTACATCTAAAGCCCTGATCTGAAAGAACAACCCTAGAAGATACTGGGTCCCACAAAACTCTGTAAGTCTTTATGTTGTTGGACTTATTGCTGGATAGGAAATTACATGAATAAGTGGACAACTTTACAGTGATCACAGAATCATTAAGGTTGGAAAAGACTTTCAATATCACCAAGTCCAACCTTTGACAAATATCTGCCTTTTTAACCAGACCAGAGCACTGAGTTGTCCAAGGTGGCCAAAACAAAGAATGTGTAGTGTGTTCTACTACTTGCACAATAGGTATTAACATCATAGGGAAAGAAATGGAATTTAATTTATGGTGGAAAAGTTCATGAAGAGGCATTAAATACAGGTTGTAAATACAATCTCTCAGCCAGGAGATGCCCATAACACAAATTGCGGCATGTAGGGAGATTTAGGAGCAGAAGTATCATTTGCAAATTTTCCCTGTTGGATCTGCTATTTGCCACTGTCCAAGCCAAGACTAGATAGACTTTCCATGTAACTGGCAACACTAACTCTCTCCTTTTGGATTGATTTTGCATTGGTGTAAACTGATTGTCTTCAACAATAGTAGAAAAAAATTACTGTTCTTTATGTTCCTGAGGCTCATGTCATTACACGCCAGTGGCAGGACCATTGCTGGCAGCCAAGAGCCACATCTGCATTGTGCAACAGATTTCCTTGCTATCAGTTATCTATCAGTGTTGACAGAGGAAAAAATCTGTGAAGTGTGGGTGATTTTCAGTTTAGGAAGACCACCTTTAAAACAGGCACCTCTGATGAAGCAAAGTAGAATATCCTATGGACAAATTATGGAGGATTTTATGTTTTCACTAAATACAAGATGTACTGACTATAATTACATCCGTTTCTTTTGCAAATGTTATGAGTCATATGCCTGCTTTGGGTTAATTTGACAGGATACTCAGTATCCATCAATATTGATAAAATCTTTGTAACTCATGTAATGCCTACATTGTCTGGTAATTTATCTTAAAAGTTTTCCATTTCTTATTCAATATAATAGTAAGTACAGTTCTTGATCTTTAGCAGTTTGTTTTCTTCAATACAATTACATTATTCTGAACAGGTAAAAGAGTATTAATAGCAAGTTGTGAATTTTTATTTGTAAAAAATACGTCTTTTACTGTTCTTTGCTATGAATGCATGAGTGGCATAAAGCTGTGTTATTGTCTTAATTTGATTTTGGTTGTTGTTTTTAAAATATTTCCCTTATTGTTAGTGACATATGAGAAGTTCGAAAACAAAATGGTTTTTTTCTTTAAATAACACCAAAAACCTGCAGTTCTAACAACAGAAAATTTTCCATGGCAAGGCAGCTGATGCTTTGTCATTAAGGATTTGGACTTGCTGAACTCATATGACATGCAGACTCGTTAAAGTTTCAATGTGCATTTCCTGTTGTGTGGGATGATCTCTACTCCTCCACTTCAGAACTAAAAAAACAAACCAAAACCAAGCATGTAGGAACACAAAGGCAGACACAAGGTTAAGTGCCTTTCAGCACAATTCTATTTCTTCTTCTAATTTTTATCCTTAAAAAAAAAAAAAGAAGACTAGTTAAAGTTTACTTTTTTGGTTTTATTTTAGTAAGTAAAAAAAATAAAAGGGGAATGAATGAATATGAAAATGTCCTGAGTACTGAGATAAAAGCACAAAGTTTTATGGCAAAATTTTTCTCTGAATCTTCATGATATTCATCCTGTACCTAGAAAGTTTTTTTTCTGGTGTAAGCAACACTTCTTGTCTTCCCCATGACTACTCCCCATACAGATTTCTGACAGCCCACATCCAACAATGCTGCCAATCTGTACCACCTGCCCTCCACCCCTTCAACAGGCTCTCTGTACATTCCTAGCTACAGTCTTCATCCACACACCCCTGCTTCAACTATTCAATCTGTTTTTCAGTTAGAGAAATGCACTTTCTTGCATTTTAAATTCTGTTTTCATCAGAAAAAGAAGTGTCCTTCAGACAATGTCCCACAGAATTTTCTTTTTGGAGATTTGCATAAAATGTCCTATTTTGCTACATGATACTTCATTATATATTGTAAAAGACAAAGGAAAAGGACACATTTCTTGAACACCACAAAGAAAAAAAACAATAAACTATCTTTTATTTTGGATTTTGATTGTGTTTTACATTTTTCAGTTGGTGTTATTTTGAAGGTACCCTTACATTAGTTTCCATTTACATTTCATTTATCATATTTGTAGTTTGATGGCATTAGAAAATACATATATTTTTCTCTTGGTCCAAACTATTGATTTAGAATGAGAGAACATCTATGTTCTTCAGGAGGACACAGATGGGTGCAGGGCCTATGTGGAGAGTGGAGAAGAAAAGCATTCAGCATCCTCCAGCAACCCTACAAAACCAGGTCATCATGGATCAAGTAAGTGTTAAAGCATCCGGTCGTGTTTACAGCACTATTACTTCATAAGCTGACCGTGTTCTTCATTACCACCCAACAGGCACATTTATTACTTGTTTTTTAATGTAATATCATGAGCTGCTTTTCATAATCCCAAGCGCAGCCACTGGCCCAGTGACAATCTGCGAGAGAGAGCAGCCATGTTTCTCCCCTTTTCATATCACATAATTTCTTAAGGGGCACACAGTTATACCATCTGTGGGAGATGTTCAGGCAGAAAGCACATACTTCTCACCCCCTGCCTAGAACACAGGTTTTCCTTAGGCAAGTGACAATAACAAGGTGAAGATCACTGGAGGCACTTCACTGCCCAGCACAGCCAGATACTGTAAGTGCTCTAGTTGGGAAGGAGGGGTAGCAAAAGCACAGAGACACCCATAACCCCTTTAGGATGCCTGTGTCTAGTAATACAGCAAATCCTGATAAATGTAAAAGACTTCAAAACCGAATGGTTTGGTACTTACAGGGGCAAAAAACACCTATCTATAAGTCACAAGTCCTAGCCTGAAGTCAGTGAAGAATCAGGAGTAGAAATATTAAAGTAGAAAGTATATTAGGTAGTACGTTTCTTAAAATATGAATACTTGCATGCTAAGATCCTTAAATTATAGTATATATCCTAAAAATATGAATATTCTAGAAATATGCATTTCAGGAGACTGGAGGAAAAGTGTTCTCTCCTTTAACTGTAGCCTTTTTGCAGGTGAAAGTGAGGCTGATTGCAGTCTGAGTAACATCTGACTCCATAACTGGTTTCCTGTAGCCCACTGGAAATGCTCAGTGAATAAGGTCTCCTTTTTCCAGAGTGAGATTTACAGAAAAATGAGATTACTATTAAAGAGCCTATGTGACTTTTAGAGACCTCTTTGCAAAGCCCTAATGATTTTTAATTGCTACCACCGTCCTCTGCATCACCAAGGAAAGGGCATCCTCAGCTTCTACAGCAGCCTGGGTAGAAAAAGTGTTCATGGTATTCACTTGTGTTGTACCAGCGCAGAGGAAGAGAAATCACTAGATGTCCTTGAAATGAGGTCATTTTCACATTCACTAATCAACAATAAAAGAATCCCCAAATTGTCTCATTGATCTAGGAGCGTGTGCATCTCCTCCGTCTAAGTTATTAACTGAGGAATTAAAATTAGCTTCCCTGGATATTTATTCCTCCTGCTATGTTTTATGGGTGCAATATCATGGTGGTTATATATTTTTAAAAAATAAATATCAGCTTCATTGCAATAATAGTCGTTTTAATTTTTTTTTTGTTTATTTAGTACCTGCTGTTGGGGAGATTTTGTGGGTTTCTTTAAAGTTTAAATGTATTGCATTAAATAGCTTTGGAAAAGAAAAAAAAAGAATGGTTTCTAGCCTGCTGAGTAAACATAAATTTCACAGTTAAATACATAAAATAATGATTACATCCAATGGTCATGAGGGACGTGTTTTTAGGAGTATACTAATTAAACTACATCCTTCAGACAACATGTTTCTACACTTACTAGCAATGAACCATATCTGATTTGTCATTAAGTAATTATGAATGCTAATGCAAATAAAGCACCTTTCAAACAAGGCTTCAGAATAGAAATTAATCATATATTATTCTTTCTTATCCTACCACACAGGGTTCATTTAAACAAAAAAAAAAAAAAAAAAAGTCAAGAGTATAAGACATACATAACAGAAGAAGTTGCTGGTTTTGCTCAGGCTTCACTTCATACCTTTGTCTTTGTGGTGTTGTTTATGTATGCATGTATATACTTCTAAACTGAGAGTGACAAAAACCTTTTAAGTATACTCTGTAATTCAAACTTTGATCCAAAAACTGCTAAAGCTTATTGTAATCTTCCATCAGTAACAATAATAATTAGGAGTTCTTGCTCCTTTCCTTTTGCAGATCTCAAAGCACTCTACTAAAGACCAGGATGGAAAAACCCACAAACACAAGGGAGTAAGTGGGATGAAATTAATAAGCACAGAGTCTCAACTCCAGAACATATCAATGTGCACTACAATTTCTTATACTTTTGTTAGCTGGGAGATCTCAGAAATGTTCTGATGGCAAAAGTAATACTATTTTTGACCAGATAAGGATTATTTCCAGAACGTAATCTCTCCCTTCACACCTCATTTGACATCCTGGGTACGCCCACAGAATGTTGGTACTGTACTTCCTCTCTCTTACATCAGGAAAGTAGGATGCAAAACAGTGATTTGCATAACTCCAGCTATGTTAGCAGACGATCTGTACAGTTTTTCAGCCTCCAAACCAAGCTTCTAGTGGTGGAACCCACCAAAGTTCTAGGGCCAAGTCTCATGAGGTCCATTTTCTATCCTGTTTTTATTTTTCCACTTTTAACATTTGTCTAAAGATCAGAAAATAGATATGCAAAGGGTTTTTCAACCCCAAAAAAAAGACCACATGAAGTACTGTATTATATTTTAAAATGGACTGGTGGAAGCACCTCATATTCACAACTTCAAGGGAACATTAGTGATATTTTACATCAACCTATTTGCAACAAATGTAAGTTGATTTAACTTCTCATTATGTTTTAAACGTTTTCTTTCCTGTTGACTTGTCTTTGTCCTCCTCTTTGTAGAGCTAGTGAAGTCACAAGTCCTCTGAAACAATTATTTGCACATTATGATGTTTCATTGCATAAGCAAGCAAGAGGATGAGTTATGAAGAACAAAGTTCTCATTGCACAAGCTTCAATAGTCCTTAATTCCAGGAAAGAAAATGGCCAATAACTTGTGAAAGGGATACTGTGAATAGATGTGTTTAAGGCAGAATAATATGCATTTAAATTGTGACTGGCTGTTTAGGACCCTTTTTAAGGCAAGGGGCCATGAATAGCTGATAATCTATGTAAGGTCAATTATTGTGTAAGCTACACTGAAAAATCATGCAGCACATCTCATTTGTATAACTTATATTAAAAGGTGCTATTCAAAACCACAGATGTCAGCTTGTAAATGAGAAACTTCTCTGTTGCATGGAAGTGAGAAAACACAAATGAGAAAAGGACTGTAAATGACGAAATAAAATCTGAAAATGGAACAAATGAGGAAAGCATAAAAACTGAGAATTACGGTAAAATGGAATGACCAATGAATCTTTCTGAAACTTGAGGTGATAGGTTAGAGTAACTTTTTTGACCGCTACTAACATGGGTTACACAGGTTAATAATAATCTTGATCAGTGTTATATTTTCATGAAAATGAACAGGTTTGGGCTCAAAAAGATAAAAAAAAAAATTTCTCAGCACATGGTGCTTCATTTTCAATGAGAAAATAGCTCCAGGGAACAATATCATTTTCTATGGGAATCCTTTGTCTTCCTAAGGTTTTTGAGAGGCCATCAGCATTTCTGGGGTGGGATTCATACTCTCTGACACCAGGCTCTGATTTGTGGCCAGCTGCAGGCATCAGCTGAAGTGAGTATTCAAGTCCCTTTTACCGTCAATGACATGAAGCCAATTTATCCCATATGAAGGTGGTTTTCTAGGATAACAAATCAAGCACTAAAAATCTCTTTCTCTCTCTCCCCCTCCACTTGGAGGATTATAGAGTTGCTGCCCACTGAGGCTGTGTATATTCTAGATGGCTACAGATGGGCATATGAATACTACCTGAAATGCCTCAGATATGTTTGGCTAAAGCAGGGAGATTTAATTTGCTCTGACTGAATACAGGCATTGTTAAATACTTACCAGGTGTAAATACAGAAACTGGATGCTCATTAAGCAGAAACTGATGTTTAAGACACTGAAATCATCAATAGCCAGCCAGCAGTTCTCCAGAGTGTTGCCAACACTACTAGTTATTTCCTAGCCTGTGGGTGTAAGAAAGGCAGTGAAAGACAACTCTGGTAACTTCAAACTTTCTAGTACTGATTGCTCCCAAGGTAACAGACTCCTTGGACTTCATATGTGATCCTTTTTCTTTTTAGCTGTCCTTTGGAAGTTGCCAGTTACATTCAAGGTTCTCCTGATACCTGTTGCACTAAGGATGTTTGACCACATATGGTCATTAGGTACTTGACATGTAGGTGCACAGAAATTGTAGGGTGATGAAGAGAGAAAAATGTAGAGATTATGACCTCTATTGTAGGCTGAATTGCACTATAGTGAGGAATGCCCCTCTGGGCATGGCATGCCCATGTACACCAAACTTGGTTCCAGTAACAGAAGTTAGTCTCATCTATTACTCATTTGGGGTACAAATCCCCATTGAATTGATCTGACTACCACACACAGGATTGGTGAGTCATCTGACTTGTTGTAGATGTCTGTCTTGGGATTAGATGAATTGCACATTTCGTATTCCTAGTTTATTTTAATGTGCTTAAAGAGAGCCCAGGTTGAATTCCTATAGTGTTCAGTTAAGCGAATTCCCCCACAAAAAAAACCCAAAAAACAAACAAACCAAAAAAAAAAAAAAAAAAAAAAAAAAACCAAAAAAAAAAAACAAAAAAACCTCACAAAAAAAAAACCAAAAAACCCAACCCCCCAACCAGGCCTGTGGTGATAGATGACCAAAGTAATTACCTAGGAAAGGCTACCTGTAGAATGATACTTAACCATTTTTTTTGAAAATCAGTTGGTTTCTTTGCTTGTTTTTAAATCCCTTTCTAGTCATTAGCAGCCCAATGTTCTGCAATAGCTTTGTAATTCTCCATACCTTGAGTGTGCTGTGATAAATGGCCAGCATATTTGCCAGAAACTTTTCTCCTTGTACCCTAGCAGTAATTGTGAAATTTGTTCCTGTGCAAAGCCGTAAGACTGAATATGACACTTATAATGGAATCCAGCGTGAAACATTTATTATGGAGATACTATTGAGCTGCTATATTTCCGGCTCATTTTGTAACTTCCTTTGACTCAAAAGTGGTATATCACTTTCAGAATTAATATGCTGCTACAATCAGCAAGACAGTTACCAAACAGAGCACACAAACCAGGGATCAGAGCTGGGTTCCTGCAGCTTCTGAATCATAGCTCTCTATCCACAGTAGCATTTGTATTTCAGGAAGGGTTTAAAAATAAACTATCTGTTTCTGGTCCTCTCAAGTGAAACCTAGATTATGCAATTATGAACACAGTTGTACAGAATATTTTGAGTGACACACCTAAGGTACTGAAGATAATTAAATTGCTTTACATAGAATAATATTAGTAGTTAAAAAAAAAAAAAGTATGCTGAGGGTGGGAATAGAAATGGAGGGGGAAAATAAGAGAAAATTGTGAGTTTATTTGTGAAGAAATTGTCCACCGGTGTAGTAGCCCTTGAGATGACATGGATTTCTTACCACAAGACTGAGAGATTTATTTTTTTTAGCCAGGAGTGTCCCAAATTTGCAACTATGCATCAATCTTCCAAAAACTCTAGATTCCTCATGCAGTTCTGAAATGCTCAGCTTTAGGGTTGGACTCCACTGTAGACTCCATTAACAAGAGGTGCATTTGTTTATATCAGTTTTCACTCATTTTTATTTTTCAAAGCTGAGAACTGCACATGAGACAATACATTGCATTTTGTAAATACACTAAAATACAATTTCCCTGTTGATTGGAACACTTCATGGAAAACAATAGGAAGGAAATTGCTTAGACAATTGTGAGTGGAAGATGAGACATCTGAAATGTAGCTTATTTCTTCCTCTGTCCCTCCTAGTGAAGTGAAAAGCACATCATACATTACCTTTTTGGATGTGGCATGCCTTTCACTTCACTGACAGGTATGTTATTTGTAACAAAACCCAGCAATCCTTGCTCTCTTGTATAACTCATCCAATTCATGACACTAATCATGGCTTGATGGGGGTCCAGCATAGGAGAAGCTGTATATATTTGGGCCTTACTGTGATTTCTGACAGTTTCAGTATATGATAGCTAGGATGAGCCAACGTGGAACATGTCAGATTAGCCAGAGGGATTCTTACCTTTCTGTAGAAACATGCTTGTATTTCAGGTTATGTTGTTTCTGGCTATTGAGGTGAACAAGGTGGATGCAGCAGCAGCAGAGAAAGCAATTTAAGGTTTCTGTGTGGAGTGAAAAAAGCTTAAATTAAACAAGTTAAATATTATACAGAAGAGATATTCTTGGGAACTGTATAAGCCAAAGGGATTGTTAATATTTGGGAAAAAGTTTTGAGGAAAGGGTCCACTTGAAAGCACCCAAGCTGTTAAAAATCAAATGCTGTTACTCTGTGACACAGTAGTCTGTTTATACAAAATGTGTATGATGGTTTCGCTCCAGTTAACATCTGCATAATGGTCCAGACATTCAGATTAAATAGGGCTTCTAGAGTTAATTTTAACTGTGTTGGTGATGTCAGCAAAGATACTAATATTTGCCTAAGATAGACCACCTTCAAATGGTCAGGCTTGTGTAGGGACATTTTCACATAGCGTTGTTCTCATTTTCTGTCTGTATATAAGCAACTAGATGACCTGTCCACAAGGTCTAAAGAGGAAATACTAAGTGACCTCTGGTGAATGTAACTTCCATTCATTGTTGGGTTTACAGTTGGGCTCAGTGGTCTTAAAGGCCTTTCTACCCTAAATGATGCTATGATAGCAAATGCCACGTGTTATGGTTCTAAGTTTGGAGAATTTTCTCTTTCCCTCACCTGCCCGGACCGGGAGTGGAGCCTGGAGCGGAGGGGAGGGTGTGGGGGGAAGGGAGAATTTCTGGGGGAGGGAGGAAGAGAGGGGACGTTTTTACTTTCAGTTTTGGACACACGTGGTTTGGTCGGCGCTGTGTTCGGAGCCATTGTCTACAGCCGTCCGAGGTGCCCAGCTGCATCAGACCTGTTCTCCGCAGCCTTCCCGTGGATCCTGAGGCATCGAGACAAGCCGGTCAGTTTCTCCTTACTGCCTGGTCGCCACCAGGGCGCTCCGTCCTGCAAGCCAAGCCCCCCGCTCTTAGCTCGCCGCTACGGTCGGACATCCACCCCCCTGTGCACAGACACCCATCCGGCTCCTAACCCGTCACCACCAGACGCCCGTGCCCCGCTGCCGGAGCAGGCACCAGTCCCGCACGCCCCAGCCCAGTCCATCGGAGCCGCTGCCAACCAGAT
>JAWWEU010000001.1:90094869-90113716 GCA_035583155.1 Acropternis orthonyx | reverse complement strand
ACTGTAGATGGGGATAAAGTCCCAGTAATACATCTGAGAGGTATGTTAGGGAAAACAGTTTGGGTCAACCCCACCTCCCATTCGTGGGATTGCTTTTGCCCAAGGATCAGGCTGTACATGGTGGGTGATGCAGGAGATGGAGAAACCCGATGTATACCTCAGGGGGACCTTATTCATGCGTGAACTGCCTGTATTGCTGTATCTGTATACGTAGATATATATATTGTGGAACTTTGTATGTAGCTGAAAGTTATGTTTAATGTAGGGTGTCGTACAGGAAAGGAAAATTCGGGGTAAATAATGTTATGGTTTTAAATTTGGAGAATTTTCCCCTTCCCTCACCCGCCCGGACCGGGACCGGAGCCTGGAGCGGAGGGGAGAGGGTGGGGGGAAGGGAGAATTTCTGGGGGAGGGAGGAAGAGAGGGGATGTTTTTACTTTCAGTTTTGGATCGGTTTTGGACACACGTGGTTTGGTCAGCGCTGTGTTCGGAGCCATTGTCTACAGCCGTCCGAGGTGCCCAGCTGCATCGGACCTGTTCTCCGCAGCCTTCCCGTGGATCCTGAGGCATTGAGACAAGCCAGTCAGTTTCTCCTTCTTACTGCCTGGTCGCCACCAGGGCGCTCTGTCTTGCAAGCCAAGCCCCCCGCTCTTAGCTCACCGCTACGGTTGGACATCCACCCCCCTGTGCACGGACACCCACCCCGCTCCTAAACCGTCACCACCAGATGCCCGTGCCCCGCTGCCGGAGCAGGCACCAGTCCCGCACGCCCCAGCCCAGTCCATCGGAGCCGCTGCCAACCAGATGGGGTCCAGTCTGACTCCACTCCCTGCCAGCTGTCCCGCCTGCTGCCAGCTGGTGCCTCACCACTTCATCCAAGCGGAGCTTGAGAGAACACTGTGGCTGCACCGCATCGCAACAGTGTCACCCACTGTCCGTGACTAGTATTACAGAACGTTCCAACCAGGTTTTTTTGTGTGTGTGTGTTTTTTGTTCTGCTCGGTTGTTTGTTGCTCCTAGTTTGTGTGTGTGTGTACATATATATATACATTTATACATATATACATAGAACTGGTTTGGGAGCTGTTATTTTCCCCCCTTTGCCCTTTTACCGTCCACCTAATTAAACCTATTCCCTAATTTGAAATCTACAGTGAGCCTTGGTGTGGTTAGTCGGGTGGGGTCCTTTGCTCTATTGGCCCCCAGATATCTTGGTTTTCTCTTTCAAACTAAGACACCACGTAGCTCTGGATGGATGTTCCTCCCTGCTCCTCTCCAGACTGAAAGCTCTGTCTGGCAAAAGCCATAAGGTAAAAGACAGATAAATTCTTCTGGGCAAAGACCCTGGTGTGACTACTGTGATTTGGCTAACTGGGTGTGACAGTGCCATCTCTACATAAATATGAGCTATGGAGTACATCGGTACAAGTCACTAAAGTACGGAAAGAATCACAGAATATGTTACGTTGGAAGGGACTCACAAGGACCATCGAGTCCAACTCCTGGACCTGCACAGGACCATCCCCAAGAGTCACACCAGTTGCCTGAGAGTATCACCCAGATGTTTCCTGAACTCTGTCAGGATTGTTGCTGTGGCCACTTCCCTGGGGAGCCTGTTCCAATACACGACCACCCTTGAGATCAAGAACCTTTTTCTAATATCTAATTTAAACCTCCCCTGACACATCTGGTCCTGTCACTGGTCACCTCAGAGAGGACATCAATGCCTGTCCCTCTTGTTCCCCTCACAAGGAAGTTGTAGACTTGTTCAGGGGTCAGGTCTAAGCAACAACAGTTGTGTCAGATAGCCTTTCCTTCATAGCCTTTCCTCCTGGACTAGCAACATGGTTTCCTCTATTCTGGGAAGGTGAATAGTGACAGCACTCAGCTCTGCCTTGTTCTTGAAAGAGCAGCTCTCCCTTAGCCTGGTCCGAGGCTCAGACAGCTAGAACATTGCTTTTTTTCCTTGCCAGCTTGCATGAGATTGTAAAATGCATGTGCAAACAGAAACTAAATTTTTTTTGTAGTTTCTCCTCTGACAGATTCTATAGTATTTTAGATCTAAAACTTGTTCCTGCCTATTTATGAGAGATAGTCTATAACACTAGACTGTTTCCTCACAGCTCTTTCAGCTAGACTCCTGACTAGCTGCTTATACAGAGATGCTCTCAAAGGGAGAGAAAAGGCTTGAGTTATACTATCCTGACATAAACAACATTGTTTGTTCACTTTCCTATTTCAGTACTGCCATCAGTTATGGTAGTTCAAACAGATTAATGTTTGTCATTTCCTTGTTGTTTCAAATGAAAAGAATCTGTGTGTCTTTTTATATATTGTAGATTTTGTGAAAATGCTGGTCATTTTCATTTTAGCTTATGTGCTTAATTTTTAAGTTTAGTTTTTTTTCCTTTATCCCCCAAATATCTTTTGACAACACCTTTGATGATGTAAAGACCCGTAGTACTATCGGTTTCATGGAATTACACCAATCTTTAACTGTTAACCTAATAGCTAAAGTTATTCCTAATCTGGGAGGTAATTTTCATATTTTTAATGTTTTTCAATTTGGGATACTAAATTTATTTGGATTAGTTTACATCTTGTTGATGTAAGTGCTAAACGAAAATAATATTTTAAAAAATGAGAAGTGCTGAGTATTGAGTCAAGCTTTGGATCAGGCTTAAGTGTGATTTCTTAGGTAAAATAAATGAAGAAAAAGCTTTATATGCATTGCAACACTTCAGCAGCGTTTCTGAAGCATTGTGACATGACATCTGATGTTCTAAAGTGGTTTTTAACTCTTTCAGTGTAACTTTGCCTCAGGATAAAACATCCTTTTAACAGCATGTGTGAGGAAACCGAGAATGGCCTATAGACATGCCTGTAGGCTATATGCTCTCTGTCACCTGCTGTATTGCCCTGACTTTGAGAAACCTTTGCTTCCTCACACTTTAAGGATTAGAACATTTTGCTTTCACTTTGTCCACTAAGGAAAGCTGACTAGCCTTATTGTGATGTTCTGGCATTTAAAAGAGCCTCCCCCCCCCGCCCCCCCCGCCCTTCCGACAGTTTCTTTATTTTCAGATTATTGTGAGTAGATATAAAATAAAAGGTACTATCAATAAAAAAATACACCGTGTTTTGCATTGGTCAGATTAAGTTGTGCTACTTTTTACTTACGTATGAAGCCAATGTCAATAAAACTACCCTCACAGGCCAGCTAAGATGGTGTGATGAATGCATCCCTGCCCAACTCTCTACCTGTCAACTAAAACAAATGAAAAATTAGTAAGGTTTATAATTTTCAGAAAAAGTGATTTTTCAGATGTTAATCTCTCCTAGAAGTTGTTATGTACTTATAGCCTTTAACTAACCTGATTAATCAAAATTAGCATGTCTTATTTATTAGTAGGTTTCCAAAGACAGCACTGTTTTGTCATAATATTCTTTAATTTATTCATTACTTAAGAAGCTGTTCCCAAAGCAGTTAACACTGTCTTAATTGTGAACCCAGAGAAGTAAGGAGAGCCTTGCCAACTGCTTTCAAAAACATCCCACCATATTATTAAAGACTGAATATAAGTTTCCCATCTAATATTGGCAGTAGCAAATATAGTCTGCACAAATATAAATGTGTTTATATATAAATACATACATACATGTATATGTGTATGTGTGTATATACAGAAGGTCATTTTATATATATAACAGAGACAAAGGGAGGGAGGGAGAGAGAGAAAAATACTCTGTCCTTTAAAACTATCACAGATTATGTGAGTCAGTTTGCAACTAATCAAATACTAAAAAGAGAACTACAGGAATAAGCCCTACTCTCTCTCACAAGGATTCCATATATAAATCACCTTTCCCAGAGAAAAGGGGGAAACTCTATTAATTAATTCTTTGATTTTGTAGCATCTAACATAACGAAGTGTTTGGTCCTACAGCAGCCTTTTGGTGCTGTTGTAGTATATACACTATGATGCCTCTGTGTACTAAGCTACTTACTTTCTACTTGTATACCTTTTTTTCAGTTGAAATCTTGTTTGCTTGTCCTGATATATCTGTACAAAAAACCACAGTTAAATTAAAAATTCCTCAGAGTGTGAGATGCTTGCCTTTTAATGTCATTTCATGCTGGAAAAAGAATTGCTTCCAAAAAATTCTGTGAAATTTCTGGGTTTAGGCACAAAAACATAGCTAATTTCAGCTGGATAAATTTCACTCAAACAAAACAGAAATCACAGAAAGAAAAGTTTGTTTTCAAAACACACTTCTTCACAGAAGTGCTGTGCTCTCTCTTCTCTAGAGTTAATTTTTCTGTCAAAAATCAGTAAATTGAAAATTTGCTTTCAAAACTTTTTTTTTTCTTGAAAAGAAAATCTTCTAAATCCTACTACCTAGTGATTAATGCCACATGAACATGTTCACTGAAATATCCTACTCTACCTTTTCTTTAAAATCTTGCAAAATGCCATGGTGATGCATTTACTCCTCTGCAGAGCCCTAGCCCCTGAAGTGATGTCATTTGCTAGACATTTCCTTCAAACTATTAGCACAACAGGGTGCAAATGACCAAAGAGGAAATGGAAGAGTGAAATTGTGGAGAAGGAAAAGAGGAAGAAATTTTAAGAGGAATTTTATTTCATATCTTCATTACTCAGGAATGACCTCAGCCCAAAAAACACAAAGGAGTAAACTCCTGCAATATCAGTTTGGTAATCATCTGCATAACCATTATTATTTAACATCTTTCAAGCTGTAGTGCCATATTTAACGTTTAATATTTAATATTTAACATGGACATTTTATCTAGAACTGCCATGGCACCACAGATATATGAGTTACATGCAACTGAGCTTTACAAACCAAAGCTCTGCCTGGTGAATTGGCTTCTACACACTAATTGATGGAAAAATCTTTGATGACAGATGGAAAGAATAAAGGAGTTGAGCAGAAGTTAGCTCAACTTGTAAAATCTACCTCTAAACCACCTCATTCAGAAAACTTAGACTTTCAACAACACATTAAAGTTCAAAGATACATCTGAAACCATAAAATAGCCCAGTAGTTTAACAACTCAGTTTTGGTGTTCTCCACCACTGTTAGCCCTAAACACATCAACTATAAGTATGGGTCATAATGTGACTAAAATTAGCAGGAATCAAACATGTCCAAAAGTGCTGTCGTTGTACATTGATTTTAGATCTTGGCTCCCTAACATGTAAAAGTATTCCTGCCTAGGTTCTCTCATTACCTTACTAGAGACATAGGAACAAGGCTGTGGGAATTGTAATTTTCATTGTTAGGAAAGGTCTGGGTTCTACGTTGAAGTGGAGATTCCCTTGCATCTTTGCCAACACTAATAACCCTACCCCTTCAGGAGTTGCCCACTCCAGGTACTATGGTTGTACTCACAAAAATTATTCATACCTACGTAAGTATTTCACATATTGAAAACATTTTACAAACACATACTGAGTTAGAATCATAGACTGAGCCTTGCAAGGCTTATCATCCTCATTTTAAAATAGTAGAGGTGAAATGACTTGCTCAAGGCCATGACATAATTTGGAGGGCAGAACTGGGATTAGAGCACTGGCTTTCATGCCTCACACCTCATTACTGCACATCGCTCTGTCTCCTGGGTTGAGAAACCAGGAAGGTTTATGTAATAGATTTCTCCTGTACTTCATGTTGAGGTGGTTCAGATGAGGTGTCAGAATGAAAGCCGGTCCACACTCTGCGAACATTATTGATGCCAGTTCACTTCAGCAGTCTGAACCCAGCTCCAAATTTGCCCCTTCTTGGGGCTAGATTCCTTGTCTCAATGATAGCTATACTTGTACTGGTGTCACTGTACTAGGGGTTGATGAAGATCTTTGGGATTTGTATGGCTGAGAGATGCTACGTAAATCTAAAAATAATGCCATTTTAATCCTGATCCCTTTTCATTCTGGACTCTTTGATATTACTATGATTTTTATTATTATTTTTATTAGTGTTTCCATGAACATTTTCCTTTGTTACCAATCCAGCCTCCGTCAAAAAAATTGCTTACTAAATGGACCATTATCTATGGAATGACAAAGCAGAAGTAAATCCATCCTGCTGCTATTAGTATTATGCTATTAAAAGCCTACCTGAATCAGTGTTACCTGTTTGCTGCAAATCTCCACAAAGAAACAAAAAATGTTTGTAGAATCTCAAGGTGTGTGGGAGATGCACCTGTGTTGCTAATTCCCAAACAGTCAAATTGCTCAGTAATAAAGTGTTTCTATAATGTAGCTTTTTTTCTTTTTTCAATCGTGGTTTTGAACAAATGCATTTTCATTATGTCTGCATTTCATTTAATGTGTTTTTACAATACATGTTTGTGGTTTCTCATTCCAGAAAAAAAGTAAGCTCCATCTAAAATCACATTTGATTGTAAGAGTGTACCCTCATACATATCTAATAAACAAATAAGTTTGATCTGTTATGCAGCTAACACTGATATGTAAAATATGTTCAGGAACTAAAAATGCATTTTCTGTGTGGAAGTTTTCCTTGTAGAATGCACAGTGAATTTATGTGAACTGTGTACAGCACTGAGCCTCTTTCATGTAGCCTGTTTCCCTGGCTGATAGCTAAAAGAGGTTAGGCTGAATCTCAGTGGATCAATTAACAGAGGGACCTGTCCTTCAACAGAAGAAGATCTATTTCAGGATTTGCATATCACATGAAAAAAATTACAAAGCTGAGATAAATACAAGCCCGATAATAACTCACTGCAGGCTTGGCTTCATTCCTAGATTTCCTTGGCTGTTTGTCCTAATAAAGTGTCTCCATGGCACTTAGGGCAGGAAGGTTATTAGTAGCTGTCAATCAAAAGACGGAGTATGCATCGACAGGAGGAGAAAGAGAAGAGAGGTGACATTCATCCTCTTTTCTCACTTATATTGGGTATAAAAGTCATTCAGTGCAAGTGGTTAAAAAGGGATGGGTCCCTCCTCATCCCCCATGGAAAAGGAGAAGAAGGTAAAAAAACCAAACCAGCATACCTGCATGGGTTACGAACAACTTAATAATCATGTGGAATAGATCAGTCACTTCTCTATAGCTTATTAATGCCAGTATGTTTATTAATAACAAGGGATATGAAGGACATATACACAAAGAGCAGGATAAGTATTCCTGACAAAACACTTCTGCTGGATACTTTAGTATGAAAAAATTATAAGCTTAAATAGCTCCAACTTCAGATAAAACTTAAGTGCTGTATAGAGAAGTACATTTACTTCATCTTTAAGATAAAATGGTTCTGGAAATGAGCACCTTTAAAAACCTAGTAGCAACACAGAATGGGCATTTATTTCTTGTCTCATTTAAATCAGGTACAGTGATTCTAACTTTACCAAGTTCAAACTCAGAACTGATCTATACACCAATTAATTAATACTTTAAAGGTCTTTAATTTACTGTACCACTTTCTTAATTAAAGTATATCTGCTGCTAGAGCACATCATTTCTATATATGCATATTTTCATAAGTAACAGAGTCCATAGAGTGCTAATTGATATCCTGGTCTCCAGACAATACTTTACTAAATGAAATGACAATTATAACCAATTAAAATTCACTTTACATACCACTTCACCTATTTTGTATGTATTATGCATGAAGATGGAGAGTACATTGCCTCGCTGCTCAGGATTTGTGTGCGTCTGTGCAACTGATGGACAGCTCCAAGGTATTCCTTTTAGCAAGGATTTTACCAAGGGTCATTTTCCAGGTTCATCTAAAACCTATACTTTGCTGTTACATAGATACATCAGTTAATAAAAGCCATTAATTGCTTTGTGAGGATTTTATTATTATTATTATTATTATTTCCTTTGACAAATGTGTGTCAAGTTCGCACTTACACCTTCAACTTGCAGTGAAAAAAAAGGTTTTTTAAAATAGCACAGTGCCTAATTAGAAAAGCTAAACTTCTTCCCTCAGACACATTGTGTGCAACATATAAATGGCACAGCACTGCACACCTACTGAGGAGAGTGTGGGAGTAACGCAGAGGAATGAAGTCAGTGGGAGATGGGAGTGTTTGGAACAAGCACCTCAGGCTTGGGAGCGTGCAGCTAAAAAGAGACATTACACATTTCCTGCAAGAAGGAACTTCTCCCAGTTTTCCACAGAGTCTTGATTTTGCAACCCACCGCTGCAAAACAGGGGCTGTCTCAACTGGGGTTGTCACTCTCTGACCTGATTTTATGCCTGTGGTTGGAAGCAGACATTTCTCCACCTGCTGTGGTGGGAACTGTCCTTTGATGTGCACCTTCTACAACAGGGGCAGGTCCCAGCAGCATTTAGGTGTAACATGCTGCATGGGGAGGTCTTGCAGACCTGCCCTCTAGGCAGTGCCTACAGCTCCAGTGCAGCTCCATTTTGCCAAACCAAACATGTAACAGTATGCAGGACTAACGGCATTGGTGCCACTGCCAGGCAGCCCCAGCACTTTTGTAAGCAAAGAGTAGATTTACACTTTGGGGCCTTCTTAACTAAAACCCAAAATTTGCATAAGAAGTGGTGAACAACATTAAAGCTTATAAACTCCATTCCCTTTATTCCACTTCTTCCCTTGCACAGATACTCAGCAGAACACAAACTCTTGGTGTGGTAAAGGAAAAAGCAAAATAAATGGGGACACGGACCTTTAAAAAGCAATTAATATTAAACAGAATGTGTGTGCATTTTTCTTGAGGTGTTTTTCAAAAAAAACCATAATTTGTCTTCCATCTTTCCAGATTAGTCATGTGAGCCTATAGGAACTTCCCAGGGGGACTTGTGTTATCATGTCCCCTGTCCAATCAGCAGAGATGAAACTGTGACATTTTCATGCAGGACATGCCACCAAGTAAAGAAACCCTTATCCTACCTTTTAAAACCTTCCATGTTCACTCAATAAAGCATTCTGAATGCTGGATAAGGTAAAAACAACAGACCCAGATCACTTCCTGTTATCACATGCAGAGAGGAAGGTTTAAGGAACCGTTGTGGGTTGTTCCCACACGTTTTCTTGAAGATGTATGTGATTGCTACCCTGTCACAGGGATGGAGTTTGTTTTCTGAGGGGTAGGCCACGAGGCCTTTTAAACATGGTTTATTCATGTAAAAAGAGGCAACACCTCTGACTATCACCTTCAACCAGAGACTCCTCAAAAGTGTTGATCTGGGAGCTATACACCTGCGCTATGATTTCTACGTGAGTCTCTTAGGAACAAACTGGAGATTACTTGGTCTTCTCCCTTTTATTCAGTTCTTTTTACCCAATCCACCTCATTCTGCTTTGAATTATCATAACTCCACATTCATTTTTTTCCCATGACAAATCTCCCATGGCTTAGGTCAAGTGCAGGAGTGGTGCTGCATGACTTACTGAAACATTGCTCTCTGTCACCCAGGGCAAATTCATATGTGAAGTATCCTTCTGGATGCAAGTTTTGAGATCTTTGAAGAAGAAACAGAATATGAGGGAAAAAAGCTTGTACAAAGGGGGTTTGGTATGCTGGTATTTTTTTTTTTTTTTTTTTTTTTTTTTTTTTTTTGAGAGGTGGAGGGTTGCCTTTTTTTTTTTTTTTTTTTTAATGGGTTGATTGTGTGCAGGTCTGGTTTTTGCTTATCTATGAAATTGCAATAACTATAATTAGGGTATTGACATTGTCTTGGACATTTTAGCTACAGATTCTGTACAGAGAAGGCTAAAGTCAACAAAAGAGTAAAATATGGCTGGAAGTGCTTTTCCCAAGAACAGTTGTGTGGCACTAGGACAAACATAAGTGTATCCACAATAGGTGACATAGAAGAGTTGAGGCACATTGTCTTCATACTGAACGTTCAATGAATTCCTTGCCAGTATGTGTTTTCATTCTTGTAAGAGATTAAAATAAAGTTGCAAGCAATAAGTAACAGCTTCTCATTTTAATATATGATACCAATTCATAACACCTTTAAGTTACAGTTGTACACAAAGTGGTGGAGATGGGATGTGAATCTGCTGCTATTTTTATTTTGATTTAGTATTTTATAAAATGCCCTTAGAGGTTTTGAGATGAGCCAAGGATTAGTGGGCTTCTGGAAATCAAAATAAAATACATAGTTCACTGGTGTCTGAATGTCTTGGATTGGTATCTCGCCACTGAAACTCTAGTATTCTTGTGCCAGCTGGGGAGGCAGCCTATTAACTGCAGTTTATTTTTTCCACTACTAGGCCTAATTTAGTTACAGTATTTGTAAATAAATTTTTTTTATTTTTTCAGAATCAAATTCAAAATCAGGCTTTACACACATTCAGATTATGGATCTGGGTAGATCAAATATGTTACTCAATATGGAGTACTGAATATGTGAAAGGTGCATTGAATTCACTGCATTGTGAATTTAAGATTTTATGAAAACTGAAAGTGTCTTTGACTTTCTATTCTAAACAGAAGGAAGATATATACTTAAAAATATATGAACTATTAAGGGACAGTCAAACTACAAATATTCTTGGCAGACTATCTTCTCATCTATTTAAGCATAGTTTAGGAGAGGAACAATTTTTTAAAGTCTGTTTAATGTGATTCACTTGGAGACAGGAATCTTTCATTTAAAGGAAGGAGGAGGGGAAGATAGAAATGACAGCCAAGGGCTCAGGTTCTCGTTTTAACACTGGCAAAAATGTGAATAATATTACTGTTTCAGAATTACTTCAGACAAGGCTTTACATCAATATATTTTCTTTGAAAGCAAATCCTTTATGCTTCTCTATCAAATAATAAAAATGTTATGATATTTTTGTTAATACGAAATGCAATGCTGATCTAGATGGAAGCATTAAAGAGGATGAGATTTGTGTTTCCCCATAGAAATAATTTCAAATCTTATTTCTGAATTTCAAGAGTATCTACTTTTTCAATTTCACATAAAATATGGTGGACATTTCTCAGATGCAAAAATAATTCCTGTATAACTTTATTTTGCAATTACCAAGATTGATTTTTCATTAAGTGCTTCTTTTTTTATTGTTGTTGTTGGTTCTTTTTTTTTTTTTTTCATTTACAAAAGTTGTTTTGTGCAGTAAATGAAGTGCCAACGCAGACAAATGTAACCAACATTAAGCTAGCCAATAGAATTCAACAAACTGCTCAGGTCATTAATATAATTTGTTTTGGCACTGCTACATTTCCTAGTGCTACTCTGGGTAGTTTGCTGGGCACATCAATTTGTTTTCAGCTATTGTGAAATTGGATATCCTGGCTTTCATCCAAAGCACTCTCTCAATTTGCATATCTTTGTTATCATTTCAGGTTCTCAGAACATACTGTGGACTATCACACCATCTGCACCAAGATCCTCACATCCAAACACAAATTAAAAATGAAACTGTAAAATTTGCAAGGAAACAATACAGACCTTTTATCTCATTCTCCCTCTGTTCATTTTCAAAAGAGAAACTTGCTTGTAGCCAAGCATAGCAAAAAAGGCTTTTATTAATTGGACTGGCATCAAGCATGCATACATAAAATTGTTTATTTTTTTCCTATAAAGGGGTTGCCTGACATAAAAGGGTCTTTGAAGATGACATTCAGATTTTGACATTTGCATGATATTGTATAAATATCAGAGGTAGGAGACTTTTCTGACAAACCAGATGGGTCAAAAAAAAGCACTTCCAGAGATAGATATTAGTCTTTTACTTAAAGGTTATTAGCTTCTCCTCAAAACTGTGCATTATTAGTCAGAAAAACAAACATATTTTTCTCAAACCATAGCTTATTTAATTCTTTTCAATCCAAGTAAGCTGGGCTTGGGGAAAATATAAAATAATGTCTTTATTTTTGTGGGGGGTTTTGTAATTCAATTAAGATCACAGAATATAATTGAATGTTGTCTTTTGAGTGTCACAGAGATTAAATCTTACTGCTGAATTTACTGCTTCTTGATGGAGCTAATCTCGATTTTAAGCATGGACTCTGAATGATTTTTGAAATACAAAATGGCATGTTAGGCCTTAATTCATCAGTATTGGAACTATGCAGAGAAAGATTCTTCCTTTTAGCTTCATTCCTGTGTGAGCTTTGCTAGGAACCCACAGGTTCGGTTTTTATCAAGAGTGGCAGAGGTGAGTGAGGAAAGAAAAAAATCTGCAAACCTGTAACAATTGAAGAGGCACTTAGTAGGGAGGTTTGCTGACTGTGTACTTCAGCAAAGATTTCAAATGAGGGAAGAGGGAACCTCCTCCTTTTGATCATGGGAAGGAATAGCACAAATCTGATTATATATGTTGACCCTTCTTTATCAACAAAGAATCAGCTACTGTCAGCAAGCAGTGCTCAGGAGCTAGCTGGTTTCATTGAGCAGGTTGGGAGAATGACCTGAGCACTGTCTCCGAGCTTGCTGCTTTTGATGATATGTTGCCATGCTGTTCAAAAACTCCACAGTGTGAGCTTAAAGTAAAAGGAAAAGAAAGGAAACCAGGAAGACAGGGAGGGAAGAGGGAGGAAGGGGGAGAAAAGGAGGAATGGAGAGGAAGAGAAAGGGGAGGAGAGGAGGCAGAAAGCAACAGTTTAAATTCCTGCTTCCACATGACATCTTCAGTGGGTCATCCTGTGCATATATTCTTAAAATTCTCATATACAGCTCATGATTGACAGCTTTTTTTCTCAGAAAAAAAAGATTCAACTCTCAGAAACTCCTTTACTTTCCTCATTTGTCCTTTTTTTTATTGATATAATTCCTTCTCTGGAGTGAATGAGTTGCCTTCATTCAGACACTTGACTTGTGGCAAGAGAGGTCTACCTTTAAACATAATAATGTATTAGTCTCAAGAACCTCAAGTTAAAGCTGACCTGTCTTTATGTGGTTTCTTATTGTCATTTCTATCAATTTTACATCACCCTAAACATATGGCTGGGGACTCTTCCTTCTGATGGTTCCCCATGTCACCTTTAATTACACAAATCAGTAATGGCTTTTCTCTTCCTTACAATTCTAAATTGGTCACCTATTCTCTCCATCTCCCTGTCTTCTGTACCTGTCCTTCAGCAACCAGCCTTAATCTCAGTGCAATATCTAGTTTTGCACACTCTTTTGTCTTCCAGACCTCCTACAAATTCCAGTCATGCTCCATATAATTCTTCCATTTCCACATTTCATTAGATACACTGCTCCAAATTCATGAGAGATACCTGCACAGTCACTGACTAAAGTTGTCTCTTAGTTCCTGCACTGATGTATATTCAGCATTTCCTTTTGTGTCTGTCTTTCAGTTTATACACGTATTTACAGAGACATTCATCCTGCTGTTGCTGGTTGCTTTCAGAAAACTTAAAGAAATAATTAGTGCACAGCTAGATTCATCTGATCTATGGTTAGGACTGGTGAGAATTCTTACATTTGTATACTATCACAAATGGTGTGCAATAGCAGTAATACATGTACATGGTTAACTGAAGGAAATAATAAGGACTTTTTCATTCCTGATGATGGTGAAATCCACTTGTATATTCAGCTCCTGGGGACAGGGGAGTGGGGATGGAGTATTTGTGCATTCCTTAGCACTGGCTTTTTCAGTCATTCAGGAAGTTCACGAAAGTAAAAGTATCACTGAACTTTGAATAAGGTCCATGAAAAGCCAGAGGAAAGTAGATTTCATCTGAGGCAGATGAAACTTTATGGTTTAAAGTAGTGGATGAAAAAACACAAGTGCTGCTTTCTCCAAACTGGGTGCCTTAGAAGACTAGAGAAGAGGTAAACTTCAGTCCAGCTCTAAGTTGCCAATCAAACCCTAATACTTCAGGCCTTCCCTTTTAACTAGCCAGTGACAAACACAGAAAAGAAGTAGACAGCAACACTTACTCCCGACCTCAATAAACACTACTCCTTTAAACCTCACTTGGCAGACATTGTGCACAGACCTAAAGCAAGGCTTAAGCCTAGGTGTCTGAGCCCATGGGAAGACTAAGCACTGCACCACCACACCCTGAGAGCAGAAAGTTCGCTGAAGCACTGAACTCTCTGAAGCACTCTATAATAATGGCTTCTCCTAATGAAAACATGAGACTGGTTGACATCAGCTCATATTATTTGTCTTGTAAGTACCAGTTGCATGAGTTAAAACAGTCTGGGATTAATGGAAGCACTGCAGAACACTGTTTCAGTACACTTTTAGGTGTTTTACTCCTGATTAGAATTCTTTATTGGTGTTCCCTGTTTTCACTTCCTCACCTCTTTCTCTGAAAATACACTTGGTCTTTGATTGTGCCCTGCTACTTTAAATAAACAAATCTCCATTAGAAGTAGGTCAAACCACATATATTGGACAAATGCCAGTTCAGGAAATTACATTCTCCTTGCCTAAATAACCCTTACAGTTTCAGCTGGGGGCAAAAAAATAACAACAAAATCTGTTCTTCACTTTTGGTCAAGAGCTATAACATAGAAGCAGCATAGCTAGTCACAGCTAAGCAAACTGGCTCATAAGTTGAATCCCATTTTCCTATATTTAAAATGAGTGGCTTCTGAATTGTCAGAAGAAGAACTGCAGTGAATAATTTAGAATAGTGAATATGTAGTACACAAACATAAAAATCCAAAGTTTTTCCAATTTTATTTTTTGCTACAACTTATTCACTGAGGACTGAGCCATACACTTTCTAACCCCCTCAGCTTAGGAAATTCTAAAAGACAAGATTTATTCCATCCACTTGATATGAAGAATTTCATAGAACTACATCAAATGCAGACTTGAAGTCTGAGATTAAAATTCAGCAAAAATCATAGGATATAAGCACATATTCAGACTGAAAAATACTTTCTCTTACATGTATTTTTCTGCCTATTTCTGAAGACATTTTTAGACCATCCATAATATATTAAAGGGAGTTTGTCCTACATTTATTATTGCAACCTATTGCTCTACAAGGAGCAATCTGCTCCTCTTTGAACCAGCTTGCAAGTTCCTAACAATTATTTTTCCTGAATAAGGTTTGATTACTAGAGCTTATTCCTGACCAAGCCCTTGAACCTCTTTGCATGGTGTCCTGTTAGTAACAAGGAATGTCTGGATAGGATAGAAACTGAATCAGGATATAGGTCATATTCTGATCATCATTAAAATATTCTGTATTTCCCCCATAATATTCTTTCATCTAAGGAAATGTGCAATGGGCTGGGAACCAGGGAATCATTAATTTTAAACTTACTTCTACTTAAGCAATCATGCTATAGATTAGGTAGCTTTTAACGTAATGATCAATAATCTGTTTTATAAACTGTGTTTTATGCTGCACTGAGAAATTATGCACTATGAATAGAACTAGGTCTCCAGAACAATAATCCAAAATCTGAGAAATTTGAGACTACCTTTTAGAAAGGAATTGACAACATGAGCATTTAGATATTTTGTCAAGGAAATTGAGCCATTCCTTATTTCAGGATCTTCTCCATTCTTCATAATGGGTAAGACACCAACATAAGAATCTACCAACATTATAAGATAGTATTGATAGTAGTCAATACTCTTGATAATTCATGCATTAAGAGGTTTGGATATGTTCTGAACCTTCTTTAAAACCAATTCATACACAATGGCACTTTTTTTTTTTTTCATTTAAAAAAGTATTTAAAAATACAAACAAAATGACAACATAGCTCCTTACAGCCAGCTGTCTTTTACTATATTATCTTATAGACAAATCTGATGGCAGGATCTGGTGCACAGCTGTAAACTTTTACAGGGAAAGTCTCACCTGTGGATATTGCATGCCATGAAGTTTCTCCTATTAGTATTAAAGTCAAATTTTAGCTGCTTATAATAGTGAGGGACTGGTCTATAACTCTGTAAAGAGGTATGCACACCTATGGTGCTATATAAGTACATAAATAATAATTGTAATTAATGTGTCTCAGCTTCCTGATCTGGAAAGGATTAATTAGTTGAGGAGGATTAATTAGATATTGTTAGCACAGTACTTTGAAGATGTAAAGTGCTATATATAAGTGCTAAGTACTACTGCATCGTGATTTTCATGTTCTTTGTGCTATACTTAGTAGATTACAAGTTCTAAGATTTCATTTGCTGGAATATTTGTGAAACTGGATGTGTCTGTCTTAGAGGCTCTGAGTCCACATAGTTATGTTTGCATATAGTTTAGCACTAAAGTCTTGTGTAAACAGACCTGCTTCAGCTTATAATTGTTGAAACCATCAGGGTCACATTGGCAACAAAATACTTTATAGGCTTCATGGTTGCAGACATCTGGTGTACAATTTTATAGAAATAAACACTACTTTGATGAAATTTGAACTTACAGTTCTAAAGAGAACTCCCAAATGGGGGAAAAAAGCAGTTTTGAGTTGCAAGAGCTTTCAAAGATTCCCAGGTGTTGTCCCAGTAAGTACTAGGTCACATTTTCCAGTCACCTTAATAAAATGCTCGTTTCCTTTTACTTACATGACATTTGCTACAACAAAATATATGACAGCAGAGAGTTAATGGACAAGTGAAGAGAGATCTGAAATTCTAGAAGTAAAATTAGGAAGTTCAGATAAAAGTTCTGTAAAATGTGAATTAGTTTATGTAGCATGCTGTGAGCAAGAGGACATTTTTTCATCCTGTCTGAGAAATTAAGGATAAGGAGAGAAGGCCATTATGCAACTTTCTATTTTCTTAAGTTAATTAAGTTAAATTAGATCAGATATATAACTAGAAAATCATTGAATGCCTTCTTCTGCAGATGCACATAGTCCCCCAAAGCAACATAGTCTAAATCTCTCTCCTAAAGGACGTATCAGAGCAAGAAAGGACAGAAATAATTTCCAAGTCCTATATGTACAACCTAAAACTGGAAATTCATTACATTTCCCTCATACTGCTACTTATGTTGATGTGGAAAGACAACTAGCAAAAGATTTGCTGAATGGTTTACCAAGTCAGCGGGAAACAACAATGCTAAAATAATTGCAACAGACAAAAGGGTTTCCTTGGTACTGTCAAAACAGCAGAGAACATAGTAGAACTCTATTCATGGTGTATAGATCACACCAGTGAATGTTAAAGGTAAGGTCAGTGAAAAACAACATTTTATGTCCTTTAGGCAACCTAGACGTGCCATGTATATCTCAGATCAAATCTATTAACACCATTTATTAACACCTGGATGAAACTTCTTAATGCATAGACAACAGTAAGGCATCTGGCCTTAAATAGCTATCAAGAAGCCTTTTGTGACCAATAGGATGATGCATCCCAAGGGCAGTCCCTACTGTATTAATGATTCTTCAAGATACTTGCCTCTCTCCACTGACTGGAGATGTCTAGTATAAGTAGCTGAGCAGATGTTTGCATTTTACAGAGTTGAAGTTGTGCAGCTAAATTTTACATAGATAATCCCCGGTGCTGGTGGTGTAACTGCTAGACTTTCTTCAGGGAATCGCAGTGAACCAAGTAAATTTTAAAACTTTCCATCATTTGGCCATACAGGCTGCTGACATTTGGTGTAGACAAACTGTCATGTAACTACTGGATACCCTAACTGGGAATTCAGTCAGCACAATGTAACTTAACTTTCTTGGTCTTCCTGTGCCACAGCCTTGGCTTGAGCTGTATCACTTCATGGACAGATTGAAGGCAGATCTGAAAGCAGAAGGAAGCATGACTTCTTTAAAAAAATTTCAGCCAGAGCCTGGGGCTGTCTATGTAAAATGGTGCAATAAACTGATATATAAGCAATGTAGAGTCTATCTAAACATGCAAAATTTTAGTCTAGTTGTCACTCGGCTGCTAACTGGTGCAGTTCCTCTAACTGATTTTTTAAGTTATTGCTACAAATGTGCCTCTTAGGGACTGAAAAGGATTCATGGAAATGAGTAAAGAGCAACTAATTGAAATGTCCGATTCAAAAGCTGAAGTCAAGTCACAGTTGCAAAAAAAGTTTTTCCTTCTCTTTCTTGCTCCATTGGACACAGAGAGTACTATGATTACACAGAATCACACAGAATCACAGAATGGGTAAGATTGGAAGGAACCACTGAAGATCATCTAATCCAGCCTTCTGCTCAAGCAGGGTCCCCTAGAGAACATTACACAGGGTTGTGTCCATTTTTTGAGTCTCTTCAGGGAAGGAGATTTCACAGCCTCTCTGGTCACTCTCTTCCACTTACTTCCTGAAGACTAAAAAAAATTTCTATAGACTTCTCAGTCCTATTCTCCGTTTTCCATGGAATAAAAACACAAACAAAGCTGTGGTTTTTCTAGTAGGAATTAGGTTACATATTTTTTGTCAATAAGAGTCAGGGAAGAGGTAATTGAATTCTTCAGCATCTGATAAGGTATGCCCAATATATTTTTCTGTGGGTGATAGTCAGAGTAACTGTCTGTATATTTTTCCTGTGTTCATTGAGAACTGAACTCAAACTCCAAGTAATCTGATGATGTGTAAGTCAGAGTGTTTAGACCCCTCCCAGCAGCTTATTATATGTCACTAACTTTTGACATCCAACAGAAAGTTTGAGGAGACACAATGATGGCTTGTATCATATTATCCAACGGGTGTTTGCGCTGGTTTAAAGGTAAAGCAGCAGGAGGAATGAATCTAACTCACAAACAGATTACAAGTCAGAATTGCAGTTTAGTAAAAAGATCACAATTAGTACAAGGGTACAGAGGAAAAGGTTCGTTTAACCCGCAAAAACAAGTGTGCAACCCAGCACCCCTGGGGGACAAACAAGATGGTGATTGTCAATTCCTGTGCTGAGCACCACCTGGCCCTCCTAAGTACAAAGTAAGAGGAAAGAAGGAAAAACCTGTCGGTGAGGATGATG
>JAWWEU010000001.1:90056713-90094769 GCA_035583155.1 Acropternis orthonyx | reverse complement strand
ACAGAAGGTGATCCCTCTGAGGTGCAGGGTTGGTAGATGAAAGAAAAATTCCAAGATTTTAAACCCATAACAGTGTTGTCTTAGAAAAAGCCTAAGGGATTGAAAACGAGACCTTCTCTCAGAAGCATAAACTAGCAGTTCTTTCCACTGACAGGTGTTTGACAGTGTTCACCATGAATTGGTAAGGATTTGGATATTTCTTTCCTTATTTCTTTGTCCCTCACATGGGCAACAGCCTTCTCAGGACCTTGATTCTGCAGTTGTCACCCTTGCAACTGAGCTTTCATTGATGTTCTCATTTGGCCAAGTGATGTAGGACACCAATGCCAGCTTTCTCAAGAGGCTCAGCCTGCAAATAAACTGCATTAAATAGTAAATAATAAAGCATTGACTACAATTGCTGGTTTTAACCTTCCTTAACTAAGGAACATCCATTTAAATAATTACCTTTTTACAAACATGATTTTATCACATCTGTTATCTCCACAGTTATTTCAGTGTTTGATGGTTTGCTTTTATTTTACTTTAGATAATTTCTGGGCCTCCATCTGTCAGTAGAGCAGGATTGCAAATGACACCTCCCCAGTTAAGTCAAGTAGCTTTTCCTCGGCATCTTTCTGGAGCTTTTCAGTTTCCTCTTCAGTTTATGTGGTTTTAATATTTTGTAGTTCTTCCAACTACTCATGCATGTTCATCCCTCATACAGCTGTGTTGACACGCTCTTTGCTTTGAAACATCAGTAAGTTAATTAGGGTGATGGAAGCACTTTTCAGCCTGGTCTCAGTATGACACACTTAGGTTTCAAAGAGTCATATGGAAATTATTTTAGCTTTCACTATACGATTATTGAGATTTATTTCTAGTTTTCCCCATTGGCTGATGTATATGTGGGTGGGAATAGGGCTCAGACTAACTTCTCAGGAAGATTTTTAGGTGAACAGAGGCTCTTACCATCCTGGAATTAAATGAAGAAGAACTGGACTCTAAGTGGCAGGAAAAAGTCCTTCCTACATGGGCATACTGTTGAATCCTTCCTGTAGTACGGCTCACACTGAAGCCTTCATTGATTGTTAGTCAGTAACTATAATAATAATAATTATCTAATGGGTAAGAGTATCATCTTCTTCTCTTTAAAGATTTGCATACCTTTTAAGTTCCTATGTGGGCTGTATTTAAAAATCTGTCATGAAATATGCAAATTCACAGGACATTTGCTTCAGGATATCTTGAAGTGAATTTGCAAAGTTGTAAAGCTCCATCCTCAAACAAATGTATAGAAACAATAAAAGCCAGTCTTCCTTGGAATAGTGTTTGACATTTTCTTTGTCAGAATATCCTCAATTTGCAGACCAACTGCCCATCTGACAGGGTCAAAGTGAATACCTGTCTGGCATGGGAGAGCACAGTCACTCATCAGTGTCACCTTGTAACAAAATCTGGTTTGTGCAGTGAAGAGGGAAAATAGCTCTCATAGTCTCAGGCCAGATATTTACACATGCTCTTCCTGCAAACAATGGACACCACATTCAAATCATTTTTTCAACATGATTTCCAATCAATTTTAAACCCATGACAGATATCAATCAAATTTGAAAGATGGATAGGATCAAATACTAACAAATTTCATGAATGTAGACAGCTGACCAGGAGGAAGAGACCTTATAAATACTACTGCTATAGAATAGACTTCAACATAAACTCAACCTTTATGAAAATGAAACATTCTGTATAAGACAGCAGTATTGTTGGTGTCCTAACTGTCAAACAATTTTGTCTAGAGAAATACAAGGCACAAATACATGAGAAAATATATTTTCTTTTTACCACAGCATATGAAACAGCTTTTTACTCCTCCCTTTTCAGCAACTGGTCACAACAAATGTAACCAACTCCCCTATTCTCAGGAATGCAAACAATAATACCCCCTTTAAGAGAAACAGATATAGAAGCAGAGAGGATTTTATTTTGTAGGGAGAGAAAAAAAGTATACTGAACACTAGATTATGACTGAGATGATCTCTAGGTATTGGGCAAGTTCCTTTTACTGACAATGCTAAAAAAGGCAGATTGCTATAAATTATCTGCCGTAGGCATAATTTCTTTCTTCATTCCCCAGTCAACATTGCCTCTGCAACCGTCTTGGGAAAACACTTTTGTTTCTGTAGTGAGAAACTGAAGAATTGCCACTCTTCAGTGGTATCCAAAAAAATCAACTCAAAACCACTCATCTCATCTTTGCACCTGTAGTACTACAAGTATTTCTAAAGTCTACCTTCATGACAGTAAGATACCAGAAATTATTAAGTATGTGATAGTGGTTGAACAATGCTATGCCATCATTGCAAGCCAACACTTGGTAACAGTTGTACAGACCCTTATGGTGAAATTCATCATCTCCAACTACAGGCCCTAAAATACAGGCTTTAGTCTGAGCTAATCATCTCTGCTGCCTGTATCATCAACGCAAAGTAACAGACACTTTTTAAAGGTGATTCATTCTCATCATCTTAGGAAGGGATGAATTTTACTGTCTCAGAGGTTTCCATATCTATTCACTGAGTGGAAGACTAGCTGGACACCTAGCTATTGATTATGAAATATGCCGTGCATCTAATTAAATTGGCAATATTTTTGCTATTTTTACAAGCAGTTCTATGAGCAGAAACAATTTTACATTAAATGCCCCAGTTCCCACAAAGCAGAATGATCTTTCTCTGGAAACAACCTCTACTTGTGACCCAGCAGAAAAGTAGTCTGATTTTCCCAGAAGGGTTACGAAGGAGGAGAAGAAACAGTTACTCTGTCTTTCCAATGCAGAAAGTAGAAACCAATGTCTCCTCTTTGCCTAGTATGGAAGCCATTGGCATTTTTTTCAGTTCTAATAACATAAGGTTTTCCCAAACACAAATATTTTCCCCAAAAAATAATGTCTCAAGAGATAACAAAAGAATATATTGCTCCTTTTTTACTTTGCCATGTAGGTTCCAGAGTGAGTGCATGAATTTCAGTGGTTTCCCATACAATAAAATACTTTGTGTGTCCATATGCCCTTAAGATTTAGGACTCTATTTCAAATTGTTAAATTACCCGGGAAGGTGATATCATATAGAGAAACTTTAAATCTTTCTATAATGAAGAAAGGGAACTAGTGTATTTAATTTTGGAATCATATTTTAGTAAGAGCAACAAGGTTTCTATTGACCCAGTAGGTTCTTGTCATATCTAATTTACTGATCCAGAGTTTTTTAAAAGCAAGCATGTATAAATGTATAAGCTTCATCTATAATTGGGAAACATAGATAAAAATAATTTGACATTGAAATTTACACTTAAGAAGTAGTGCACTTCATTGCAATCAATTTTTCATTATGTTGTTGAGATCAATAGCTACAAATAAGATATAAAAACTGTATTATTGATGTGGTACATATCAGTATAAAATGCACAATTTTCTGTAGCATTTCAGTGGAGGAAAATTGTATTATACCATTTCCAACATTATACATATTGGTCTGTAGAGAATACTTATTAAAATCAATGTACAGTAAACTACATTCGGGGATAATTTACAAAATAAAGGTCAGAGAATTTATGAAGGTTTAAAAAAAGACAAAATCAGCTTGGTGTGTAAGTATTGTTCTAAATGTCTCTTTTGTAAGGGGACCGTTCAACTTGTAGGATTAGGAAAGGAATACATGGTCTCTGATTTCTTGGCCATAGTACCAGCCTAGACTAAACTGCTGGGAATTCAGGCTCTACTGGAGGATAATGCTTTTGCCAGAAAATTGTGACTCATATCATATAGAGCATGGTAAACTGCTACCTCTGAATACCAAGAGGTATTGGTGACCCAGTACAGCAGTACGTCCACCTACCTCGTACTGCAGCCCTGCTATCACTCTTGGGCTAAGACGAGAGTCTTGAAAAGAGTAATGTGCTTGCTGTAGTAGAGTATTGGCTCAGCTCATGTCACTGTCCTAGAACAACCCACATGAAATCATAATCAAGGACAGAATATCTACTGCCTACATCTCTCTTCAATCCAAACTGGAATCCTTTTTTCTTGGAGAATGGAAAGAAGAACTGGTTAGCTTTGGAAAAGATTGGTGAATGTGGGGAGGAAGGGGTTGAAAACAGAAGACTGGTGAGGAGAATAAGTTGGTTTTAGAATAGTTATCACTAAAACACCAACCTTGTAGCTGGAAAATGCTAAGAATATTGCATCAGTGTGGGAATCTTCACACCCTGTGTTTCCTTTGGGTTGTTTTCTGTCTGTTGAGATAAATGGAATTTTCTCAAGGAAGATAACAGAATGTTGTTAGAGATTTAAAAGCATTCTTTCCCACAGCCTTTGGGGGGAGGGAGAGAAGAGAGAAAGTTTAAAACTGTAAAAAACAGCCTAGTGACCCTTTTGTGTATGTGACAGGTTTCCAATACATAAGGCAAAGCCTTATGGCTCTGTTTGCCCATTATATTTATATATGTGTGTGTATCCCCTGCAAATAATGTAATAAATCTATTCTTCACACTTCAGAAGTGAGTTGTTGCCATCTCAGTTAACCTGCATCTACCGATTCTTACAGTGGATCTTTTCAAGTAAGATGATTATGGAAGAGGTGTTGGGAAACCTAGAATTATTATTGGTATATGAACTATAGAGGTTTTGAAAGGCAAGGCATAGGAGGAATAATAAAATACATAGAAGAACAGTTGACTTCAGATAAAGTTATGAATCATTTCTGTGTAGGAAAATCACATAAAGAATACAACTTTCACACATACCTAGTTTCCAGTGAAAATACTCTTTAGGATTAAAATGTTTTGGAGAAGCAGTTATGTTCAGCCTTGGTATTTCTTTCCTGTCTTTCCTCTCTTCAGACATATTCCAGAGTACATAACAAATATTATGCTGAACAATTAATGAGTGACTTTAGCATTCACTGAATCAACAAATTTAGTAGTAAATAAGTAGACTGCTTCTCTCTGGCAGTTCACCATGTCATAACCATAATTGTGTTGACTTAACTGATATAATACTTGATGGAATTGTAAATACAGTTTTGTTTCTTTTTCTAATAGACTGTTTTCTACAGACATTGGAAAGAAGGATACTACAAAAACAGAACAGTTGAGGAAAACAGAAATTCTGTTAAAAATTGATCGCTCTTTTTGACCTCATGCATTTCCCCAACATACTCCTCAAGTGAAGATAAACTGAGCACAAAATGTGTGGGGTCGGACAACAGTTCTTTGTGGAGATGAATGTACTTTGATTAATGAAGAGGCTATCCATATGTCTATTTCCTTCCACTTTGGGTGCCTCATGGCTGATACTGAAAATCTCCCTTATTTTCAATTCAGTGTCGATAAACAGGACTAATTCTTTGGGTGGTCAGTGTGAACTCTCCTGTGCTGCTGTCAAAACTGAGCACTACATGTCCTATGAACCTTGCAGTTCATTATTTCTATAGAATCAACTGTGTCTTCTTGTGAAATTCTGATATGAGGCTAACCTGTTTAATGACAACAAATGCTAGTAACCATAAAAAAAAGCATACCTCAATTCAATTGAGCTGTAGTTTGACCCCAGTTTAGGCTTAGAGAAAAATCTGAAGCAGCTGGCATAAAATATGGGGCCCTATTATTAAAATTGCTACAAATATTTTTAGAAATGTCACTGTGATGACCAATTTAGACAAACTGGATAAATATTTGCTAGACATTACAGAGCCATCATTATCATAACAGCAGTAAATAGCATCATTTTAATGCACTTGAAAATGTTGCCTTGTACATTGATTCAGGAACTAACAAGAACATTTGAAACAAAGCACAGATCAACATCACAGTGTTTTTCATTAAAAGTAAAATGATTTGTTTAGATGTGCCACCATGAATGTTAAAAAGTAGCTGAGAACAATTGAACATAAACTTTACTATCATTGTACAAAGACTTTACCTGCTAAAGTGGTAGAATTTTTAAATGCTCAGCCTACACACAGCATGAGAACTGAATGCTCAACTACCTCTTATCCCTCCATCCCTGCCTGCTTTCAAGGCTCATTTACAGTCTCTTCCTTCTTCCAGAGTGCAATCTTCTCTCTTTTATTCCATCCCTCCTCTTAAACTTCTTCATTGTCTTCTACTGCATCTTTGCTCCAAAGATTTTGGATCCTTTGTTCTCTCTCTGAAATCCTCTGCTTCTAACCCTTTTGCATGCTTTCTTTTTCTTATTATTTGCCCCTCAGTCATTTCTTGGTGGTTTGCTGTGTTTATTCTCAACATAAGAACTCCAAATCTCGATAAGAAAGGAACTCTGCATACATCATTAGAGGTGGGGGTGGCATTACCATGGTTCTCAAGGTTAAAATGCATGGGTGAAAACCGTGGAATCACTGGATCAATGGGAACTTTGACATAGTTTTCGATAAGACTATGGTTTCACTTAGTATGATAATCAGTTAGACTTCAGTCAAGATCCTTGCAGTCTAGATCACAACTAACTGTTGTACCAGAGCTAAACACCTGAATATCTCAGCACAGTCAGACTTATAGTACTGAAGTAGGAGTTTAACCTAAGGTTCCACCACTTACACCTCTTCAGGACACTTTCTTAACGACCTCTGATACAAGACCTACAGGGAAAATGATTCCAAGTAACAGGTAAGTGTTTCATTATTTAACTTAAGTATAAGGTGAACTTTTTTACTTAGTCAGATATTCTTTACACATTGTTTTGTCTTTTAAGATAATTGGATCTGAATATCTCTGGATTTGCTTAAAAGTGTCTTAAGAAGTTTTTACCTTCCTAAATTTAAGTTGCTAATTAAGTGATGACCTAACTGTTAGTACCCAAATGCATAAAGCATTAGGTCCCATGGAGAAGCTGATAATATTTTGTTTCCAATATTTTGTTTCCCTTTCAGTTCTAGAAATCTCTTCATACTGAAATGTTTCCAATAAATTATAAAAAATAATAATATTGAGATTAACTGCAAACTCAAAATGATAATTTTCTATAAAGCCGCTTTTTCGGCTCATTTCTCTTTTGTTAACCCAAGTTATTTGGAAAAGTGTATTTGCTGCAGCCAAAAGATAAGACCAAAGAGAAGAGGTATTGGATAGGAAGCATGATGTATAAGTAGCTCTACATAAAAAGTTCTCAGTAGTTGCTGAATTTTTTCCTTTCCTCAGAGTCAACATCCTTTGTCATAGTTGTGACAAACTTATGAACCACTGCAGATGACTTAGAAAATTTATTTTTCAGTGCCATGTATACCTAAATGTTTCTACCAGATCTGTGTAGCAATGAAAACACATAGTTATGATTGTAATTATAATACATCACACAACCTGGACGATACAATTATGAATTCCAGTGCCCATAGAATATCACATATATTTTTCACTAAATCCTTATTCACAGGGTATAACAAGAATTTCCTTCAAAAATGGATGCACCTGCATATGTGGAACTAAACTTTTGCACTTACTTTTTCAGAAGGACTCTCTTCTGTTGGAGTCAAAGGGAAAAAATTATTTCCCTTTGGTTATGTTAAAAAACATGGGACTAATAATACAGAGCAACATGCATATGTAAGAAATAAAATTGAAGGTATTTGCAGTAGAATCAAGTTCCAGGAAAATGCACATTTCACTCTGATAGACAAAAACTAGCAAACAGAGTGGAATTTTTTATTCAACTGTAGATCACACAATCTTTTAAAAAGTTATGCCATTTTTAAAATGTCAGTGACTTATTTTCCTTTACCAGTTTGACATGATTAGCTATAATGCATTTGCAGATTGCCACTGAATGGCAGAAATCTGCTGACCCTTGGGGTAAACATTGCAGCCATTACTCAGAGATGTAATGATCCAAACAATAACTGGTTTATTTCATGATTTCTACTAGAGCAGACTCTGTGTATTTCATTCCCTCTCAACACACTAAAATTGCACCTGTTTAATTATGTTATTGAATTGGATGATGCTTCACTGTTTAAAACCCTATTCCACTTTATATGGAGTCTGCATGAGATGTTCAGACCCTTTTCAAGCCAGACTGATAATTGTTGTTCTGGACCTGATCAAAGGATGGCCAGGCAGAGGAGCTGCATCAGTTTCACTGAAACAGCTTTTAACCAACATAAGTCTAACATTATCACTTTTATGAGCAGGCAAAGTATAGATATAGATGTATGTTACTTCTCCCTTCCTTTCCTTCTTTCTTGTATATAGGCATGCTTCAGGTTGACAAAAAAAAGCACCCATGCAGATGTGCAGAGGTCTGTTCACTGGTCATGTCCCATTTCGTGATTTCAAAAGTCTTCATTCCTCCCCCAAACAAGGGGACGCTGTCTCCATCTTGTGTTTCATTCTGATCTTTACTTCACTGGAGTAAAACAAGAGTAATGCAACTTAAGCAAATGCATTTCACTTAAAAGCTCATACTACTTCTAATCTTTGGGACTTCATCAAGCTGTGCCCGTCCCTTCATTTCAGGATTTGAGAGGAAAGGTTCAATTCTACCATAACTCCTTCCTGATTATGAGAATCTGTTTCAAGTCGCAAGCATAAGAGGAGGGCTACTTCAATTGCATGGCCGTTAATGAACTCTACTACTGGTGCTTCTTTTGGTCATACACCACACAGTCAAATTAGATTTTAGTGTTTCTCTGGGCAACATGGAATACACATTCTATTTTATGACTGTAAGAAAGTTCGAGCTGCAGAATCTGTGCCATGATGGTAGCATGGGGGAAATTCACGCTGTTGGATAGCAAGGATAAATTCATTCTACTACACTGGATAAAATGTATCTTCAGTGGTAATACAAGCTGAGAGTAAACATTCCATTCAGCAGAAAACGGCTTGTGGCGAAAAACTTTACATCTCAGGACTTCTGTTAAGCAAAGCCTGAGACTGGTCCCAAAGCTAAATTTTAAATATTAGGCACCAAACACTGGTTTTTTTTACACCAGTGTAAATGGGAGGAATATGCTGGTCTCAGCTGTGTAACATAGGAATCGGTACTACAGTAAAGGGGAACAGCACCTACCAGAATGGAGTAACTTCTCTCAGCATTTCAGCAGCAACTGCTTTAAAATCACATGTGGACTTCTACCAGTTTAAAGCCCACAGAAGGAAAAGCATAATCATCCCCTTACTGCTCAGAATAATTTTCAAATGCATTTCTAAGCTTTGTGTAGGGTCTCTCAATGCCAGTATAGCTTGTCAACAACATTTTGGGACATATGTGACAACAAATGTTTAAACAGGTCTTTCCATTCAACAGAGGCATTAAAAAACAGTATGTCCTTTCAAAAATTCTCTCCTGTACTTTAAATCCAAGAATCTTAATCCTCCTTTCAAAGCAGGGTAAATCAGAACAACTCAGCTGATGTCAAAGAGGTTATGTTGGGGTAAATCTTGCATAATCTATAGAACAAATCAAATTCAGAGCATCTATGTACACTTTCTCATGTATTCTGTATTATTATTTTATATGTTTCTGTTGGAAAGAAAATGAAAATCCTTATAAACCCCCAAGATGGAGTGCATTCTCGGCTTTAAAATGCAGTTCCAAAAAGATATTTAACCTTTTTTTTTTTTTTTTTGAAAGCAATTAAAATATCCAGTGGAATATTTATGCGTCAATTAAACATTTAAAATATTGAAAAAGCTTAGTAACTATATCTTTGGTTTAAACACTAAATATGGCTGTGTCAGAAAATACCTGCAATCTCTATAGATTCCTGACAGGATTTGTTTTTCACTTTTGGTGAAAAAGCTATTCTTTGTAAAATATTCCCACACATGCCTAAGTTTATTTCTCAAAGCAATACCACAAAGGATATGACCTCTTTACTCCTAGTAACCTTTCATGGTGCTGAATTGACTTGGACATTGGTGCCAGTCAACACAGCTTGATTTGCTATGGTAAGAATAAGATTATATCTAACAGACTATGTCATTTCCAGGTTCAATAGGCACAGATTTAAAACTAGTCCTCTCTTTGACCCTCTGGATTCTCTTGAACTATTGCACCTTCTTTGACAATGTTTGTGAATGAATGAATTCATGACGACTCAAGGTTATTTTAATGATAATGGCAACGTGCTCACAAAGGAAAAAGGAAAAGGCTAGTAGTACTGGCACTAGTGCTTCTTCACCACAGCCGACTTCCTTTTTGACGGACTGACTGTGGAGTGAATTCCTGTTTATGGTCAAAGGCTGAAAGCTGTTGTGTGTCTGCAGCAGCGCCGCTGCTACTGATCTGTGAACATGACATGCCTGATAATATTGCATTGCCATGGTAACAACAAACACGGGGCAAAATTCTATTAGCTGGAGTGACTCACTGAGTCAAACAGATAATGTGATGGGCCTGGCCAACTGCCCAACAAAGGCTTATGTGAAAGTTGTGATGAATTAACTTTGCCTTGTTATGTCTGTTTTTTGTATAAATTCACTTCTTGCTACTTATTAAGTCCTCATATTTCTGGTGGTTGCTCAAAATATATATATCACTGGGAAATACTTCGGCAGCAATTAGCCAGTCTGATGCCTAATATCGGGCTTACACTGCCCTTTTGTTTTAGAGGTACTTTTTCTATTTTCTTCCTTTTCCTTAATTTCTCTGCAGGTGAATTATATAGAAAGACAAGTGCATTGTTTCTTCAGAAAAAAAAAAGACCCCAGTCCCCTCCAAACTATTTGACAGTGTCTGAGAGGTGGGTGTGGCTTGGCACAGCACAGTTTTTTTTGTATATTCATGCAAGCTTCTCTTTTAAATAGATATTCCACAGAGCTGCTCTCTAATCAGTATGAGCAAGTAAAAAACCTGTACCAGGCACCATTTGGACCTCACGTCCAGTATTTTAGACGGCTGCTACTTCATTAACTACAACTGAAATGAGGGATGCCAGATAATATTCTCTTTCATGACCATAAAACTCAAAAGCAGATCCTCTGACTCACAATCATTTCAGAGGAACAATTAATAGCGGCAGCAATCTAGACTTCTGTCCATGGACATTCACCATAACTTCTGATGTGCATATATGCAAGGCAAAGGAGTCAAGATACAGCTGTCACCCATCAAAAGAAGAAGCTTTACCCAGAAAATAGGTGACTGGCCTTGCCTCCTCTTCACATTCCCAGTTCAACCCTTTCTGCGGAGAAGTTCCCATATGAAAGGGCAAAAGGTCAAAGCAGGCCCTAAGGTCACAAAGAAAATCGATATATCAGACCAAAAGACAGCAGGGGGCACTAAGTACTTGCAGCCCATCAACCCTGGAAGGGAAATCCCAAATAAAAGACTCAAAAATATAGAGCCTTAGTGCTTCAGCACCAGGTCTGAGCAGGAGACTTTGCAATTGTGGTACATACAGAGCAGGATATCAACCCAAAACAAAAAAATGTCCACTGAAACTAAGAATACATTAGTTTTCGCATTCAAGGGCCATGTTTTCCTCTTCTGGGGGGTGTAAAAAAAACCTGCAAAAAAAGGAAAAACAGAGAAGGAAAGCAACTATCTTTAAGTCATCATCCTGAGTTTAGTGTGTTTAGGGTTTGTGGTGATCTTCCATCACTTCCATGCCACACACAATCACAAACAGACCACAAAGTCAGGCTACGAGAGTCCAAACATTTGGAGGACACGAACATGGAATATCATATTTATGTCCAAATCCTCACTTTTTTTTTTTTTTTTTTTTTTTTTTTTTACCCCCTTTTTGTTCTGTATCCTAAAGATCTCATATTAGGTCATATTTCTACAGTTTTCATGAGGCACAGTCAAGGCTGCCACAAAACTTCTCATACAGGGAGACTCACAAGATCATATGGAGAGCTGTGAGAAAGTTAATGCAGACACGGATGCAGTCAAGCCTATCACAAGCTTTCTGGACTCAAGCCTGGTCTCCTGGCTTCTATTTTTTTGTATGCTGCTACCCTCTTCCTGACAAGAGGTGGGTGTTTTGTAGAGTGAAAAATAGCATTGGTGAGATCTGCATATTCAAGGTTACTTTCAGAATATAGATAGGATGATATTTTCTGGTTTTAGACTACAAAAGAGCCTGAATTGTAACTGTGGGATACTTAGCTGAAGTTTTCAGCTTTAGTTGTCATTGTCTTATGATATACTTGTGATTTTTAAGGCAAAAAAACAAAGAGACTACATAATTTTTTCACCATTCTTACCAAAGACTCCTGGCACCAAGGGCATAACTTTGTTTGACCTAGAACCTCTCTTCAAGGAAAAAAAGTCCAATCTTGATTTAAAAATTTAATGTGACAGAGAATGCACGACTACCCTAAGCAAGCTGTTTAATTACTCTACTCTCCAAGTAAGCACTTCCCAGGACTATAAAGTTCCTTCTATAACTGTGCCACTCCCCAAGCAGTGCAATTTAAAATAGCCATTTTATCTGACCTGTTGCATAATTTGCTTGAAAGTGTCCTTTCTGCCTTACGGCTCAGAGTCTGAGAAATACATCACACCTATTCCACAAACATAGATTACATGAAATTATAACTATTTCTTCATATTAAAAACAACTATATAACTTCGACTTCAAGCTGTTAGATAACTTATCTAGGTTACAAATGTGCTGAAATAAAGTAGTCAGAGAAGAGTTTGTTTGAACTGCTCCTTATTCCTCTAGGCTGAGAGATATATGCATAAAAAGGAAAGTTCTAGCAATTCTAATAGGGAGTATCTCCCTTCCATCCCCACCTGCAGGCTCACCAGGGAATTTACAAGTCATCCTCAAAATGTGTCTTCCTGGGTTAAAAGCACTCCAGCAGAGGCAAGTTAATAACTGACACCCTGATCATTCTATTCAGAGACCTACAACAGCATCAGGCAGTGTTCTGAACTGTGATGGGTTTTTTTAAAATATAATTAATACACTTTTCACACATCTTAAATATTGGTTTAGCTAGTCCCTTATTTTGCTTAGTCCCTCATTCACAGAAGCTACTGTTCCATTGCAACAAGAGGCTAAGGGCTCAGTGCTTTTGGCAGATCCCATTAATTAACTGCGGAGACTGGTTTTAATCCAGAATTCTCTGCCTGCCTCTGCTGCCATCCTGGTCCTGCTCTTGTGAATGCATTGACGACATTTAATTAAGTTGATAGAGCAAAGACAGCTTCCATTGCTCTCCTAGGAAGCTACAGCTCCCAGACAGTAGTTTGGTTACCTGGATGGAAAACCTATTTGGCTACCTTAGTTAGATAAGCTATTGAATGAATTGAAAGATTTTTTTTTTCCTCTAACAAAATATAATCCTGATTTTAAAACAAACAAACAAAAAAGAAAACAAACAAACTTTTTAGAAAATCTGAGCTATTTCCCTTTCAAAATAATCATCTAATGTAAACAAAACCATAGCCATAGTATCAGACTTTTTTCTGATCAGTAAATGATTGTCAAGATGCAGGGTGTAAGAGTAAGTACATGCAGGCAGCCTGCATTAACCAGATGTAACCAGAGATATTGCTGCCACAGAATCACCACCACACCTCTTTTCATTGTTGAAATGAGCAAATGCCAGTCCCACCCATACAGTGAATTTAGGGTTTCTTCTTTCCACTACCAGACTAGGAACAGCCTGGGGGGTTTTGTTTCCTTTTTTTTTAATTCTTTTTTATTTTGGCTGTTTTGTTGTGTTTTGGTTTTTGTTTTTTTCATGTCACTATTAGTTATTCAAACTTGCTGACTGTGAATCACTTTCAGCCTCCAGCTCTTTTTGTTCTCTATTGTTATTTGGCTCTTAGAGAAGACAGCTGGGATTGACTTTAGGAAGGATGATAAAACATGTGTCATGCCACTCCTCCACAGCAAAGTTTGTATTTTGCAGGAGCAAGGTCACAGTGCATCATAGATGGAAGGCCTGGGACAGGAATATATTCGTTTTTTGACAGATATCATGTTTTAAGAGATATACAGGTGAGAGGGAGAGAGGGAAAGCCACAAATGTATCCCTTTTTTCTTACATAATTGGAGATTCTTCTTTGGTGAACTGCACATAAGTATAACCAGGATGCATTGCAAAGCTGCAAGTTGCACAACTAAGCAGAATAGAATCATAAAATCATAGATTTATAAAACATTTATGTTGGCAAAAACTTCTAAGACCAAGTCGAGCTCTTAACCCAGAAACTGTCAAGTCCACAACTAAACCATGTCCCCAGGCACCACATCTACAGGTCTTACAAATAGCTCCAGGGATGGTGACTCTACCACTTCCCTGGGAAGCCAGTTCAAGTTCCTGACAACCCCTTCAATGATGAAATTATTCCTAATATCCAGTCTTAACCTCCCCTTACACAACTTGAGGCAGAAGGAGAAGAGTGCGCCCTCCTTAGAGATCCCTCTCCAAGTATCTCATTAGACCTGTGGTGCCAGAGAGAGGAGCAGCAGCCGTCAGTCTTGCTGGTGGTCTCTCTGCATTGTCCGGTGTCACTTGGGATGCTCTAGCAAAGTAGTATTTCCTGAAACAAAGCTGCAGTAACCTAAGGCTGGTTCAGATCTTGGCCCTGTTGTGGGAGAGCATTATGACCCTCTTCATTTATTGACCACAGGTGCATCACCCTGCCTGGCTTCTTCTTTCAACTGTGGTTAGTAAATGCAAAACTAAATGTCTCCCACCTCCATGCATGTGGCTGCATTTTGCCCTGTGCAGCCACACACCCAAGGGTGAAGGAAGCCAGGTCAGCTCTGAATAACAGCCTCAAATAGTTTAAATAAGCTAAGTCACCTCAACTCTTTAGTGAGAATTTACCCCAATTTCAATCCAACCATCCTCATTTGTAGTTCTCAAATGGTTTTGTGTTTGTTTATCTTTTTTTTATTTTATATTTCTTCTTGGAATCTGACCCATATAGAAGAAGACTTATGAAAAGAGGTGCAAAAAACTATACTTAAAATGTCCATCCAGGTAAAAAAATACAAGAAATGAAATATTTTTATACCAAGTTTGCCTTCTTGCCTGAATAGGAATGTTAGGACAAGTTTTGAATAAGCTTCTGAATGCCTGAGACTTATTTAACACAATGTGAATGCTTAAATACATGCAGTTTGCCCATCAGTAGGTGAGAAGGATCTAAAAGAGAATAATTTGAAGCATAATTAAGAAACAAAAAGCTTCTGTTATTCAGTTTGCCTTCCCCTCACCCCAGGTTACATTTTCCCTAGCTGTTAATTAAGATCGGCAAAAGTTACTAATCTTGATGAACTTTGGCTAGCAGGGAAGCATAAGGTTACTGCTTCTGGTTTTTCATGTATACGCTGAATACTCTCAGAAAAGTTCATTCCTTCTGATCCCTTTCTGCTTCTTGTTTGGATGCAGACACATCACTGGAAATTAATTATACTGGAAGATAGCAAAATATTGGGCTGAAGTACATTGGTTTGGTATGTTATACAGGGTGTCAACAAATCAGATTTACATGCAGCAAAACATGCCTAGAGCAATGTTTTAATATACTTCCTTTTTCTGAATTTCACAAATTGTATGTTTTCCATTTTTTAATTAATAAATTATCAGGAATGCTCAGAAAGTCAGAGAGTAATAACATTGCCTAAAACTAGACACAGTGTTGATTAGACAGAGCTCCTATTTTTCATGCAAGTCTGTCAGACAAGGTACCTGATATGGAAGGGAGCCTGCCCCCATTAACCCACTTGGAAGTTGTGCTGGGGCATATACAGGGCTGAGCTGAACTGCAACAGATTATGCAACCCTGCAGTGTTTTTTAAACAGCTGGTGTGGGACAGAAACTGCCTTTTCTTTGTCGGTTTAGTCCCTGTTCCTTGGAATCCAGATTTGTGCCTGAGACTCCTGTGTGACACAAGAGGAAGATCAACAAAACAGCTGCCTAAAAAGCAATCAAACTTGTATAATTTAAGCTATGTTCCAAAGCAGTTCTCAGAGATAAGCTGTTATCACACTAAACCCTGGTGCCAGCCCAATTTCAGAAAATTTCCATCTTCTCTATTTTTAGCTTAAATATAGTTAGAAGGATGAAGTTATTTTAAATTAAATGCATTTGAAATATATAAATAGAGCAAAGAAGGCGCTGCACCCAGAATAGCTTTACCATACTTGCAATGTTACATTTTCATTTTAATGAAAAAATAACATTAAATAGTAATATTTGCCTGTTGGGAGATGAGAACAATATAACCACAACATTGTATTATTCAGCGGTAGTAAAAGGAGATTTCATCCTTGGCTGTCTAGTGTGGTGTCTATTCTGACATCTTCAACAAGTAAAAGAAGCCACCGCAGAAGACTGTGAGATGTTTACAGATACAGTAGTGTGGAAAGTGAAGTCATTGTCATTTGTCCAATGCTAGATGGTTTGTGTTTTTTACATGAAAGATCATGAAGAGCACTCAGTATTATACATAGACAAGAAATAAGGCAGCGGTGCAATTTTTCATGTTTTCAGGAATTCATGCTGCAGAAATTAGAGAAATGTTTCTAGTGTGGTAATCAGCTCTCTAATCCAATCTATTAAAACCATCTCTAAGTTACAAAGTGACCAAAATTTGCACCAACTGCACACTTTTTTTTTTTTGTTTTTGTGACCCTAAGCAAGCCTGATTTTCAGAAAAGTTTGAAGAATCCATGTTAGAATTTCTAATACCTGCTTAAGATGACCCTAAACCAAAGCACTCAAATGTTTAGACCTTTTCTGAATGCTTTGCCCCTGAGATATCATAGTCTATAGCAGACCTGAAACTAAATGTGTAGTTGATCTTGGAATGAGATGATGGAATAGGTTTGAAGGCCTATAAAGGTGTTGTGGTTTCTGCCTTTTTTGCAGAAGACTCAGCAGTGGTAAATAACAGGAAGACTATTGTATGCAAAATAAACATTAAAATCAGAAGCATATTCCATTAATTAGAAACATGAAAACTGTGCAAGCATTTTGCATAAGAGGGATCTGAAAATCTAGGCTTATATAAGGTTTTTACCTGACAAGCACAATTTAATTTTTGTAGTAGCAATAGTATTAATTATGTATCCAACTACGTTGAGAAAAATATAAATTTTTGTATAGTGTACAAAGGTTGTTGGTTTATCTTAAAAATAAACAAAATGTAAACAAAGTAAGGGGAGAAAACAAAACAGTGAAGAACATTATATGAATTTTAATTACAAAGTTACTTTTGAAATTACTTTTCTTGCTTTTATGACTTTTTTTCTTGGAATCTTTCTATTCTTTTTTATTCATATTTTAATTTTTGGACTGTGTGTCTATGAAAGAAAGGTAAGGATAGGAAATTGAAAACGACAAAAATACGTAAGAAATAAGAAAAGAAAGAGGGGGAATGGAACACCATTTTGTCATTCATAAAAGCAGAAAAATCCAAAGTAATATTTACTCTAATATTTTTTAGTAAAATTATAGTAACCTTTCTGAATACTTTTTTCTCTCAAAAGATTTCCACCAGTTGTAAAGATTTTTTTACTAAGAGAGAAAAACAGAGCCCTAAGTGGGCACTTGTATCTTTATTAGAAGATAAAATATACAGTCTTTTGGATTTTTCCCATTAGAGAAGAAAGGCCATGACCTTAGCCATATAAATATTCCTTCTAAAATCTTTCTGTCTTCCCACTTTGCCAGAATCGGAGCTCAATCATTATCTTCACAGATTTTGGTTAGATTTGAACAGTGAATATCCTGTATTCCTCACTGATATTGGGCAAGTCATTTTGTATAGGAATCATAGAGTCACGGAATCACAGAATATGCTGAGTTAGAAGGGATCCACAAGGATCATCAAGTCCAACTCCTGGCCCTGTGCAGGACCATCCCAAGAGTCACACCATGTGCCTGAGAGTATCACCCAAACACTTGTTGAACTCTGTCAGACTTGCTGCTGTGACCACACCCTTGGGGAGCCTGTTCCAGTGCCCAACTATTCTGTGCATGAAGAACCTTTTTCTCATATCCAACCTAAACCTCACCTGACACAACTTCAGGCCATTCCCTCATGTCCTGTCACTGGTCACCACAGAGAAGAGATCAGAGCCTGCCCCCTCCTCTTACCCTCATGAGGAAGTTGTAGATTGCAATGAGATCTCCCCTCAGTCTTCTCTTCTCCAGGCTGAACAGACCAAGTGACCTCAGCCACTCCTCATGTGGCTTCCCCTCCAGGCCCTTCACCATCTTCACTGCCATCCATTGGAAACTCCCATAGCTTAATATCTTTCTTATATTGTGTTGCCCCAAACTGCCCACAATATCCAAGTGAGGCTGCCCCAGTGCAAAGCAGAGCAGGATAATCCCCTCTCTCGACTGGCTGGCGGTGCTTTGCCTGATGCCCCTCAGGACATGGTTGGCCCTCCTGGCTGCCAGGGCACTGCTGACTCAGATTCAACTTGCTGTCGACCAGGACCCCCAGGTCCATTTCCATGGCACTGCTTTCCAGTCGCTCATTCCCCAGTCTGTACAAACATCGCATGCTGCCCCATTCCAAGCGCATAATCCGGAATTTTCCTTTGCTGAATTTCATATGGTTGGTGATTGTCCATCCTCTAAACTGTCAAGGTCTCTTTGCAGGGCCTCCCTGCTTTTAAGGGAGTCAAAAGCTCCTTCCATTTTTGTGTCATCTGCAAACTTGCTCAGTATCACTTCCAGTCCTGTGTCCAAGTAATTTATGATGATGTTGAAGAGCACAGGGCCTGAGATGGAGCCCTGTGGAACCCCACCAGTGACAAGTCACCCGTCTGATGCCACCCCATTCACTATTACCCTCTGTGCTTGACCCATAAGCCAATTTCTCACCCTTCAATGACATGTTTATCCAGCTGTGTGCTGAACATTTTGTCCAGAAGGATCCTATGAGAGACAGTATCAGAAGCTTTACTGAAATCCAAACAAATTACATCAACAGGTTTCCCTTGATCAATTAGATGGATTACTTTGCCATAAAAGGAAATCAAGTTAGGTTTTGAAGTACATCTAGACTTTTTTCATGGCCACAAACAAAAGCCATCAGAAGATAATTAGTCTCATCCTAACACCACTGTAAAAATGCTGGATGTATTCTTTCCTATAACTTTGAAGAGAGCCTAGGGTGATTTTTCAAAGGTTAAGTGTCTTTTAGTCATCTAAAGTTAGGCAAGATGATTCCAACTCCTAATTTCTCCCTCTCAGTTTCCTCCTCCATACAAAAAGAGATTGTATTTCCTTGCTTCCTTGGGATGCTAGATTTCTAAGTAAATTATAGTTTGTAAAGCAGGTTGCATTTGTTGGATGAAGGCATTATAGAAATTCAAAGTATGACAGATAGACTGATTGATTAAGGTTAAGTGTGAAACAATAGTTAGGGGTAAAATTAGAGGAAACTGAAAATTCTATTCACATCCCAACAGAAGTTACAATGGTATGGAAATTACAGGATAAAATGCAGCTGCTACTCTTCGGATGGGACACAGCAGCAACATGATGATTCCCCATAAAACAAACAGTAAGCACCTGCTACAGGGGCTGGAAAGGAGAGCAGAGCAGAGTGGAGACACCATGGCCAGGCTGTGCAGAAATCCTTGTAGGAGAGGGAACTCATTAGTACTTTGCAGCTGATAAATCATATAGCACCTGTCAACCAAGGCAGAGAGGAGAAGATATCTTGTTATTGAGCCAACAACTGTGGCAAAATCCCTCTCCTTGGATGGCCTTGGTTCATCATAACTGTAATATTAACAAACACCTTCATCCCAAAATTACCTGCCTCCAAGGTATGACCACCCCCCACTGGGCATGGGCTCTAAAATTTTTTGATTGTATCTTTAAAAGCAAGGCAAGAGAATTTTACACCAATCAGTAACAAAGGTATTTATGACTAAAGTCACTCAAGCTCCACCCAAACATAAAGAAATAATGTAAAAGTAAGTCCAAAATGGAGGGAACGGTAGGGAAGGCTCCATTGTAAATGTTAGGATCAGTAGATGGGCTGAACCTGTCTTCTCACCCATAGGGACACCTATTGGGTGAGAACCATACTCTATGCGTGCTGAATACTTTTGTTGGGGATTAGAGCTTGTCTGTGTAGTGTTTTGAATATGTTTTTGCAATCAGATACTGTCACTGGCAACCCTCAAACCTTAACATGTCACCTTTTTATATTAATAAAGTGTGTTATTCTGTAACCTGTTACTGTGAGTCCTTTTCGAGTGATAGCAAACATTGGAAGTGGGTAACATACTCTAATAAAGTGGGAAGACCTGACGAGGGGTCTTCCTTATGCTGCTGGACTATTTCCTTGAATAGCTCAGTTGGACCACCCCTGGATCCAGCAGGATTGTTCTGTGAAGGGTCCCCATAATGGGACACTGACAGACTGGTCAGGCACAAGCATCTCAGTTTTCTGGGGCACTGACAGACAAACAAAACACTAAGGGTGAGAGAAACTCCCCCACACTAAGGATTGAGGAAATCTCCCATTTTCATATGACAATAAGATAGATACTCTTTGGCAGGCCCAAGTAGTATGGATGCCAGATAACATTATCTGAAATATTCCAAGTACAGAAATCAGTGAGGTCTGGGCTGAGTTGAGCAACATAAGGGACAACAGGTTTAGCTTTACCGTCATCCATACTCAAAGAAATTAAAAAGTTTGCCCATTTTTGTCATCACCCTTAATTTGGTGGAGTTACAAAGGGAAACATTATGAGAAATTGCTGAGTTTTACTGCTTATGCATCCTTGAACTCATTGTTATTCAAAGTTTTAGAAAATGTACAGAATTTCTTTCTGTGGACAGAGTATATCATTGTTCTTCTGATATTTTGTCATATTGGTTGTATGAAGGGAATGACAATTTCTGCTATGAAATGTAAATTTCACTTATGGTGCTTATAAGATAATTAAATATGCATTGTATAATGCCATATGTAATTCACAATTGTGTATACAAAATGATTGATGCAGTAAAAGGTCAGCAAACACAGAAACATCACATGACATAAAAATACTATAAAAGTGATTAAAAAGAGATTCAATAGAAAAAAAAAAAAAAAAAGAAGAAGAAGAAATACCCAGGAAAGCAAGACTACATATGAAGATGGAATTAAAATACAAGGTCTAAAGATTTTGTATCATATATGTACATCTCTGGAGACAAAACCACTCAATTAGCCTTAGCCAAGAATCTGGTAATTTCCACATGGCAAAGGGACACACTGGAAGCAGACAAGCATTTGTGCTGTTATGGTCTCATGTCAAAAATGAAATTATATCTGCACATGCCACCACAAGACTGTTAAGTTTCTTTTCTCCCTAGTGACCTCAGCCACAAATTGTAATTGGATCTGTGCATGGGACAAAGTCATCTGAAGTGCAATACACCTAGACACCAATATAGTCATAGGCGTAGGGTGATTCTTCATGCATACTCTGGGCACAAAGGAAAAACTAGTAAATAATACAACTAAATTGGGGAAGCCTGCACCAATGTTTAATTAAAGGTATAAATTCATTTTGCAGTACTAGTATTTTACAGTGTAATGCTAGTACACAAGCTGTTTGGTAGCTACCCTCACAGGGTAGATTACATCCTCCAACATCTAGGAGGGGTTCACAAGTCACCCACTTCACTCAGTTATGTGATTGGGAACACGCTGGGTTTCCAATTATTGTTTCTGATCTCTGACTGGGAGAGAGACCTTTTGGAAACAGAGAAAGGTGAATGATAAGCATTGAACAGCCTGTGGAAAACAACGAATGACGCACTTCTAGTCCATCTGCTTATGAGCATGGTGGAGGAATCTTCAGATTTGTAAAGTTTTTTCTTGAATTAACTTCCTGTTGCCTGGATACTAATGTGAAATGTCTAGTATGAAACAGTAGATAAAGCAGAACCATTTCATGCATTTGCAAGTGTATTTGTAAGTTATATTTAATTATTATTGCCTGCTCTGTTCTGTAACAGATCCCTTGTTATTCACTGTGTACTAAACAATGACAACACCATACTACTATTAGGTTAAGGAGATGAAAGAAGATTTTTTCATTAAGGTTCAAAAGCAAAAGGTTAGATCAGGCTACAACAGTGAAAACCTAAATACATCATAATGAAGGATAAAGTGTCCTCTAGAATCCGTATGAAAAAGTATTCCCTGACTACACAAGGAGAACAGTGGAGGAGCTCATTTAGAACAAGCATGGAAACAGGTACAATAAACTATTCAGCTTCCTCAAAAGTCATTCCAATCACCCTGCCATGGACAAGGGACATCTTCCACTAGACCAGGATGCTCTAAGACCCTTTAAACCTGGCCTTGAGCACTTCCAGGGATGGGGCATCCACAACATCTCTGGGCAGCCTTTTCCAATGTCTCACCACTCTTATAGTGAAGAATTTCTTCCTTATAACTAATCCAAATCTATAATCTTTCAGTTTAATGCCATGTCCTATCACTACATTCCTTTGTAAAATATTCCTCTCCAGCTTTCCTGTAAGCCCCCTTTAGGCACTGAAATGCTGCTATAAGGACTCTCCAGAGCATTCTCTTCTCCAGACTGAACAATCCCAGCTCTCTCCATCTGTCTTCAAAATAGAGATGTTCCAGACCTATGTTCGTGTAAGTGACTCTCGTTTGGACTTCACCCAGCAGGTCCACATTCTTCCTGTATTGGAGGCCCCAGAGCTGGAAGCAGTATTCCAGATGTGCTCTCATGAGAGCAGAGTAGAGGGACAGAATCACCTCCTTCAACCTGCTGGCCATGCTGCTTTTGATGCAGCCCAGGACACAGTTGGCTTTCTGGTCTGTGAGCACACATTGCCAGGTCATGTCAAGCTTCTCATCAACCACCACCCCCAAGTTTCTTCTCAGAGCTTCTCTCAATCCATTCTCCACCCAGCTTGTATTTGGTTTTGGGATTACCCCAACTCAGATGAAGGACCTTGCACTTGGCCTTGCTGAACTTCAGGAGGTTCGTAGAGGCCCACCCCTCAAATCTGTCAAAGGTCCCTCTAGATGGCATCCCTTCCCTTCAGTGTGTTAACTGCACCACATAGCATGATATCATCTGCAAATTTGCTGAGGGTGCACTCAGTCCCACTCTCCATGTTGCTGACAAACATGTTAAACAGTGCTGGTCTCCTGAGGAATGTCATTCCTCACTGGTCTCCTCTTGGACATTGAGCCATTTACTGCAACTCTTTGTCTTTGAGTGTGGCCATCCAGTCAATTCTTTACTGGGAGGCCTGTGCATATTCAAAATTACTTCAGATGGGTTGAGAGTAAACAAAACCACTCTCTACAATTTCAATTGTTCATTATGACTATCACCAGTCAATGATAACAATACTCTTACAGAAGAAATGTATACAGCTTCCACTTTACCCTGTGAAAAGAACTCCCACTTTCTCAAAAATTCTTAAAAATTACATAACATAAAAATATAGTGCCAGGAACAAGAACTTAATCAACTCCTGAAGCAATGTCCGTACATTTATACCAGCTTTCTGCAAACATACAAAATTCTCTGCAACTAGACAATATTTCTCTATCCTTTATAAAAGAGCAATGTTTCTTTATAAATCTGTATGGCTCAGAACCACAGTGAAATATGTATATCTAGTAGTGGCTGCACTGCACTAGTTTGATCAGGAGATTTTGCTAAGCTCCTGAGATCAAAATGAAGGACCTTATGCAAAGGATTATTACAGCTGTCTGCAGCTACCATGATTTATGTCAGCTGACTTTCTGTCCATGTTGTTCTCTAGGCTTAAATGTTTCTTACCCTGTATTAGCTTAGGAAGTTTCTTTCATTCCCTCATTTTCGGGACACATTACTGTGCCAATTTTCCATGCCACTGCAGATTACATTTGCCTGAAAAGATCACTACAATCTAGCAGAGATTTTATATATGAGTTTTCAAATAACAGTTTTCTTAGGAAAAGCATTTGATTAAAAAGGAAAGACTGGCTTTTGTATGAATTACACATACACTCTTTAAGCTCAAAGAAATGCTCTCTGCTCTACAGAATTTTCCAAGACCTTCAAAAAAAGAGTTATGTTCATTTTGAAACCACCTAGCATAGTGGTGCTTGGTTTTGATAGGAGATTTTGGTTATTACCACACTTATAAAGGGATTATAAGAACAGCTGTAGGAAAAAAAAAAAAATCTAAAAGCAGTTCACAATATTATATCTTGTGAATAATATTTTAGTAGACATCTGAGTATAAAATACTTTGCAATTGTCCAGACTCCATGGCCCTGTGACATTAAGGACTACTGTCATTCCTAGGTGGAGAAGTTTGTCATTCATACAGTGAGCATTGTCAGTAAGCAGATTTTTCCACCCACCCATCTCCTTTGCTTTTATGCACTGACTTTGCAGTGTTAGTCCCCATAAGCTGTTGGTGGTGAATGAGACATGTTCATGTAGAGTTCCCTGCAGCAACCATTGCCAAAGAGCAGCTGAGAGACTTACAGTGATTCACTGGTGCACGATAGCTCTAATTTCCTCTTTCTGTTTTCAGTCTCTCAACATTTTCATTTTCTGATATTCCAGTGCCAGGAATGCTTTGTTCCTCTTTTCCTAAGGAAACAGTCTTTGTTGTTTAATTTAGATATGAGAACAAGACAAAATGTATTCAGTATGTTTCCTTAGACCTATGTATGTGTATTCATATGTATAGAAAAATGTGTGCACATGTGCGTGTATATGTATACATGTATATAAATACATATGTGTGTATCTAACTCTCACTCCATATAGAGTAACAAATCCCAGTTTCTACCACCTGCACTACCCTCCAAAAGAGACAAGCTCTAAAAACAACTCAGCTACCAAAATTTGCCTAAAAAGATTTTCTTCTCTCTCTGGCATTCTTGTCTCCTCCCAAATAACCCAAATATATGCTTTCTTGCTCTACCTCCAAGTACAGTAGTTCAATGACAAAGTAAAACCTTTCTTTCCAAAGATTCCACTTAAAGGTTTTAGAAGTCTTTGACTCCAGTAAGTATTATATGCTTGAGGAAAGTATAGTTTTACCTTAGAAGTCTCTCATTCTCTGTGCCTTTTCTGATTGTTTTCCCAAAGCACAGTTTAAAGGTATAGTTTAAGATCATTTGAAGTAAAATGTATACTTTATACAGTACATGTATTTTTACTTACTTTTTCTTAAACTGTACTTTGCAAAGAGTCTCAAGAGAGCAGAAGTAAATACCAAGTTATTGTAGAAATTATTATTAACTGAAAGTACTTCAAAAGGGTATTACTTCTTCTTATAATAAAAGGGCTGGATCTTTTTCCCTAGGTATAACAGCAAGTCCTTACTTGCATCAAAAGAAGCATGTGTTGCACTCTGCAAAATATATTGACTAGCTTCTTCTATATAATAGTAGCCTCTACTATTAATAACCCAACCAGTCTTCAAGTCAGATTTTTCTACTAAGACAAGTAACACATGGACACATGACCTTATTTCAGAAATTAGTATGATCTTCCAGTTCTTCTCTTAAAATTTACATCTCTACAAACAGACAGGTTGGCTTAAGCCCAGTTCATGAAGGAAGTCTGTAAGGATCTGATCTCAGTTTATTATACATTCAGGTAGACCACCCTGGCTATGCAAGAAACTGCTCCTGTTTTCTCATAGAGTCCAAAGCATGGGAGGGTGGCATTTCAGTTCAAAATGTCTGAAAATATCTGCAAGAAACAGAGAGAAGGAGAAACTAGTGAAATCCATCTCAAATATGTTACAAGTAACTCACACAGGCATAGCTCCAATAAAATAAAAAATTAAATCCATATCATGCCACAGTATATTTCATCCAATAATTTTGTATTCTAATTATCAAACAAATCACAGATTTTGTGCTGGTCACACCTGATTTATAAACTGTACAGAATAACAGTTAATTGACTCAATAGTTAATTCCCCCTTGCATCTTCTCCAGTGATATTCAACTATTTCAGCTGAGATTTTAATTGATTTTCACAGTAGCCACTCGTTAATAGGATAATTTGTCAATACAATAATAAAACAATTGTTCCTTTAGTTTATCAGATAAGAAAGTTAAGGCTGGTTTCATTAATTGAAGGCAGCTGTAGGACTTGCAGAATAAAAGATGTAAATCTTGATGGCACTGTGGAAAACTAGGTCAGAGGGCAAAGGAAAATTAGTTAAGCATGATGGACCAACAGTGACCTGTACAGGTGTTCAGTCTCCCTTTCGAGTCATCACTTCCTCTGTTCTTATTTGCATCTGGCAAAGCCCATAGGTCAACACATGAACTCTTATGCCTGGTTTGAATTAAAAACCAGTCTAGAGCTGCTCACTCCCAAGCTGGAGATAATGTTGCCTATTAAATGTAGAACATTTCACAATGCCTTTATGTTGTCGTGTATTTCCCAAGGGGCTTTGTTTACATCAGTAAGCAGCTCTTGATTCTTAAAATGGGAAACTTAAAATAATATTCAGATTACCCATAAAGGTGTAAAAACAGTATTACAAAGGGGTAAGTACTATTTGTGAAGTCTAGAAGCCTGCAGTGAAATAATATATATATTGAAAATCAGCCCAGTTGATACAAATGTGTTCATCTATTACATGCATCAACCTCTCCCTTTCCGCCCCAACACTAACATTGTAAGTATTTTTCCTATCAAACTTTAAAAGCAGTACTTCTCATGTCCCTTGTTTTCAGATTCAGTTTTTGTCTGTACTGTACAACCTTATGCCTTGATGTTATTTTTTATTAAGTGAAAACTTTAAAAGCACAACATGCTAGCTAAAAGCTATTATTCTTTATTATAATTAATTAGCTGCAAACTCAAGTTTCCTTAAGATAGAAAAGACTCTGGTCTGACACCATACATTCTGTATTATGTGAGCTTACTCTATTATGTCAAGCTGAAAATGCCAAAACCATTTGTTTAAGTTTTGATTTAAATCAATCACTTTCAGCTATATGAGACACAGCTCCAACATGTAGCTCAGCCTTCTAGATATGTAAAATAAAATCGCCATACTGTAGCAACTAGGACAAAGGCAGTCTTAGCAGAATGGGTGTTTCTGCAGCATAAGAAATGGGGAGTTTGCATACAGAAATGTTTTAAAGGGGAACAAGGAATAAGGTCACTCACCTTCAGAGTGTCTTATATAGAGCTTTGAGAGATCGGTCATGACAGGTATATTCTGAGGTGTACTTTGGCGTACTTTGGGGCACCTCAGCTACCTGAGTGATTTTGGAAAGAGTACAAGCTGTGGTATTTATGAGTGTAAACACGTATGTATATTCACCTATGCCTGTCTCCTGATCTGAAGGTAGAGGTGAGACTGACCATGGCTCTACCAGCTAAATGTAAACTGCTGACTGATGGATGACTCTTGTGCCTCCATTACTGGAGTCTTGGAAATTGCCATTTTTGCGATATGATTTTTCTGGCTCGCCATGGTGCACTTTCCTGTCTCTCTCCCACAACTGACTTTTAGACAGTCTAACTTTTACATATCTCATTTAGGGACTTTCAAGTGGTGGATGACAATGTTTGTTGGCTGTATTTCTAGTTTTCTCCTTATCAAGTTAGGAATTTCAGAGTCAAATCTCCCAGCTTATTTTCTAAACATGAAGGTAATCAGAGACCATGAAAACCCAAAATAATTTTAACACAATTTGGCAGAATTGTTTAGCTGCAGATTCTCAGAATAAAGTTACAAGAACTTCAGGGGGAAAAAATAAACCCCAAAAAATTATTTATGTGATACGTAATGGGTCACATTTTTAGGAAGCACGCTCATCTCAAAGAAAGTCTTCTTTGTTCAAGAAATACAAAGTAGTTTAAAATTGAAATTCTGCTTCACATGTTTAAGAGAGGTTCAGTTACCTTGCCGATTTATGCCAGTGAAGTCAGGTGCTCAAAATGTTTGCTGGTGGGAGTTTAACATCCTCAGTTACAACATTGTTCATTCCTAACCTACCGTACAAAGCAGTTCATTCCAAACACCACCAAGCAATATTCCTTTAAAGTTAATTTGTCCATTCAATCTCATTACTATCCTTACATAAAAGACATCAGGAAAATATTATAATGTTCTTTGTTTGCTTGTTTGTACATCTAAGTGCTATAGATATTCATTAACTCCTCCTAGCAAGGAGTGAAATATCTTTTTCAATTGGGCACTGGTGATACATTTTTCTCACCATGGAAATGAACATTCAGAGGCTAAAACGATGCTTGCTGTTTTCCTGTCAAACACTAACATCAGTAACACTAAATTAAATCTTACCTCAATCCTGTATAAAGGAGGGATATAGTAAGAAAAGAAAAAAAAAAAGAAATCCCTTTCATATTATGGTATAATTTAATGAAGATGTGCTTAGGTAACACAATGCACAAAGAAAATCTTATTTGCCAACATTTCAATATCAAGTTTATCCTCTTTTGCACGGTAAGTATAATAATTATTCAATGTAATAAAAATTTAAAATGTGTGTATATATAGAAAAAGCTGTGTCAAATATTGAGTCAGACCCCCCCCAGCTGTTTTAAACCAACACAGGGATTTTGTCACTAAAACTATATCTATTTGTGTCAAATGGAGAGTTGAACACTAACAGATATATTGATAATAGGAAATAACTTTCAGCTTCTGTTTTACTAAGAACAGAATATTTCTGTCATCAGAATTTAATACATGTTTTCATGTGTCTGCAAATCTATCTGTCTATAAATGCAGCAAATATTTATCCTGGTTGAAATAAGTATTTTCTGAAGCCTTAGGAATCAGGTTATTCCTTTTGCTTAATTTCCGAGTAAAGCACATTTATTTGGGTAAAATATTAATTTATCATTTCTCTTATATAAATAAAATTATAATTGATTCTGGCATTTCTAATAATGCAGTTTTGTGAAATTGTATCAAGAACACTGTATTGGAGAAGCTCCTGAAGAGCCTTTTTCTGTCAGGCAAAAAATTGAAACAAAAATTCCAAATATTTCTTGCAGGATCGCATGGTCTGAAAGTTTGTGCCTAGACTGTATGAAGGAGAAAAACTAGTGTATATTCAGAGAGACAGTACACAGAAGTGAAAGCAGCTGAACTTCTTGCTAACCACCCTCACTTGTGAAAAGAGAGAGAACAGCGGCTACCATGTGGCACAAAACCTAAATATATATTATTTTGTTCCTTTTCGTTAAGACTGCATAGGGCATAAGTTGTTTTCAAGCATGCCTCGGACTCCTACAGCTCCAGCTGTCATGTGTAATTAAACATTTGGCCTCCACAATTACTCTACAGTGTACATATGCCAGTATTTCAAGCCTGGAATATGCATTTCAAAGAAGAATAATTCCCTGGAAATCCTAAATTGACAGGAGCAAAGACAGCCTGAAGGAAAGTAGTCAGAGAAAACTGTAAGGTCGGGATCTAATGATTAAAAAAGAAACTTCAAGAAGAACTTCAACCCTTAACTAAACCAATGGGAAAAAGAACGACAGTTGGCAAGCAGATTTCTGCATAGGGATCCTGATTAGGGAGCCTCTTGGGTTAATTTAATATTATCAGTGTTGTTCACCTTGCTGTAGTATGCCTTACCATTAATACCATTTAAACAGATTTCTTTTTTCTTACAGCATATTTGGCATCATTTATTTTCCATGAATACTGATCATGGCAATATTAAATTTGATGAATCATATTGAATCTGAGGTTTGTTTATAGCAAAGGGAGTTGGATTTTCGGTCGGTTTGGTTTTTTCTTTTCTCTTTTTTTTCCCCCCTCCTCTGCTTCACATGCTTGCATTTACTGCTGGTGCTGTTGTCCTACGTAATGCTGAGCTTGCATTTCAGTTAGGAATCTCCTTTTTTTTAGCATTTTTTATGAGGACCATTTGTAAAAAAATAACTAAAGGCCCTAATATTTTTACTGTAAGTTTAAGAACAATGGGATTAGAGAAACCAAAATGTTTTTAAACAGGGGGAAAAAAAAAAGTTTAATTGTAATAAAAAATGAGTCAATGAATTTGTTTACAAAAATGTTTTTCTTTAGAGTGTCTCTGATGTCTAAGGATGTATTTTTCACCCTTAATTATCTGTTTACTAACTCTTAAATGTAAAAGACTATGAATCCAAGGGCTTGGGGCATGAAGAAAAAAATTGGAGAAAAAATGAACATTCTTCCATTCAGACATGTGAAAATACTCTACTTAGCTTTCCAAAAGTTAGACATTTAAACCTGAATTGGTTCAACATAGGTTCTCTTGAATGCTAAACAGAGAAAAATAAGCACTTTCAGTGTGCAATGCACCCAGTGCGTTTTACACTGAAATTATTATGCATCATTGTAATTATAATGCATTATTCTTCAATAGTAATCTAGAAAGACGCTATAAATTACAGACGTGTATGACTAGAGCAGACCCAAATATCTAAATGTGAAACATCTGCATTAATCTGGGTTGAATTCCTACTTATAATGGACATTTTTTTCATGATTCTTGCCTTAATAGCACTTACATTTAGATAAAGTAACAGGAGGGACAAAAGCATTTCTACTAGTGGAACTGTATCAGTGACGATGGAGAATTATACCAAAGGGCTGTTACCAGCCCGGCTAACCTGTTAGCACTGCAGGCATCCCAGCCTTTATTCCATTTCAGACTAAGCTAAAGCATTTATCTTTAACTGACTGTAACTTACTATCTTAATAAAAAATTAAAGTTCACATCATTGTAAGGTGCCATGGCATGACAGCAAGTTACAATGCCTGTCACTGTGAATGATGGAATGACAATAAATTCATGTGAACCCTCATGCACAAACACACATACAAGGAAACAATTTTTAAATGCAGATTGGTATTAGGCTCTAGCCTGTCAGTGTTTTATACGGAAAAAGCATCTTGGGGAAAGAAGTAAGAGAACCACAATATGTCTGAATCATCAACTTATTTTCAGCCCTATTCAGGTTAAAGTACAAGTAAAGTCACACTAAACTATGTGTCACTTTTCTCATGATTTTTGGTTTCACTTCAAAATTCAACTCTGCCAAGTCTGAAGCTGTTGATAAGGAGCTGAGTACAGCTTTTCCTCGTTAGAGCTGATCACTGAGGCACCAACTTGGTAAGTAGGAGCTATCAACTTCATTGACTTTAACTGCTAATTTCCATATTTCTTTTAATAGCTGCTAGTGTTGCAGACTATTCAAAAGAAGAGGCAGCCTACCTGCTAATTCTGGCAGTGGAAGTAGATTTGGAGTACTGGCATGAGACTGGTCCTTCTGGTTGAAAACACAGAGGAGTAGCTCTGAGAGACAAGAGATCTGTATTGCTCTTCCCACCATTCTTCCCCTTCCTATACCAATTCTGCACCAGTCAAGCCTGGGAAGGTCCTTGCTCCTGCACTGCATCTTTGTCCTCTGCATTTCAAGTAAGCAAGCTGAATCTACAACTTGAGAGAATTCATAGTACTCAACTACTGGAAAGTGGGCCACAATATGGTTGTAAAATGCCAGTACAAAATCACTCCTTCATAGAAGTCCCTGCCAGAGTTTTCATTCCTTCATCCTGGAACAGAAGAATTATGCTGTTTCAAAGCAATCTTTTGTTCATTTAAGTTCACCTAGATGTCTCAGAGGCTAAGGACTTCAAAATCAAAGCCCCAAACATCCACTTGTTGACTACGTGCTGCACTTTTAAGGGTGTGGTATTAACGCAGGAAAATACTTATCTCAGTCCCCCCCACCCCTCCCTACCCCTGCCCTTTCACCAGTCTTTCTTTTGTTTTCAAAAGCTATCTGACCTTGTCCGTGCATTCTGAGAAGGTGACTGTTGGAAGGAGGAAGGATCCTGAGAGGGAGAAGAGAGAATAGAGAAACAGCAGGCAGGGAGAAGGTATCACAGGGTTTAGGAAACTGTCAGCATGACTGAAAGGCACTGACCATTATAATTCTAGTAAAGTTCCTGTAATGGAAAAAACCTTGTGCTGCCTCAAGGCTGTGGATCAGAAAGTAAAATCTTACGTCTCTTCAAGTCAATTGAAAAAACATCATGGACTGTGGTGCACACAGGATATCTACTGAACCTTAATAGGTTTCTTTAATAGTTAGACATGCAGAAATCTGAAGAAGAAAAAAAAAATAAGGGCAAGTCTTTAAATGTCACTGCATATTCAGACATCATTCCTTTTTTTTTATTAAATGGGATGATCTAGAGTATTGTCTTACCCATTGCTACCTCTCATAGTTGCACTTTTCCCCTAATTTTTTATTGCCAGGCTCATTGGCTCATTGCCTCTGTTACCAGCCAATCCTCTTATCCTCTAGTTGTCTGTCCAGACAAGCCCTGGAATAGTACTTTGTTATTTTGCTCCATATCCAAAAAATGAGAAACAGTATGAAATGAAAGACACCATTTTTAGTCTCTTAGTGGATGCTTCACAATAATTCTTTAAACATGTTATCCCTAAGGTGGTGGTCAAATTATCTCATTCTGTCCCATCTCTTCTTTCCAGAACTAATTATAAGTCTGAAAGTAGTTTAGCATGCTGGAAAATTTTACATCATGAAAAATAGGTTGTAGTGAGTGGAATTTGTCTTTTGATCTTTGGTCCCTTCTTTTTACTGAAAAGTGAAAAACTTTTTTTTAATGAAAAATTGCAAATTTTGCACCCTGTGGGAATATCTGCCCACTCATTTCTGAAATCAGTTGAAGTCTGGAGATTTGGAAGCACTTTTTTTTAATCTAAAATTTTATGTGCACTTATAAAGTGAGGAATGAGTGCCCATGAAGAAGTAGAACAGAAATGTGGGACTCATGGGAGTTGAAAATTAAATGTAAATTGATAACACAATTTTCTTACCCTAAATATTCTCATTTTGTAGGGGATTAGAAGGGTTGTCACACATAAAATACAGAACACAGTTCTCTCCAGCCTACCCTGGTGAGGCTGGAGTTCCATGTCCACTTTTGAACATCACACTTGAAGAAAGCTAAATGGAGAAACCCACAGGAGAACATGAAAAACAAGATAAGATTTAGAAGACATGAGCTGTGAGAAAAACTTGAGATAATTAATTTAGTCTACAAAAATAAAAGAAAAAAGGAAGACTGAGGCAGAACATGACAGCCACATTTTACCATGTGAAAGATTGTTATAAACATGGTACTTATTTCTTCCTTACTGGGGCGGGGTGGGGGGAGAAGGTGGCAAAAAAAGGCTTAATTAAAAAAAAATAAGTCAGTCTAGATAGTAGGAAAAGGTCTACTGTTGTGACAAAATCCCAGAGAAGGCTGCCCATGGATTTTCATTAATCCCACCCTTTAGCGATTTGTAAGTCAATGCAGACAAACACAAATTAGGAATGTCCAAGGAAAAGCTGATCTGCTTTAAGGTGAACCAGATGACCTCTTGAACTACTATCCATATCTAAATTTCACTGATTCAACACCTTCTTTGGACTTACCTAGACAATCATAAAATAGGAGCACTGAGCTAGTTGTAGACAAGTCTCCCTCTTATTACTCTCACCTAAATCTTCAAAATGCTTCTGTATAGTACACAGGCTGATTGACAATACTGTCAAATCTGTTGTAATTTCAAAAGAAACAGCACAACCTCCCTGCTTATGGTGGAATGGGATTGGAACTAGATGATCTTTAAGATCCCTTTGAACCCAAGCCTTTCTATGATTCTATGATTTTGAACTCTGATGGTTGCAAAGACAAAGTCCTTTATTGAACCAAAAGTTATTGATGCAATGTTGTACTCCTGGTCTGGAGAAGACCGAGTCAATTGTTCTGAAAGATGTGAATATCCCTACCCTTTATGCATCTCCTTGAACTCTTGGTCGTGATGAATTTGGGTGTGATTTATCACACCTTGCTGTAATCACCTAAAGTCAAGAATGGGATTCAATTAAGTGTAATGCTGGACAAATCCTCTGTATTGCAGATGAGCAATTTCAGATGCCTAAATATAGCAGATTGAAATTGGATTATAGTTAGCTGCAGTCTAGTTAATTCATCCAGAAGAATTTCTGGAGTGGTTTTCCTGACCAAGCATACATGCCTACTTAAAGGTGAGATGGCTAGCTCCTTACAGTGTTGTGAATGGATTGACTTAGATTTCAATGGACTGCAAAAGTATCCTAGGCAACTAACTCATACACAAACATCTTCTGTGGGACACTGGGAGCACAATGTGCCTTACTTTGGATATTTACTTGAGGATGAACTTAATTGGGCTAATTCAAATATCTAAGCATAGGGTTTTATGCTCTATGTATCTATAGAAGGATGCAGGTCTCAGTATTTCTATCAGTCTGGCATCAGGCAGCTATGTTCAGACAATTGAACTGTACCTGTAATTTCCTAAATGTGCCTGATTCTGTCCATTGATTATAATGGGAGTCCACTGAGTAGAAAGGGAAAATCTTACACTTACAGACTTCTTTACACCAGCTTATGTGAAGTTGCCTTTCACTAAGAGTAATAACAATGTAGTAAGCAAATATATGTTGACAATAACTTAATTGTAGTCACAAATAAAAGATTTTACCCCAACTTTAATAATACAGATAGCATATAAAGCAAGATGTTTGTAACTCTGAATCTGTTTCAAAGCCCATGTAGTTAATATAAAAATGGAATTAATCTAGCTCTATCAGATGATTTTGATGTCTCAGGTTTAAGAGGAATACTTTTCCTATAGGTTTTCAAGGTACAGCTCTGAATATGGATTGTACAGAGCATTAGTTAATAAAGAAACATTTTTCTTAGTATAGCTCTCAGATGCATCCATTCTGCTGAGCATCATGAAGTGCTGTGTGTTATGTTTTCCAATTTACTTCAAAGGTGAAGAGTTTGGGATTTTCTTTCTTTGATTTCCAGGGCTACTTTAGCTAATTACCCTTTACCATCAGCAATCTCCTTCTTATCAGAACAAGTCTCTAATTGAATCACACATATGTGATAAAGGTCCCATTTTAAAACTTAAAAATTTGGTACTTACTGCAGTGTTGAAAACACTTTATTTGTATAAGAATCTGTAGGACTAAATGTTTTCACCTATATAGTGTATGAACATTAACTAACAATTATGTTCAGCAGAAACTTGTCAGTCTTTCACAATAATAGTACAAATAATACAAGAGCTATGAAAGAATAGAAAGCAAAGCAATGATTTTGAAATCACAGCATAAAGTTATGAGTTAAAATACATGTCATTATAATCTTTGTATACTGAGGTATCACTGAAAACCAATCATCCTGCAAGTTAACAAGAAAGGGTTGCAGCAGAGATTAGATGGGAATAAAAATAAGATTACGCATTAACTTGGTAGGCTTAGAATATATATCAAAGAGTGGCTATAAGGACAATATAAAAACTGCCACCAATGGTCAGTTCAGAGGTGAGCTTATGGTTTAGGTTAGGTCATCAGAGTTTCCTAGATGCCCATGTCAGATTTCCTCAGCACTGACCAGGAGGATAAAGCACCTCTTGATTAAAAAAAAAAAATAAAAAAATAAACCCAACATATTGAATTTGCCTTCCCTCCTATATTTTTCACCTCTGAAGTGACTGACAAGAAGTAGCATGGTGTCAACAGAGCAACATTACTAGTAGTTCCTGTAATGTAACATTTTCCATTAGTAACTAGTCTGGAGCTGCCAAGATTGTTTTACATATCATAACAGCTGTAGTATGGCCAAGTAATAGCAATGGCTTTCAGCCAGTCAATTCACCTGTGTTTCATCTGAGCTGTTTGTGTGCAGATTAAAGCCTCTAAATCCAGTCACCTTCTAAAAATGTTCTGTCTGTTAGGCTGTAGTCATCTGCTTGGCAGCTGTTTCCTTATCTAGGAAACAATTCCCACCCACCACAGGCTCCCACCACACACTTATCTTCTGCTTAGCTTGGAGCAGATAGTGTTTACAGGTCATACCTCATTTTTTAGAGTAAGCTGTGCTCTCCATTTCTAGAAGATCTTAATAAAAATCCTACTGGAAGAGATTTTCTTCCATGAAAGAGATTTTCTCTCAAAGTATCAAAAAGCAAACTCTGCCTACAAGTGAATCTGTTCAGTAACTTTAGTTTGTGATTAGATGAGTATCTGGCTTTGAATGAAGAACTATATGGAATCTTTGATAGCAAGGGTTGAAAAGAAGTTTGCAAAAATTTTTCTTGTAAGAGTCTGCTTTCTAAAGAAAATGAATTAGTCAGAAAAATCTAAAATTTTCCTTACTAGTTGGTTTAATTATTTGGAGAGACATTGTTATCATTTATCTCCAGTTGTGTGTTTCTTCCGCTGACATCAGACTGCCCTTCCTCCTACTGCTCTAGAACTGCTAAAGCTAATTGGTGTTCATTACATCTTGCAATGGCCTGAAATGAAAAATACGTAAAAATGTAGTAGCTTCTAAAGAACTTTTGTAAGTCCTTTATTTATGTCTTTAATTGCAGAAGAGAGACCCAAAACCCAAGATGTGCACCTGTAGCTACATTTTAAACACTCAAATTAATAAATAACAAGATTTGACAGGGTCACAGCAGAGGTGGCCCAGCTGCAGGCATAGTTAGGCTGCAGATTTATCAAGTGACGTAGAGCCACTGACTGGCATGTCTAGCTTGGTCACATTTGAAAAGAGCAGAATTTGTGTACCATCTTTACTCCCTTCATTTAAAGTGTTTATTTCTTGTTTACAACACCTTAAGTTCAAAATTCATGCATATTATTCCATATCTCAAAGTATAGAAGCAAGGTTGCTGACAACACATGGACAACCCTAACAACAGAGTTCCCAGTTCATAGGGAACTTTGGAGCCATTATATGCACTTCAAGCCATCAAGACACTTTTTTGTGGTAGCTGAGTAAACTAAACTGAAACGTTTTCTTTTTTCTTTTTTTTCTCCCTTTTTTCCAACTACACAGCAGACAAGATCACAAAATTATCCTGTCAATATAAACACTTGTCTACACAGGTGACAGCCTCAGAAAGAGTCCATAACCAAAACAGATGAAAGTATAATTATACTTTTGCTGTTTTGGAGGATGATCTTTGCAAGTCAGGTCTAAGGTCATTGCCTGTGTGGTCGAAGTAAATCACACTTTACTTACTTAAGTAAATCACTATTTCAGGTAGCCACATTGTCTTGACTTGGCAATGTCATAAAGTTTAGTTATCTGGACAAAAATAATTTCTTTTCTTTTATTTTTACAATTTTTTTCCCATTCTTCAAGAGAAATAGAGGAAGACTGGTAGAAGAGGGGTGTAGAGCTGCACATTTTCTGAATGTCTATTCCACCTCCACTTGCACATCCCCACGCAGGAATGTCAGTTTACACCTTGGAAGTACACACAAAAGCAGGAGTCTGTATTCCAGTATCGACCATTGCCATGGCTGACTGTGAAGTCAATCAAGCCTCTTCCACAAATGAAACAGGCAGGACCCTGAGAAGGAGAACTTCCCATAGTTTTTTCTCTTTGTCTACCCTGCTGTCTGCTGGGTGCCTTTCCTTCATCAGATTCCTTCGTGGGGGTTCGTGTCACAAGGTAGCATCAGCAAAAAGGTATGCATATTGTGAAGGAAGAAGATCACAGTTGTGGGACAGGTAATTTTGTGGGAGCCCAAGGGCCTCATTGTCTAATCCCTGTCCTGACTTGGGTCATCTACAAGCACTCTGACAAGCACCATCTAATGGCACTTGTCAGGCACCCTGCCCTTGCACCATGTGATGGCAGAAGAGAATTGTCAGCCACAAATGTTTGTGTTACTCAGACCTGTATCGTTGAATCAAAATTGTACTGACAGGAAAGGTTCTTTAGTTTGGGAGATACAAATACAGTCCTACTATAGTCAGATCTTGTAGGACAGTACCGAAATTGAGCACAAAGTTGTAGGTACATTACTTTGAGGGTACAGCACTGTATCTACAGCATTGAGAAGGTACCCCCTTGATCTCCACTCCTTGTCCATTTCAGGATAAATAGTACTGTCCTGGTTATAGTGACCAGGACCAGTTTGTCACTGTGTGGGTGTGGCTAAGACTTTGTATTCTACACCCTCT
>JAWWEU010000001.1:90041288-90056613 GCA_035583155.1 Acropternis orthonyx | reverse complement strand
GGGCTCAGCATAGGGGCTGACGAACACCCTCCTGTTTGTGCCCCAGAGTGCTGGGTTACACACCTGTTTCTGTGGGTTAAACAGGCTGTTTCCTCTGTAACCTTGTACTTGTTGTGAACTTTTTATTAAATTGTGGTTCTGACTTGCAGTCTTTTTGTGAGTTGGGTTCTTTTTCTCCTGCTGGTTTACCTTAAACCAGCACAAGTACATATTGCTGTGTTTGTCACAGTTGTTTCTGAGCTTCTTGGTAGTGTTGGTAAATGGTGATAACCCATGGATTAGGAAGTGATCTGCGGCCAGAGTGAAATTGCCTCTGCCATGAGAAGAAGCAAGGAAGAGGAAAAAGAGTGAAATGCATAGAGAGGGGAAGGAAAGAACTATTGAGCCCTGGAAATTTGGGTCTGCTCCTTCTACTAGCCTTGGTCATATTCAGACTTCCCTCCATAGCACAAGCAGCCTGATTCTGCTACTATCCAGCAATGGCCATAGGATCATTCCATAACTATGGTAATATCCAGTAATTTCATTGAAATAATATATATCCAGATCCAAAAAAGGCAAAGTGCAGAATATTTTCCTCTGTTCCAGAAATGAGGTGGAAATATAAAACAAACAAAACAAACAAACAAAAAAACCAACAAAACCCCCCAAATAAACACAAATAACAAAACAGAAGACATTAATTCCTTTTCATTTTAGCATAATCTGTATTACTAAGTGAGGAACATGTCCTCTGACATTTAACTGAGTATAATCATAGAATATCTGGAGTTGGAAGGAACCCACAAGGATGATTGAGTCCAGCTCCTCACCCTGCACATGACCATCCCCAAGACTCACACCATGTGACTGAGAGCATTGGCCAAACACTTTTTGAAATCTGTCAGGCTTGGTGCTGTGATCACTTCCCTGGGGAGCCTGTTCCAGTGCCCAAACACCCTCTGGGTGAAGAACCTTTTTCTAATACCCAACCTAAACCTCCCCTGACACAACTTCAGGCTTGTGTCCTGGTCACCACAAAGAAAAGCCTTCCCCTCACAAGGAAGCTGTAGATGGCCATGTGATCTCCCTTCAGCCTCCTCTTCTCCAGGCTGAACAAGCCAAGTGGCCTCAGTGACTCCTCCTATGGCTTCCCTTCTAGACCCTTCAACATCTTTGTGTCCTTCCTTTGGACACTCCAATATTTCATATCTTTCTTATACTGTTGCACTCAAGACTGCTCACAGTGCTTGAGGTGAGGCCTCCACAGTGCAGAGCAGAGCGGGACAATCCCCTCTCTCAGCTGGCTGGTGACACTTTGCCTGTTGCACCCCAGGACATGATTGGTCCTCCTGGATGTCAGGGCACTGCTGATTCATATTCAACTTTCCAGCAAAACTACTATGTACAGATATGTCTATACAGGCATGTTATGACTGTTACAGGCATTTTCTGAGCTGCAGGTAAACACGTGAGGTGATTAAGCTTGCTTATTGATAAATATACACATCAATATATGATTAATTTTGAGCATAGCATTTGTGGTTCTGAAGACAACAGCAACCATAATACTCAGGAGAGAAAGCAATGATGAGGTGAAAAAGAAGTATAGAGTACATATTTAATACATTGCCATTCTACACCTGTTTAAATGCATACAGCAATATATTTAACTTATTAAAATAAGAGTTTATAAAATTCTCTTGAGCTCTGGTTTGTGCACTTACCCAATTCAAAACTTCACATATAAAAATGACTAGAACTTGATTTATGGTCTCATATAAAAAGAAAGGTGATTTATATTTGAAGAACAATAGGTCTCAAAACCCACAACTATCCTCTAACTGAGGGGTTTTTTTCTCCCTGGGGTGAGAGAAAAGCTATTGGAGCACACATAAAATTTAGGTGCTTTAAGAATTTCTCCAGGACTTCTGTTAGATTTGCTATCAAAAGAGGCAATAAAGTGGGAATTTATGTTTTTCCCTTAACAAATTTTATGCTTTCTGATCTGGTGTTTTGTCATTGCAATTAGGGCTGTTCTTTGAAGTAACAAACTGAGAAGTGGTGCCATGGTGTTTATTTTAGGTATGAACATTTAAAGAATATGAGGAATATTGGAAAAATCAAGTTCATATATTTTACTCTTTTTTTTTTTTTTCCTGAAAGATTTCCTCTTCACAGAGTAGGGTTATGGCTTGATCATGACTTACAAGAAGAGACACTGATTTAAGTTACTTTCCTCGGTAAAGATTAAAGCCATGTAGAAAGTTAATTTATGGTTACAACAAGATTTCAGGTTGTACCTATCCTAGGTAAGAACACCTTCCTAATATCTACCCTAAAAAACTGGCAACAATGGAGTAGAACATTTAGGACATGTAATAGTTTCTACTGAATCACTTCTGCAATATGATAATGTTCTGTAGAGCACCTTTAAATAGTTTGTATAGGGTTTATCTTATCCATGCCCCTCCTGCATAAAGCCTGCTGTGATGGTAGGAACACTTATACTCAGTTAATGAGCTTTCATTTATGGCAGTCTACAAATCAGAGCTGGATACAGGAAACATACAGGGGTACCGAGTGCAAATGTGGCAAACCCTGAAGCACAGACTGCTAGCCTCAGCTGGAGCACAAGTGAAAAGGAGCCTCTCTTGATTGTTCTTCAGCTCAAATAGAGATGATTATGGTTGTTGGACTGCTTCTACTTTCATCTAATTGCTGTCTCTCTTAGACTACGTAGTGTATTAACACTTCTAAGACAAAGACAAGAAACTCATTCTGATTTTCTGTTTTTCCCCTCCTTCTATAGTATCATCTAAAGATGTCTCTGATTTAACGTGTAGACAATGAATCGGGGGAATTGGCTCGTGGTGGGTTGACCTTGACAGGAAACCAGGTGCTCATCAAGCCATTCTATCACTCCCCTCCTCAAGAGAACAAGAGGAGGAAATACTACAAAAAGCACATAGGTTAAAGATAAGAACAGGGAGTTTGCTTGTCAATTACTGTCATGGGCAAAATGGACTTAACTTGGTGAAATTACTTTAATTTATGGCCAATTAATAACAGAGAAGAATAATTAGAAATAAGAACAAACCCCTCCCTTCCTCCCAGGCTCAACTTCAGTCCCAACTCTTTTACCTCCTCCTCCCACTAAGCAGTGCAGCAGGATGAAGATAAAAGGGTTGTGATCATTTCACAATGCTTTCTGTCTGCAGCTTTTTCCTCCTCATGCTCTTCTCTTGCTCTGACAAGAGTCTTCCACAGACTTCTCCAACAGGGCTTTTTCCTGGGGGCTGCAGGTCTTCAAGAACTGTGACAGCATAAGTCCTTTCTACAGCGTGCAATCCTAAAGGAACAGACTGCTGCAGTGTGGGTTGCTCTTGAGGTCACAGGTCCTGTCAGAAAAACTGCTCCTGCATGGGATCTTCTCCACAGTCTACAGCTTCCTTCAGGTCACATCCATCTGCTCTGGTGTGGGGTCCTCCATTGTCTGCGGGATATCTGCTCCACAGGCTGCAAGCGAATCTCTGCTACAGTGCATGGAGGACTGCTCCCACTTCTTCACTGACTTTGGTATGTGTTGTAGTTCCTCTCATATTGTCTCAGTCATCTCTCACAGCTCCTGTGCAGCAGCTTTTACCCTTTATTAAATATGTTACCACAGAGGTGCCACCAATGTCGCTGATGGGCCTAGCATTGGCCAGTGGCAGGTCCATCTTGGAACTGTATGACACTGACTTTGTCTGACATGGGGGAAGTCCTGGTGCCTTCTTATAGAAGCCATCCCTGCAGCGCCCCTCTTACCAAGACCTAGCTACATAAACTCATCACAGATCACAAGATGTCTAGATGGAGTTTTTCAAGATCTGTAAAAGAGATGATAGCTGTGCACAGCTTTAGGGTTTTTGATCCTCTAGCTTGAGCTCAAAAGCCATAAACATGTATGTGCAACTAAAAGCTAAAAATCTTTCCAGATGAGGTCTTCTGAATCATTGGTAGATGTCCGGCAAGGAAACTTCAGAATTATGCTGCTGTCCATTTCTGGTGGCTTCTCTGTTCTCAGCATGAAACAGTGAGAAAATGCAGGAAATATTTCACCTCAGCTGTGATATATATTAGAGCAGACACAATGAGATTTACCTTCCTTTCAAACAGGAACACACCTGCACATAATCTGGGAGTGCTGAAGTCCGAAATGTGCAATTGGTGTGTAAATTCCTGGAATATTGCACAGTTCTGGAAAATATGTGCTTTTTAAACACTTTATTGACATTCTGATCTATATTCCACCTAAACACTTGGAAAAAAGTAGACCATCTCAACAGGATTTTTAGTCTGGCATGGTACAGTGGGACCCTTTCAGGTGAAAGACAAAACATAATTTAAAGATAAGACAGTATTACCAATTGAAGAGACCAACTTGTGGCTCTGGGAGTCCTTGAGCTGCAAGGAAAGACACAGTATCTGCTTTCTCTGATCTTGTATTTCACCCACTAGATCCATATTGACAATCATGAGACATGTTAGGCCTGCTGTCAGTCAGAATGTATGACCAGAAGGCCATTTACATTACCACCAGCATGCAGGTAGCACATTTAAAGAACAGAGAAAGCAAAGTAAAAATCTTGTCTTGGAATGAGCTGTCTGCATGCTCATTTCACACAGTGATCACCTTTTAGTGCTACCAGAAAATGGTGTGAGGTTTTCACATTTTTTTTTTAGAAATGGCTGAGTCTCTGATAGCTCTGTCACATTGAAAATCAATTTTTTCAACATTGGAGATTCAGCTTTTGTTTCAGGAAAATGGGGGAATGAAATGCAGAGTAGTCTTACAAGGTACTGAGGAAATTAATTAATTCTTTACCATGTCTACTGTGCTTTAGAAAGAAAAAAGAGTTATTCTGGATATTAGGTAATCTCATGACTTAATGAGACCTGTCTTACTTGTCATCACTTGAAGCCATTGCTCTACTCCACGGAGTTGATTACAAAACATGTCCCAAAAAAGCTGATTATTTTTTAGTGTATCAGTCAACAACTCTTCACTTTTTTTGAACATACCAAACTCTTCAGATTTCTTTGATTTCTTCCAGTCAATGCCATATGAAAACATGTGCATGATGTAAGAAACTATCTCTTAAAGGAAAACAATCACAAATCTGGTTTATGTGCCCTAGTGGTCCAAATGTAAATAAGTACTCAGAAGGGAAAATTAGCATAATAGGCATGAATTAACTGACTGAGGTAAATTAGAAAGTATTTCAGCTTCAAAATGGATCAAAATAATTCTACATAAATAGAAAAATATCTTTAAATTTTTGTGTGTCTTTTTAACTTCTTAACTTAATATTAACTGAAAATGCCCCAATACTGCATGAAAGGTTATTTTTTCTCATATATATCCCTTTGGCTGTAATCTGGGAAAACCAATAAGCTAATATAAAGAGTCTGTTCTGAAAACAATACTGTACACATGACAGTACAGAGAAGTTAAATGAATCTCTTCTCTTTTGAGGTTAACAAGTTGTGTAGGAAGTAAGGTTATGCTGCCTACATTACAATAGGCAAAGGATGTGGGTTTTTTCCTCCCTAGATATGCATCTGACAAGTTTATATTTGGGCTTCTTATGTGGTTTTTTTTAATTTTTTTATTTACCTCTCAAACATTTCTCAATAGACTTAGTGTTCAAGATTCTATATAATACTTGGAAACATTTATAGGAGATTGTAAACAATAGGAACCTATTGAATATTTCTGGAGTTTCCAATACTGGTGTTGGAACAATAGACTTTCAAAACTGATCACTCATAGCCTTTCATATAAATCATAAAGTTTGAAGTTTTCCAGAATCACATGGATCAAGATTTTGTCTGCTTTCCATGGACCATTGCAAAACACCAGTTTACAACTCAGCTTCAGGGGAAAAAAAAAAAACAAAAACAAAACAAAACCCAGGTGTATCTAAACAAAAATTTGAGTGTGTAAAAATTATATAGATAAAAATGCCACGTATTACAGTTTCAAATAAATGGTATATCAACACAACTTTGCATCCTTTTCCTATTAAGAATATGTCTGGAATTTTTAAAATTGCAGCACACCAGTTTTGATCTCTGCATCTATCTCAGTAGGTTTTTGAATAGTTTAACCAAACGTGTTTTCAGCATTGATTTGTCTTTTTTTTTTTAAATGAATCTGAAATTTTATGTAAATTAATGACACAGTGATTCTTTGAAAATTTTGTGTCCACAAATCATTTTTTTGAATCTTTTATTCCATTTTTCAGCTGATCAAAGAGATTTCCTTTGACAGGAAAATTTTATAAATAAAACAAGCAAGCATACTGCAAATTTTAAGTGGTTTGGTAGATATGTAGGTAGAATCTAAATTAGCACATTGTCTAGGGTAGTCTACACTGACCTATTTAGCTTCAAAGCAGAGCTGTAAGAGAGTAATAATGAACTATAACTGCTTTCTCTACATCACATTTCACACATGTAATTTACAATGTATTTGTTTAGTATTGGCAGAGGACATGATGCAAAGTATCTGGCTTGTAAAATCAAAGTATAAGGTTAGACATAACAGTACGGTAAAGTCTGAAGCCCCAAAGCAACTCAGCATTTTCAAAGTTTCAAGCTAGGTATTTTGAGTGTCAAGCAATCAAAAAGCAGTTGTCTTTGGAGCAGGCATTAGCAATTGAAAATCTGCTTGCATGTGCCTCTTGGGCATTGCAATTCTCTAGGCATTTTCTTTTGGAAGGAGGGCTTGGCTAATAATTTTGAATGTGAGGCTTACCATTCTCCCTTTGCTAACCTAAATACCCAGCTTTTTTTCTGTGGCGCATGTGTTTAGTCAGAGCACGTGATCATCTGCATAATTGGTAAATATCACTCACATGCAGAAGAGAGCTTATTGATGCTTTTACCAAACCTGCCTCAGGAGACACAGAAGGTACAGTTAGAATCAACTGAATATTTTTTTCTAGACAAAAAACTAATATACTTGGAGAAAGCACAGTTTCTAATCTGAAAACCTAGGATAATCAGAGAGTGATAAAGATAGAAACACCAGTGAGATTTAAGAAGAGGTGGGATTTTTTAATGACTTTGATGGGAAAATGAGGGAAAAACAAACAAACAAACAAATAAACTAATTTGGAATAGTTTATACATGCCAGACTGTGCAGCAGAAACTCATCTTAGGAAGGCAGTAAAGTGGAAAACTGGGAACCACCTGCAAGCACAAAAAGAGGGCATCTCATAAAGAGTGCTACCACCAAAATGTTATAGTAACTAAATCCTACTTGAATTTCTCTTTCTTTGGTTTAAAGAGCATAAAAGAGTGAACAGAAAGATGCTCATTTTTTTCCCTGATAACTTTTACAAGCTTGAAAGCATTTATGTGTCTGCACGCTGTATTCATTCTTTTCTCAATTAGGACAAGGGAAATAATTTACCAAAATACATCTTCACCTTCTTCTACTGGTGATAACTGTCATTCAAAGTCCAGCCAGTTTGTTCTCTCAGTTTCTGTTTCTTTAATAATTCCTTTATTGGTAACAAGGAATATGCAGGAAATGATAAGCAAACTCCTGAATAGGTTAGTATTTTTAACATCAGCATTAATGTTCATGTTAGCTAAAAACAAGTTAAAATTAAGAGTTCAGGCACACAGTGTACTTGTATTTTAATGAGGTGATTTGTGTAGACCTGTCATTGAATGTTAACATTCACAAATGTAATTAATTCAGTCATATAAAACAAATATTAGATAGTTATATTTTAATGAATTTAAACTTATGTATAAATGCCAGCAGAAAGTTCCAATCATAGTTAGTTGGGAATATGCATTAATCTTGCTTAGTTTTGCTCTATATGGTGCACTAGACAAGATCTTCTGGCAAAATTAAAAATAAATGCCTATGTTTGACCTCTGACTCATGCAGTGTGGAAACATACAATATTTAGGTTTTAATTGTGCTATTTTTCAGCTGCACCAAATCAGACCATCTGTCCAAAGTCTAAACTAGATTTGTTTTTCTTTTTTCTACATATATTGAAATGCAGTTTTTAAAATTAGGTTTTATTATTATTTCTCTGTAAAAAGTTCAGAAATATTTGCATATATCCCAACAGGAATAGCCCAACATCCAATTAACAATAAAATATGCATTGAATAGGAAAAATAAATATTGATCTGCAAAATGCCATGCCAATTTGTTCTCACAGTAAGCATCCTTTCCCTCCAATCAACTGATTTTCTTTGACAAAGGGAATGAGAAGAGGAAAGTGCTCAAATGAAATATGAGTGAGTGTTGTTTATAAAGAAAAAATGTATATAACTATGGCAAATACTTTAGGCCAGATTTCCCTACAACTTTCAGTTTTTGTGCTTCACTGAAAACAAAAAAAAATTAAACAGATCCTGAAAACCACATTTGAAAAAAACTATCACAGATGGCCATGCTTATTTGTATACTCACTAGATAATGCTCACAGTATCATATATTTGCATTTTATTTTCACTCAGAAGTTGCCTCGCCACCACTTTCACTCTAGCAGACAGGTCTCTTCTACAGCAAAGAGGGATGTGGTGGCAAGAGGACTTCAGCAGTTTTAAGATGTGACCAGAGGTGCAGAATTATATTATTCTAGCAGATCATCTGGAAAGACACATTTGCAGAGCAGACAGGCTTGCGAGAAGACCCTGAAGGCTGATATCCTGTGTCTTAAGGCTGGTTGTTCAGGAGACCAATGAAGAATGGACTCTTTGCACCTTTGTGGCCATGTTCCCCAAGGTGGCCCATTACCTTCATGAGCTTGGCCCCGCCAGGAGGAGCTACGTTTCTGTATCTCTGCTTGCTTACTCCTCTCTTACACTCAAAATGGCGCATCCCAGTCAAGCAGCAGTGCATTTGCACTGCCACATGCAAACATAACAGCCGGTCTTCACATCCATAAGAACAAATGTCAGTGTTTCAGAAAACGCTTGAAATTACTTTAGCCAAATACACGCCCCCAAAAATTTTGAACAGTGTGACTGTTCAGGTTTTTCTACTGTTTTTCTTCCTTATGTCAGCACCACTTCACACTCCAGACCTGCTAATCCCAAAATATCTACACAGGAGCTTAGGATTTTCTTATATCTCCACAAGACACAAAGGTGAAATGTAGATGTTTTCAAATCCGACATCTGTATCTGAGTTAATCACCTTAGCCTTTATAATCAGTGAGTGGGTAGGATAGGAATGTTTTTGGCATGGTTCATCTCCTCCAAAAGTGGAATTTTGTCAAATGATTGATGATCTAACTGTGCCTATCAGTCTTCAGAAGACCATGGCATGACTAGATGAGTTTATAGATGTCTAAATTTAGGTAAGATGAATCTTGCTTCCAGTGATGTATTTGATAAACAAATGGTATTGAAATATCCCAAAACACATTAAGTTGATGACTGGTATAGTTTTACATCAAACTTCCCCGTGAAGTGCCCTTTACTTTATGTGTTATTGTCAAAATGAAGTCATGAAGACCAATAATAAACAGCTGGAAAAGTGCATGTTACATGAAGGTGAAGAAGGTCTGGAGTGTTCTACAGAGGATTCAATAGAGGTTTGATAGAATTGGATGTCATTCAACCAGCTAGAACTGCTAACAGCAAAATAAAAAAAGACAAAAAAAAAAAAAAAGAGAGAAAGTAAAAGAAAGTTACCAAATTACAGACTATTTATTCTGTAGTTGAGAAACCCTGAAAACCTGAATATTTTTTCTTAAATTTGCAATAGTATCTGATATTTCTTTGAAAAACAGATTTGATGATCTGCAATACTGAAGACCCAGTATCTGAAATACTGATAAAATTTTTAGTTCAAATATGCACTTAAAATAACATATTGAAATGGATATATGACCAAAAATATCTTTTCAGAACATGCAAGAGTATGTTTTGGAATAACCATTTGCAAGGATAACACCAATGTCATTGAGATTTTCTGGTTTGCTGAAGGATGTGTTTCTAGGAGACAAACAGTATTTGTAGTACAGCCTTGTGAAGGACACCCCCCCTCTCCCCCCAGGTATCACATGTGAATATTGTTTCAGATTTAAGTCATGAACTCACCCTTTTAAAGATCAGTTAGACATATCCAAAAAGTACTATAGCTCTAATTCTGGGGGCACAGTACAAATATTTCTCAGAGGGAAATTTGCTATACCTTGAAAGAAAGTCACTACCACTGTTTTTGCTATGGTCAACATCTATTTGTATGCTGCCGTGATTTTAATAAATGAGATATACAAACTATTCCAACAGTAGTAAAGAGACAAGAGTCATTGTGTGGTCTTAAACAAAGTGTTAAATCTTGCTACATGTGTAAACAGAAGCACAGAGATTGTACCTCCGCTTGTGCTGTATACTTCACTATATGCCAATAACCTAGATCTCTCCATCACCATGAAAACAGAGAAATTTTAAGGGCTATGAACATAAAAAATTTTCACTGTATGCCAGCACATTTAGAACCCGCATAGGTGCTTCTGTAATTGCCGCACACTGGTACCATGCACAATATAGTCATTATAGTATATATTTCTGGTCTGGTTATGATGTGATGCAGTATTCATATAATGTGTGGTTAATTTGATCCAAAGCTGAAGAATTTTATTTAGTCAAAACTGAAGAATTTGGATCACTCAAGTATTAAAACACAACCATTTACCCTGCTGAGCATCCTGGTGAGCACTCAGCATCCTGCTGAGTGAAGTCCTGATACTGCCTGCTCTTGGCTTTCCTGAACAGTTCACATGATGAACCATGAGGGTCTCTGCAGGAAAGTAGAGCAGAATCTAACTCTTTATCCACTCTAAGTGGATGCTCCTTTCGTTTAAGGTCTTCCTCTGGAAATCAGTAAAACACCACTCAGTTCGAATAAAGACATTGGAATCCCATACTGTGCTACTACTGAGCTTGTCTTCAAGGGCCTGTAAACTAGAACATGGAAAAATAGTTACAACATTAAAATGAGTAACCCAGCTTTACCTGCAGTTGAATTACTAGAACTTTTTTTTTTAATGTGTTGTTCTAAAAACTTTCACTCATATATCCATTTCCCCCCTCCTACCTGTCACAAAAAGGACTTATACACACCTTCCAAGTTTAAAATTATATTTATCCTATGTAAAAGCCCAGAAAAGCTTCAATGATAAATATCACATATTTATGGCCACTGTAATCTCTGAAGTCTGTTTTGCTGTCCAAGCCTAAGGGGCAGCAAATGAACTGAGGGACTACTCCTGCCTGATACCAAGACTATGACGAGTTTTTATTGTCAATCCTGTGTATGCTCCTCAGGTAGCAGGCTTCCTGATGAAGTCCCACTTATTTGCCCATCTATATGCCCACAGGCATTGTATACGTGTATTTCAGAGACCTTTCAGCAAGCCTACTCAATAAAATTTCAGTCCATTCCAAGTTTATAAGGGTTCAATCAGGCAGATGTTAATCAGTGAACTATGCATAAAAAAACGAGCAGCCGTTTCCACCGTCTCCAAGATACTTGCCATAGAATCTATTATTTCAGTACCACAATTGAAAAAGGGCTTAGGTTTCAATTGAATCTCTTTTGCAGTCTCAAAGAAATTAGGGCTCGTCTAGGCTGATACTTACTCTAATGAGCCTGAATACTGTGAAACTCTCCTTTTCCACCCCCTAAAAGACTTCTCTGACCATAAACAAGACTGTATCTCTGGAGGATTTCCTATGCTCTATTGATCTAAAGGTATGCTTTATAGTCTCTCAAGAATGGTATTTGTCTTTATATCAAGTTCAGAACCAGCAAAATTGCCCCAGACAATTTTATTAAGCTGATAGAGAACTGCTCATTTTAGGAAGCGAGAAGAACCTTTGCTTTGTTGGTCAGTAACTCAGAGCCTTTTTATTTATTTCCTATGAAACTGTTTTTTTTCCAGAAATCATAAAGAAATCAGACAATCGGACAGCTGTTTTGCTTTCTGGCATGTCTAAAACAAGAGAACCCAAGGAGTCCTTTCCATTTAGGCTTTTGTATTTTACTAAAAAAAAAAAAATCCTTTATGTTTGATACCTAATCTAATTCATATCAATGGCAATGGAAAACTTGATATTAATTTTACTAGAACTCAAGGAAAGCCACATTTCTGGCAAGGGTTTCCAAAGGACTTTGATTTCTGAACAGCTGCATACTTAGACTCTTTAGAGGCAGACAGGTAATTTGTAGAGTTCCATGCCACCTGCATGTAAATACATAGAAATCCAAGTTGATTGGAGTTACCTATGTGTGCTAAGCAAAACCCATAAAATGACATGAGTGATTTTCAACAAGTGTGCAATTAAAATTAGTCAGGTAAAGGAAAAGAAGAGCAAGAGAAGGAGTAGGATGTGGATAAGGGAGCATAAAGACAACAGAAGCCAGGGGAACACTCAACTCTTTTGTAAATGTAATTAAAGAGTATCTCTCACTGCTTCAGAGAAGGTGATAGAGGTACTGACAGATATTATTAAGATATTCAAAATAAGTGGCATGTAACCGTGTGCAAAGCCTTAGTTTGCCTAAAGTTTTGTTGTAGTTATCTGCTGTATCTGTAGATGCTGCAAGGTTGGAAGTATACTCAAGATGTGGCTCAGTTGAAGAAGCTAATATTTGGAGCAGAACTCCAAACACACAATTAATAGATTCATATCTGCCAATGTATATAAAATGTATGTATATGAAATATAAGAATTTTATATTGTCACTATTTGAGAGATTATATATTGTATTAAAGATGAACTGATACCTTTACACTAGGGCCTAAGTTACTGGAGAATAAAGCATAGAGGAAAATGTAGTGACATAGAAGGAAAGAAAGAAAGCTTCACTGGGAATAGGGGCAATTGAATGAAGAAAGTAGCAGAATAGTCCTACTTGCATCAGTATTTTACCAGCATATTTTAATGACCATCACAAAAATTAAGGAACAAAGAAAGTTCATTTACAACATAGAAATTGTCCTTTCCTTTAATTTCTTCACTGTCCTCTTTCTGTGGCTGACAGGACTTCCTTTAGGGCTGCAGAAGAGTAGATGGTGCTAAATTCATTAGTCCTAACTCATGAGCTACCATTTATTTAAAATATGTTTTTCTTTCTGGCATGGCTGAAGTGAGATGCTTCTTTCATGTAGGATTTTAGGGGGTTTTGGTGTTTGGGTTTTTATTTTTTCCAATTAAAAACCTTATTTTTTTTAATCATATGGTTCATTCAAAAATTTTGAAAAAGGCTTGGATATGATTTTGATTTCTGTGTTAAGTGTTAAAAAAAAAATAAATAAATCTGCCTTTAAATTATGTTCCAGGTATGACTAATGCTTGCCTTTGGGTATCAAAGTGTTTTCCATGTGGGTTTACTGGATTACCCAATATGTCAATTCTCTTCACAGCCCTTTTCAGCAGCCAGTCTTCAGAGGAAGAGCCCATGATCTAACTAGGGGGGGCACTGAAAAAACTGCATCCCAGTCACAGCAAGCATTCAGCAACTCAGTGGGAGAAAAAAATTTCTTAGTGTACGTGGTTTGGTCATGTGGCATTAAGAGTTTAGATCACTAGAGGGCAAAATATAATCTATAACTTTTCTCTGAGTATCTGTGAAGGCAACAGGACCACTGAATACTGAGTAAAGTGAGCAGTGCTATATTTTAATGACCATCTGAAGTCTCCAGTGAAGCCTCTGAGTTTTTAGAGAATGATGAGATTTTTGACAGTCCACTGAGAAAAAAATCTTGGTTGTGAATGACTTTATTAGACTTTCCTTGATTATGGGGCAGGGAAATGCAGGTATTCTTTGTTTTCTAGGTTTCATTTTCTCCTTGTTTTCATTGTCTCCATGAGTTGATGAGTTTTGTTGGTGACATTTCTTTTTAATCTTGTGGAAAAAAAAAGGACCTGCAAACTGTCTTTGTTTACTTTGATTCAAGAAAGCAAGTCATTGTTTTCTTTCACTTGATGTTATATAGCATTGCCATCTATTTGACCCAACTAAAAAAACAAACAAACAAAAAAACCCACATTAATCTGTAAAGGTAATTTAGCTGTGTTTCAGGACACTTGGCACAGAATTAGATTGAGTTGCACAGATATATTATTAAAAACACATTAAAATACATGAAATAAACTCAGGGTAGAAAGCTCTGTGCTTCTGCAGTCAGAGCACCATGGCGGTGGTGTTTGACGGTTACTGCAGGAGTTAAATCATTCCAACACTCTCATTGCAATCTTACCAGACAGAAACCAGGAAAGCTTTATACCACAAGAGTTTTAGGACTTCTGCTGGAAGAGTGCAAACAGACACATTGCAAATCAGATGGCAAAGCTTGACTAAAGGTGACTTTTGGTTGAAGGATGCTGCAGGCCATGGTTGGTTGGCTTTGTTCTTGGGCCAGGTTTGATGTTACTTGTCAAGTGTCAGACATAGAGAACTGGGCTGGGGAAGGCAACAGAGAGAGAAATAGAGAGCTGCAATTAAAAATAGGTATTTAATAAACTACAGACTTTTATTTTAATAGCTGGTACATTCCTCAGTTCAGACCTTTTCCAGAGTGAAAGGAGTTGATTATTTCTTATACCATTTAGCCTATGTCAGGAGGGCTATTTTAACTGCAAAGAGAAATATGTGAAACTGTCAGCCATGGACCTTTAATTCCCAGGCTTATGTTTCTAAACAATGATGCCATTTTTTTATGGCACACTCCCTTTCACAGAGATATAAATATCAAACATGAATGTTTCATTTTCCGCAACTATTCCAGACAAACATAGCTCTTCCAGAAAATAATAATAAAAACTCCAAAGAGGTAAACAATATTCACAGAGGGAATATAGTTTAAGTAATTCACACAGTATACAAACATGTAATGGTACAAAACCTGCAACATGAGTTTTTTGTTACACTTTAACAGTGTTTCCTCAAATCTTCAAAGCTTGCTTGATGGTTTTCTGAAGTAATTGAACCACTCTTGAGTTGTTTTATATAGGACATCTTATCTTTCTTTCATTACCTAGTCCGTGGCTTCTTTTCTATTCCCATGAAATCCATGTACACACTTTAGAAGCCCTCCTGAACAAGCTTGCTTCTAACTTTCACAGAGCCCTTAGCACAATTTGAATACGAAAGAGATACTGAATAAAAAGCTTTAATCTCTTGTCTGCTATTCTTCTTTCTTGCCTCTTCATCTCTCCTCCCCCCGCCCCATCCCGTCCTTCCAAGAGATGTTTTTCTGCAAATGACATCCTTCTTGCAAAGAAACTACATCCTGCAGGTTACAGACA
>JAWWEU010000001.1:90029795-90041188 GCA_035583155.1 Acropternis orthonyx | reverse complement strand
TTCTTCCAAGAGCTTTTCTGTGTTAGTAAAGTGAACACTTTCTGTTTTAAGTATTAATGCTGGAGAAGATGCACTGGGAGAGTGAAACCGAAAGCCTAGCCTGTGAAGCCTCACTGTCACAATTTAGCAATAATTGTGCTGCATTTACTTGCTCTTGAGCTTTTTGCAGCTAAAAGATTAGTAAAGAGCTCTCCTCAACAAAATCACTCAATCAGTAGCAAGCATAGGTAGTATCAAATGTGCCCTCTACCTCAAATACTGTGGGGCTCTTTCTTCTGATACCTCTTCCCTCAGTTAACTGGAACTGCTTTGAAAGGGCTTTCTGTTCTCTGCTCTCTTGTCATTCTGAATGCCAGGAAATGAGCCCCCTTTGTGAGATTAATTAATAGCAGGAGCTGATCGGCCCAAGCCCAATTGCCACGCAACAGAGCTGTAATTGCTACTTTGTGGAAAGGAAAGAAAAAGTTTTGGTTGCAGTTTAAGAAGAGGGTTTAAAGAAAGTTCTTTGAACTAGGGGTCTCAGTGCACTGGATTAAGGCAAGAAGCAAGGAGGCCTTTGAAGTTTTTTAAGAGGTTTTGGAGGAGAAAAAAGTTGGGTGGCAAATGGGAGCTGGCAACATCAAAAGCATTTAGCACCATTCCTCACCTGCTTGTATTCAGAGCAGGGACCACAGGCTGGAAGCACCATTTGTGAGCAGTTTAAAGGGTCATTTTGAGGCTCCATTTGTTTTGATCGGAAACTGTACCATGTGTACATGTCATTATGTATATAAGGATCGTTACATCTGAACATACGAGAGCTACATATACCCCATCACATGCAGATGAGCTACATGTAGAGGTATACACAGTCACTGAGTTCAATATAATAGTTGACAACTGCCATTTTTCTTCCTACCACATATCACTGGCTGCTACTTTGTTTACTTGTGCACTGACAGATTAGTAGTGTAACGTAAATGGTTCCAACTATTGCATACATATACATATTTGGCAGTATCTCAAAAGCTAAGGTCATCTTCAGGCAAAATTTGACCAACAGAAAATGGACAGAAGTCTCTTGCAGATGCCAAGGCCAAAAACAGGCATGGCAGAAAACTGCATGAGCTGGCAATACAAACTGTGTGACAAATTAACATCCCTTCATCTTTTTAACATGTAATGGCAAGGCTGCAACTTTACAAGCAGGGCACAGTTCTGCGTGCAGCAGTGCAGAGATCATGGAAAATTGCCTTAATGAAGGCTGGGGGATTACCTTGGAGCCAGGGATACCCAAGTTCAGCAGAGCCAAGGTTCTCATTCTGCTCCACACCCTACTGCAGGGCCCATGGCCACAGCACGTGCTGGAAGTCGCTCAGTGGCACAAAACCACCTTGGAGGATATTACAAGCCAGTGGAGCTTAGAGCGGCCTTGAGGTGTTCTGAATTATACAGATGAGCCACTGTCAGCCCTGAAATGCAGACAGGGCAAAGGTGAAGGAAATCCACTTCTGTGCCCTTCCTCAGCATCTGCCACTTACACCACCTCAGTCAACAGGTCAAATTCACATCTCATGTGGTCTGAACATAGCCAGTGATTTCTGAATGACTTTGACCCAGTATCTATATTCTCTAGTACCAAGACAGGTCTACAAATTTAACCACAGATTTCCTGTCACAGACTTGGTAAAGTACTTTAAACCATTTGCACTTAGAGGATGGTGACTGTCTTTTTTGTTACCTCTTTCTGCAGCACCCAGTAGAAAGGATTTGTACCACTGAAATGGTGCTTCTAGTCAAACATGCAATCCTCGCAACAAACAGGTCTTTATGCCGTTAATTTGGGTGGCAGGATGAAATTTCAGAGTGACATCAGTTTGAAAATCATTCAGATCTCAGCTGCCTGCCTTACAGTTTAGGAATAATAAGAAAAAGAGAGTTCTTTCTATTTCAAAAATTGCCAGGGTCTCTGGTTTTGTATATTTTCCCTTTTCCAATCTCATGTATAAAAATAAAATAGAAAACTAAATATGCCTTCAAATAAATGTCAATAGGTGTTTGTCTACAACTTCAGTTCAACCCTTCAAGATTGTATTTGATCAGCCATTTTTCTTCTCTCACCTCCCAGTTCACTGCAGTACTTAAAATAGTACCATTAAAAGATAATGTGAAGTGAAGCCTTGGTGAAAGAAAAATCCAGACAGAAAAGCATTTTAATGGTGAAGGTTTTGGTAAGATTATAAATGAAAACTTGAACAAAAAACCATACCAAACCAAAACAACAACAACAAAACACCAAGGCAGAAAAAAAAAAAAAAACAAAACAAAAACGACCAAAAAAAAAAAAAAAAAAAAAACAAAACCAAAAAGACAAACAAAAAAGGCAAGCCACTTTAGGCAGGATTCATCTTTCCTAAGCCTTTGGTTTCTTCAGCCTCTACTGGACTCCGAAATACAAATCTGCCACTCTATGACAGGTGGGATAATTTGCATAGCTATCTCTTTCCAGTGTCTATAGAGGTAGCTTGACCACCTAACTTAGAGCAGCATGTCTTGAAGCAGTTAAGGCTGGGAAGTGGAAAGCCTGTCATTAACAGATGATATCTTTCAGTTTATTCTCATAGTTGTTTAGAAGAACACCCTAGAGTCAGATGTAGCATAAACAATATTACCAGGTAGAGTACAGTATACCACATTCTTCATATTGTAGTCCATTTTCAATGCTATTGACCCAAAGGTCCCATCTACCTGTTTGTCTGTCTGTCTATCTATCTATCTATAATTTTTTTTTACCTCAAAGTACTTCACAAGATGGGGAAGCCCTCTTGAGCAGCAAGAACAATTGTCCCATCTTAAACTCATGTGGACACTCCAAAAAAATTTATGGTGGATAGTTGAATGATTATGCATCCTCTCTTCTCCCCTTGCTTTTTCCTGTTCTGCCATTACACAACCTCCCCACAGTTCTGCCATCCTCTCTGCAGAACAAGAGTAATTGCAATCTTCATCTTCTCTGGAAGTTTATCTTCTTATACATCACGTGAGAAGAGGGTTTCTTATATAAAAACCACGAAGCAAGTAAATATAAAAATTAAAAGAAAACACTAATCCTGAGGCTGACTGGATGGGCTGTAGTAAGTATATGTAGTTTTTGGAGAATATTACACCACTGACTTGTAAATTTATCTGCTGAGCTCATTTAAGCCATCTTATCTCATATTTCAGCTTCTTACATACTAGAGGGTGACTTTCTTGGAAGCCAGCCTTGAAAATAGTTTGCAATTCCAACTTTTCTGGGAGATTGCAGGTGGGCCAGATACAAATACAAATCTTCAAGAGGCACCAGTTTTTCACCTTATCCTAACCTGAAGCTTAGGACATGTAAAATTCTCAGACTTCAATATCCCAAGGTCACACTACATGTCACAATAAATTTTACTTACCTTAGGCAAAACAGTGATGTAGATCTTTATTTAAACATACAAATTAATTCACAAAATGTCTACAAGATATCCAAGCCCATCCATATATCCATATATCATTGTTTTTCAGCAAGGATTTCTATAATTACATCTGTTAACAAATGTAGCAAATTCAATTAAATTTTAACTGGCAGTGCATGGAAGCAAAACAGGTTCACTTCTATTATGTCAAACACCTTATTTTATGCCATGCATGTTAAGGTTTACCACTCCTTAAGGCTTGCAACTGCAACATTTTAACTGATATCTGGAGGCTTGTAATTGTATGTGTGCACATCAATTATGGATTGGATTCAGCATTTTCAGATAACTTCACCAATCACAAAGAGAGCCCAGTGGTCTCCTGGCATTTTCGGAGCAGTTTGATTACAGGTGTAATACATACAGCCTTGTTAGCTCTCAGTGATGAGGGATTCCCTTCCCTGCTGGGTTCTAGCTGAGGCACTGACCACTGCTTTTCACTAACAATTTCTGTCTGTTCCCAAGAGGTGTTTTAATGAGCCCCTCCGACATGGCCAAAGGCAAGAAATGTTCTCTAGGCCAGTGAGGTGAAGAGCCAAAGCTTAGCCTACTAGGCAAGCAGTAATTAATAAGGCATTTCTGTTTCATTTCAATTCATTAACAAAGTTACTTTGTTATTATCATTACTGCTAAGCAACACAAAGTTAAGTCTGTCACATTACTCACAAGTATTGAATGAAAAACTCATGCCAAGGTAGGCAAAAAAAAAAAAAAAAATTATGACAAAAATAAATGAATTTAGAATACTAATTGGGAGAAAGCAACTGACAGATACAGGGAAAGATTGATTTTAGGGGAAAAGGAGAAATCTGTTTTCTGTTTATTTTAAGGACAGGGAACGAATACTGATTAGAAATGTATAGCCAGTTAGGTTAGTGTAGCATTTGGTTAGGTTAGTACAGGACGTTAGATTTGTCTGAAATTTTCCTTAAATTCCTGACTATCTGCTACTCAGGCAGAGTAACTGTGGGGCTGTGGTCTGTTTGGATCAATGGCAATGGCTCACTGAGACCCTCAGACTGTGCTGCCCCAAGACAAACACTTTGTAAGGTTACAAACATTGCTTCTTTCCATAGGAAAGTAATGTTGCTTGATATCAGCAGTAACTGATTTACAAAGGGCCAAACTTCTGCCAGAATAACCTAAATAAATTGCTTAGCACCGATTAAGGGATCCTCCAATTTTTGTTTTCATAACTCAGGATCTTGAGAGAGAGAACCAGCTTTGACAAGCTGTTTGGCATTTTGTTTCCTTCCTCCTTTCCCTACACTGAGGATAAAGACATTGCCAGCAAGAGCAGTAAAAAGAAATATTAGTTAAAAACAGGGTACATCAAAACTGAAGCTCTTTGGAGATATGGAGGGAGCATCAATCACTTCTGTGGGCACATTAAGCTGTTACATATTATAGCCATCTCAGTTTAAGTGGTGTAAGGCTCATCTCATTTGCATTTGTTGTGTTACAATCTTGCTTCAGGCCTGTCTCCACAGTGAATAAGGTGGCTGTGCAAGGCAGCTTGTGGCTGGCATAAAGGATATGTCAGAGTCAAGCTGCTTCACTAATCAGCTTTGCTGGGGCAGATACATGATAGTCTATGTGAAGAAATTTAGATAATAGTATACAGCATCCACTGGAACTGTATATAGTGTATATAGGGCTTTAGACTAACTTCTAATCCTTCATGAAAAATTTGTAAATACTGCAGTGATGTTCTAGTGACCTCTAAAGGCAGCTGGTTCTCGCTGTGTAGCACTTTTTGTTAAACCTCACGCTCTGTAAGGCACATAATAGTAATGTTCCTAAAGGCTCTACGTGGAGAATTTCCCCCAAAATATAATTTCCCCGTTAAACCTTCCACGTTCATTGCCACCTTCCCACTCCTCCCCGTTTTCCAGAGGAGCTGCAGGTGAACCCCCACATCCCAGCCTTCCTGCCTGAGTCCCCTCCTCCCGCTCAGCCCTCTGCCTTCCTCTCCCCCCGGTTTTGTCACACCACCCGCCTGCGCCGGGGGCCAAGCCGGGGCTGCGCGCCCAAGCTAACAGCGCTCACAACTAGCGTGGTCCTCCCCTGGGGCTCGGCAGTGGTAGCCGGCATCTCGTGCTGTGGTCTTGCTTTCCGTTCCTCCTCTAAACAACTTGGCATTATCATCAACTTTCCTGCATCCAGCAGGCCAGGCCAGGGGCTTTATTAACATAGAATAACACTACCTCTCCACAGGCCAGCCAGCATGGGTGCTGCTCCGAGTCGAGTTTGACTGCAGCGTTAAGCTGGCTAAAAATGTAAGTTTTTATAGACATTAATCTTCTGTTTCACATTTTCTTTTCCTTTCCTTTTCCCTTCGGTGATTTTAAAATGACATTTATGAGAGAAAACTAAAAGGAAAAAAAAAAAAAAGAAAGGAAGGCTGGAGTTGATATTCAACTCCCTCAACTCTTTCTGGCACAGCGTTTCCAACTCTGTAGCATGGCATTCTTCCCACTGTAATGCCCCTTCGAGATCAGCTAGCAGGTCTAGTGTGCCATTCTCCTGAGTGCCCATTTGCAAAGATGGCCAGATCACAGTCAGAAACCTTCCTCTGTCTGGGCAGGTTGCTGCTGTCATGCACCTCTCCTGCATGCTCAACTCCTTCACTCAGCAGCACTGATGGTGAGCCTAAGACACCATGCTTTGTTTGCTTTAGTCAAGATTAAACAATTAAGCTGGACGTCTGGGTCCAGTTGGACAAGCGTGCACGTGCAAACACATACAAATTTAGCAGTAGATGATAACTAAAAGCTATAGAGTGTTTTAAATGCAGGTGAATTCTACAGAGTAATAGGTCAGTACTGTCGTTTCTTGCTTTCCTACTGAAGATAAGGGAACCATTTTTTAAAAACAACCTCCTCCTCTTACTCACAACCACTGACACCCCCTCACCCCCTGCCACACACACACACACATTATGAAAGACCTATAAAGTTGAATAGTTGGGAGATAATAACTCTAATGGTAAAGGTCCCAGCATACGTATGCCACCCTGCCTCTGGCAGTAATCCTGGCTTTCGGGATCTGAAATTTCCTAAAGATGTATTAGTGTCTTATACACATGTGCTCTTGTGCACTTATAATCCTTTTCACTAGCTTCTTAGCTGCATGCTTTGTATTTAAATTTTCCTTCTGACCAAGTAAATCCCTTTGGATGAAGTGACAGGAGCTTTTCAGCACCCATAGCTGGGTGACAGCTGGTGTAGAGGCTCTGAAAGACTGCAAAGTGTTCCTTACTAGCTTTCTTCAGGACCAGTGTCAGCCACCAGCTGAGCGATTTGTTAGCTCCCCTTTGGGCATCAGTCAGCTGAAGAGGCTCACATTAAATGCTAAAGTAATACAATGGATATTAATATAAAAAAACCCCAATATCTGTGCTCCTGGTTTTACTGTGCTTTTAATTAGGTGCTTATTCATTATATGTGAACACAGTACATTTTCATTAATTCAGGAAACCCTTTATTAATACTGTATGAAGTATATATATGCTTGCCTCAGAAACACACTGTTAAAACTTCAGTTTAAAAGACGTAATAGTCAGAAGCCTTTCTAGGAGCAACACAGCAGTTAGAGTAGTTTACTTACAGATCACAGAAGAAGATGTTTGTATTTATTTTCCCTCAAGTAAAGTTTCCCTGAAAATGTCCAATGTGTAATATATTCTGTTATTTAATTCTAGATTTGAAGGTTTGCTTCTCAGGGGTTCTGGCAAGTTTTTGCTATTGGAATTAGTAATGAGGAGTGCTGGAACCGTGGAAGTAAATCGTGCAGTGTAATCAGGTTATTAAAGGAAAAACTATCCAAAAATGGGACTGTTTCAGAACCAAAGTAGGGCTGGATGTAACACTGCCTGCACAGGTTTTTCTGAGGGGGTGCAGGCACAAAGGCAGGGGAGAAACTTGACCATTTCTCCTACCATTAAAGCCAAGAATAGTTTAAAATAAGTCAATTTTAAAACACATGATAAAATTTTTAATTATTTATTGATCTCTAAGGAGACTGAAGTACTGAGCTAGGTAAAACTCACACAGCATTCAGGTTGTTTTGCTTGAATAAGGACTTGGCTTAGACCAAAGACTTATGAGAATTACTTTACAAAAATACTAATTAATATTTAAAACTTGGTTAGTGTGCCACCCACACATATTTGTGAAACCATCTCAACTTTTAAATAATAATCCAGAGCTGTGATAATCAAAAATGTAAAAGTATTTTATTATTTTATATTAGTTATGTTGTCATAATAAAATTCTCTTATAAAAATTGGGATAAAGGGAATTCTCTGGGCTGATAGGTTTTAATAAAGTTGGGATGTGTGTAAAGAGTGCTTCTCTTTTTTATTTTCCCTTGTTCTAGAAATCAGTGGGGGATCCTAAAGGAATAAATCAAAATTCCAAAAGACATATGAATTCCCTCAAAGCTTTGAAATATTATTATTCCTAAAACAAATAGCTAAATTAAAACTACAGATATCTGAGGCAGTTTCCAATTTTAAATTTAGCTCTCGATGGCTGAAATTAAACCAACTTTGGGCCTTTGATTCACACTCAGTAAAAAACTTTGAAAGTAATTTCTGTAAGAATGCTCATTTTCAAAAAATATAACAGCTTTCAATATCATGCATTTCAATGTTTCTTTCCATTTTAATCAACTCTGGAGGTTTATTGTCTATTTTTTTTCAGTGACAGTTGCTAATTGAATAATATCTATTTTGTAGAAATAATAAAATTCGCAAGGTGTTTCTTATCTGTGAATGATAGATCACAGACATGGGGAAGATTATTCAAATGTATTAAAATAAAACATTGTTTTCTGACTCTTCTTTTTACTTTAGAAACTTAGCAAAACTAATTTACATAGAAAGAGTGAGGTCTTTTTATTTTAAAATGTTTCACATTTCTCTATAGAGACAGTTACATGCATACCATGAGAACGTACAGTATACTTAGATATATAGATTTAACTTTCACAGACTAAATCAGAGATGTATTTACGGTTCTCACTCCTCCTTTACCCTTTGAATGTATTCTTGCTATTCATTCTTACATCTGGATTTTGACCCTTCTTTGCATACATTTTTCCCACTTCCAAAATATACTGCTGTTGAGCCAGAAAATAAACACTCACTAAAATCTCAAATTAAGCTTCCCCCTCGATGAATTGTTGAGGCATCTGATCCTGCACTCGATGAAGTCTGTAGAAGTTTTAATCAGAAATCACACGAGCAAATGAGACAAGGGGCCTTATATTCGTAATACCTGGACAACTTTCTGAGCTGCAGAACTGCAGCCTTTCTTTTAAGTGTTGTATTTCTAGAAATCTGCTAATAATAAAAACTGAATTTGGGAAATTTTTAGTTTGAACTCAGGCATTTCACATAGGTCATGATCCCAAGCACTTCTTCAGCATGTTTTTCCCTTATGAATTATTAATACAGGGCTTGTAATGGGCTCACAAGTGACTCCAGAGTCTTTATTAGTAAATCATGGTCACAGTATCAAATGGAAAAATTCACAGGATGTATAGTAAAGATAATATTTACTCTCCACAGGATGATATTTGAGAGAGAAAAAATATACAGTAGCAAAATATAAGGGAGTCTCTATTGTCTCTAAATATTAATTGTTGTTTTCCCAAATTGTGTTAATCAAAGATTCTGAAAAATTTCAAACTTTTTTCTTTTTTTTATTCTTTGTTTTAAGAATTTTTTATTATTATTTTATAACAGCTTGTTTTACAGTTTACTTATTCATTCTCTCTCTAAAGCACTCTTCATGCTTTTTTTTATTATTTTAAAATATACAGCAACTTTTTAAAAAAATAGGGCATACCTGTATGGTTGGTGTCTGTTTACATTTTCTGTAATGTAGTCATTAAGCATACAACGTAGACTTAAAGGATGTCAAAACTGACAACCACACTATGATTGATGATGCTGTGCTAGACTAATTCTTACCAGGTGTGGTGTGATGTGAATTCAAATGCAGCTCAGGGTTCTTATTTGTATTAGTAAAGTTGTGCTTTGTCAAAGTTCTGTGACTTCCTAGCCCACTAAATCCATCTTCTAATCCACGTTTTTTCTTCGCCTTATTGCTGTATACAATATTTTTCTTCCTTTCTCAAGAAAGCAATCCTTACATCTTCGTTTGCAGTCGGGGTTTCTTAAGACATCCAGTTCGTGTAAATTCCAGAAAATACCAAGTCTGATGAGGTTATGTTAATTAAGTGTAAAATCTACATAAAGGCTTCCTAAGTGACTTGAGCTAGGGTAGGCGAAATTATGTAGGATGAAATTCACTCCATCAGCATAAAGCATAAACAGGAAGCTTTATGTGAATACGGAGTAAAATTCATGATCTTCAACCAGAAAAAGGGCTGCAGTACAGATTTCTTTGGTCCCTACATACATTGCCTTCACTGTCATTCCTTGTCACTTGCAGAACATGAGAGGGGCAGCACCAAGTTATTACCTCTTGTTAAATGTCAGTGGTAAATATTGGGTACTTGCACCTTTGAACAACAAATAGACATTATGTGGTAAAGGGGAGTGTCTGACTTAAACTTTTAGGTTTGGTTTGGGGTTTTTTTGTTACCTCTTTCTGCCTTTCTCCCCCTCACCTTCTTCATTTTTGATTCTGTTCTCATTGGTACATTGTCATCAGCTGGATCATTGTCAAGCCAAATGTCCAGCACCTTTGATAACAGAGAATCATGTTGACCTGGGGTGGGCAATGGAATTGTATCTGTTTGTTTTCTGGCTGAATGATTTATCATGCTTGATTGTGCTTTTCTTGATTTTATTTATATTCTATTAACAAAAAATATTGATCTTGCAAATAGAGTCTTGAGACATTAGAAAACATCTATAAAAAAATTCTTAAGGGTTCATTTTACTTCAACAGTCAAATAATCTAAAAACTTAAATAATATGATTGAACAAATCCCAGCAAACCACACTAACTGTTGTGCTGCTAATCTACGAAAGCACCTATTACCCCCCACCATTACTTTGCCCTTTCCCTCACCAAGCCCTGTTTCACTCAGGTCTAATTTTAAGTGATCGCTTTCTCATGCAAATATCCATTGATTTGAATGAGATTTTGCAAGGGTAAAGACTGAGCAAAGACTTTGGGATACGATCTTCAGAGAAAAACCCAACCCCTTCTTTTTATGGATACAGAGAGTCACTGTACAGGAAAGTTATTGCTCTGTTACTGCACAAAAGTAGTGGAAGGAGGGCCAGTGCACAGGACGGTAACATATGCAATCAGTCTGCAAGGGACTGACAGGCACTGTTTGCACTAAGACCAGAGCGGGGGGGGGGGGAAGGCAGGGGTTTTAGGCATCATCTAAATTACTCAGATACTTCTCTCCAGCATTACTCTGAAATTCACTGAACATTTCTTTGCCAAAGTCCACAGGCAAAGCAGGGGGCGAGTGGAGAGCGCCAAATTTTAGGTCTACTGGCAAATCATGTAGTTGCCCCATACAACAAAACATCAGAGGAAAAAAAATATTACTTTCATTTGTCCAAGTCCTGATAGCAAGCTCTGAAGGTGGCATAGCAATTCTGTAGGTAAAAATAAATAAAAAAAATATATAAATAAGCTGTTTTCTTCTATTTAGATACTTTCATGTCAGTTTTTGGGTTTTTTGGAATTCAGTTATATGGGTGGCCTGAGGAAGTCACAGTGACCCCTGCAGGCAGTACAGTTTTGTCTAGAAAGAACTCAGGAAATTAGTATTATAATTACACACATAAAACAATTTCTGTATATAAAGTTACTTTGTTTTATTTTGGGGGGGGGGGGTCCATATAAAAAAATGATTTTACTGAAAAGTAACTCATGATTTCTCAATAGAAGCAGAAGACATAAGTAAAATCAG
>JAWWEU010000001.1:90013922-90025726 GCA_035583155.1 Acropternis orthonyx | reverse complement strand
CACTTCTTTTAACTGAAACTCTGTCACATTGGGAGGTGGTTGGCATTTTGCCAAGAGTCAAACCAAAACAATAACAAGGCAAAATGTTGATATGCTTTCGCCTGTAGCCCAATTCAGTGCGTCCCTACCTGGAAACCATTTTGTCTGCTCCATACTGGAGCCCAAATTAAAACTAATTGTTATGGAGCACAGAGGGTAGGGAATCCACACCTAAGAGGAACATTAAATGAAAGTCCTCACAAACATTTCACCTTTACCAAGTTAACCCAATCTTTCACCTTCCTAAGTTCCTCCTTGAGAACCCAATCTCCTGTAAAGAGAGATTTATAGCTACTTAAATACCTGCTCTGATCCACACCTTAGAGGACTCTTCTGGCTACAGAGCAATTGTAGGAAGCTCATCTTCACAAGGCTGGAGTCAGGTTTTGTGACTTTTCATTCCTCTGTGGTCCATTTTGACTTGAATTTTCATCCTTTTTTTAACTAGCTCAGCAGTAGAGCATATATTTGCCATGCTGTGTTTTGAAGGCAATTTTGGTTTTCTCTAGCCAGTTATTTTAAGACTGTTTAAGACTCTGCCAGCTGGCTACCATCTTATGTTCGTGGCATCATGCAAAGGAGCAAAAGGGCAGTAGAAAGTTAAGTTTTGCCCTTTTATGTTACCAAAATCACACTAGTCCTCCAATAAAGAGCACAGAGTAAAGCAATAGAAAAAACCTTCACTTTGGGCTATATAGGAAGCCTCAGATTGGAGGAATTTTGCAATGGTGAGTTGTATCACTGTCTATTCCCTCTGCTTTATGAAAGTGATGTGAAAAACTGTGCAACTGAATCAAATATATGGCTTCTAATCCCCAGTTTGACAATTCCATCTAACATAACTTTTAGCCTTGCAAGTTGCTTCACCAGCCATGTGGATGCAGTGTAATTGCCACTGTGAAAACAATGATGTTAGATTTCCAGAGCCCAAAGCTGGACTTTCATCTTTAGAAGTCTCATTCTATCTTTTCAGTATAAGTTTTGCTATGCTACTGTTTGGCAGTGAGGTTAGGAGATTCATCACCTGAAGAAATAGAGCCAAATATCTGCTCTGAAATATGACAACTAAGATTTCCATTCCAGCTGTGATGCCTGGGTTACTGTGTACTCCTTGCTCATGAACACTGAACATATTTCAGTGAACAGAACATAGATTGTCCTTGTAGTCTTAGAAAAGAGCTTATATAGCTTTTAACTTGTATTTCTCTGAGACAAATAGTAGAACACTCATTTCTACATTTTTTTTTACTGGCATAGCCCCTAGAAGCCTTTAAGCTAGCTCTCACTGTGCTAAACTTTCTGAGACAGCATCTGTTAAGAGATCTCTAATATTGTAAAAATGCAAGTTATTACTATGTTTCTTACCTTTGTATATTTAACTGTATTTTCTAGATTAGAATGAGGGTGTGAAAACTTTATTTGAAATTGAAAGCAGAGATCCAAGTCCTCAGAGGAGACATCCAATAGAGAAGACAACCTAATAGAAAGATCAGAGACCTCTCTACTATTTCTCTCCTGGGGTATGTTATCGATCCCTTAACATTCTTCTAGTTCTCCTACCTGTTTCAAAAACAAAGTAATTAAAAAGAAGAGTATCTAATACATATTTTTATACATACATTTTCAGTGTGTGTGTAGGTATCTGTCTATTCACATATCTCACCCACAGCACACTCACAACTACAAATGTGTTGAAACACATTATTCCCTTCAAATAATTATTTCTTTAATAGTTTCACTTAAAAGTGAGAGTTAACAGGACCTGAGCATAAACCTATGTCATTTTTCTCCAGTGAGAGGTAGCAGTTTTCAGTAAAGGATTACAACAGATGTTAGCTTGTTCTGACTTGGAACCATTTGAGGTTAGTTTCATATCTTCTGATCCACAAGCTACAACTAGAGTTTTAGTTATGTCACTTGATTATTGCCATTTGAGGATACCACCAACATGACAAAATGAGCTTCAGGCACAGAAAATTCTAACCCCTCCATTTTAATATGGGATTTGTTCTAATACCTAATCAAATTCTATCGAACTAGCTTCTCAGGAGTCAACAATTGCAATAAAAACAGTATCTTGCAGCCTTTTATCAATTGTTTTATTTCCCAAGACTGGGTGCACTTGAATTTTTTTTGTTTTGTTTGGTGCAAACCAATATTAAAATTTGATGTTAAGATATGTTTTCAACCACTCTGACCAAAGGAGTTACAAAAATTTGGGGGTTGTCTTTATGGGATTTTCACTGAATCTCAAGACCAGCTGGAGCAGATACATCAAGACAAACACACCAACTCACATAAAAAACATGTGAATACAATTGGAATATAGGACAAAATAACTATTCAAGACATCCAAGGCACACAGAAATGACACAACAGTAAAAAAATTCTTGTCTGATGATTATAGAAGAAAGAGATGCTAATTAATAAAAAAGATTGGTTTTGACCAAGAGTACAAGAAGACACCAGATTCAGCATCCAACACATTTTGCTGGTAACAGAGAAATTAAACATGATCATAAAGGTATACTCTCTTCTTTTTTTTTCTTTTGAAACTAGAAATATTTTCTTTCACTAGTGTCTAGAAGATCCAAAACACCTCTCTGCAGTCAGTATTCAGGAGACACACAACATATGGTTACTGAAAACTGGCAAGAGAACAGTTTCTCATTCTCCAGTCAGGCACTCATTGAAGATGCTCACAGGACTATCAACACAGCAAATACTCCTTCTTGCTGATGCACTTTTTTGCTGTAGTGACCTAGATAATCTTCTGATAAAAAAGGCATTTTAGTCACATAGCTCATTTATTCAAAATCAAGTGTTCAGTATGCTTTGTTTAAATTACTGCATGTAACAGAAAAATTTAAGAGTCTCATAGGCATGAATTCTGCTTTTCTGTTTGTTTGGGTTTTTCCCAATCATTTCTGTATATTTTTACTTCTATTACACATGATGCATTTTTGCATGTTTACACTCACTTCAGTCTACTAGTTGAGGTCATTCTAGAAGTTCATATAATGCTACAATATGCAGAAAAAAAAAATAAATACAATGTTTCTAGCTCTACAGAACGAATGCTTTCAAACATTCTTAAATATATAATATATATATTATTTATGGAAAAAGTTTGCAAAACAAAAATCAGAGAGTTAGTTGCATGTCTTACTCTGAATTTACCAGTCCTTGTGTGCCTTTGTCTGAAGATAAGTAGATTAAAGCTTTTTTCTCCTACCTGAATTCGTTTTGTTCTGAGTATCTACAGAGTTTCAAGTTATGGCACTGACTTACTGTACAAGAGTCTATACAGTATATTTTTGTTCCAATAAAAAGGCACTAGTACATCCTAAAAATAGGTTGGAATATCAGAAATGCTTACAATACACTTACTGCCACTGTCCTAGTCTTAAGGATGAGTAGTGACCTAGACAAGAGCATGACCATAGGAAAATTAGGCCACCCTTTCACTGAAATACAGAGTGGGTGAATTACTGAGAGTCCATCTTCCTGGAAGGCTTTTTAGGAAATGGCTTGTGACAGCTTTTTTTTTTTTTTTTTTTCTTTCCATTTCCAGGATGAAGAAAAACTTATGGGGAAAAATACTCTGTCTCCTCAGACTTGATATCTTCAAAGATGAGGCTGCCCTCAGCCCTCTAGCAGGCAGACAAAGAAGTCAGCCTAGAGACAGGCCATTCTGTGTATATCCTCAAGGAAGAGACATCGGTGACTCATTAACTGACATTCTGTTGACAGATTCATGAAGAAATCATTGGGAATGTCTCTGCAGACATACCCAGGGAGTTTGTGAATTCTCACTCGTTGGACATAGCCAAAATCCATCTGGACAAGGTCCTGGGCAACCAGCTCTAGATGGCCCTGATTTAACAGAGGAATTAGACCAGATGATTTCCAGAAGTGCCTTCCAATCTCAGCCAACCTGTGATTATGTGATTCTGTGATTGCAAAAGCCCTGAAATATCTTGCATCCACAATCAATAGCCTCTGCTGTGGAAGTGTGCGGCATAGTGTAGTATAGGAGGTTTGATAGGCTCCCATCAATAGTCTGAGTTTTATGCCTAAAAAGAAAGGGGTGAAGAACTAGAATGAATGGAGCTAATTACCAGGTCTTTAATGTGAAACAGTAATTATGACTGAGATCTTAAAGAATAGCTTTCTTAGCTCCATTGTATGTTATAAATCGCAGGGAGATTCTCCTAACTGCTCAAAAACAAAGACAACCTGGTGGACTTCGCTGGCCAGAGTATGCACTCAGATGGGAAGGAAATCTTCATGTGGGATGATACAAGGCAGAGAAGTGGCAAATTCTTCAACCACCACTCAATCAGAATGCAACACCTGATTGCAACACTGCAAACAGATTTAGCATTTCCTAACATACCAAACATCAACACAAATCTGATGAGTTAGCAGTCATGGCATCTACAAGCCTGGGATCATTGTTTATTTTAGGTAAGACTGCTTAGTGGTATAGATATACTTTCTAACAATCTTGCCCCCTTTAAACCACAGGAATATCATTCCCACTGAATCTTTGGCAGATGTATTTTCCTTTCAGTTCCTAAAATGAACCACCTTACAATATCTCAGAAATAGAAGGCTGATCTTCTTTATCGACTTTACAGAAAGATCAGATTTCAGAAAGACACCTTTCTGTAAGACTTTTCCTTCTCACTTCTCTGTACTGGAAAATAACAGCTTTTCTGTGAAGATTTTTATGTAGTTCTGTATGTAAACTTAGATGTACATTGTAGAAAGATAGCAAGCAAAACCTGTGTACCATCATAAGCATTCCCTTGTGAACTCACAGGGCAGAAAAAAATGTCAATGAAAGAAAACTTGAGGGAAAAAAAGACAAGAAGGTAAGTCTACAATATGTTTCCAGATCTCTCATTTGTGCACATTGGATTGCTTTGGAAACCAATATAAAGAGTAAATATTTAGCACAAAACAAGTTATCAGAAAATAATATAATGTTAAAATAATAGGAAATGGGAAATTTTCAGTTCAGGGATTTCACAGAATCCATTGTTTTTATTAATTTCTGGAATTATTGCTTGTAAACTGAAGAGAAGACACAAAAATGACATTACACGATAAGTGTATGATAATGTAAGCAGTCACATTAATAGGCTGGGCAGTAACCTAACAAAGTCTGGCACAAGCTCAATCTTTCAGAAACAAGGTGCCTACTCCACACTTGGAGCAAGGACTTTCAGATGAATCAAAAGTGGGGACTGGAGATTCTGAGAAGGGTTCTTGCCCAGACCTTTCAACTCCTTTTCAAAATAATGTTGTTGTTAAGGTGACAAAGATTGAAAAAAGAAATTATCTGAGGCCTGGAAAACCTGCCTTATGGTAAATGGGTAAATCTGTTTCCTTTACATAAAAAGGTTAAGAAATTACATGACAACAGTCTAAAATTACCTGCATTATTTCTTGTAATGGAGTCTTTAATCTAGTAGATAAAGGCATAATAAGGGGGAACTGAAGCTACATAAATACAAACTGAAAATAATCTCTGGTTTTTAAGACTAAATGAAAATTACCTATTGAAATGGATGTGGTAGTTTCTCTGCAATCTTTTTAAATCAAAATAGATACTGTGATTTTTATCTTAAATCGAGATACATATCCTAATTCATAACATAAAGAAGTAGTAGAATAATTAAATAATATATCTATTTAGATAAAGATACTGAATATTTTTAAACAGTTGTCAACATGGACTACATGCAAAGATCACTGAGAAGTGTCACTTTTTTTATTTGGGTGATACAAAATGTCTACATTAATATCAGTGCTAGTACTATTAGTTCAGACTGCAGTTCATTTTTATTGCAATTCAGAGCTGAAAGAATAGACTAGTTTCTATGGGACAGACAGAGCTGCTTCAATCACCATGGGCTATGTGTTAATCAAGACTCTTTTTGTGTTGGTATGATTTAGTGCTACTGATCATTTACATCGATGTGCATGATAGTACTTCATCAGTTCTGGATTTTCCTTCTCTCTTAGCAGTTGCAGTAGATCAACAACCAAGTAGCTGGGTGGAAATTAAAATACTCGATAAATTTGTATGCAAATATGAAGATCTTGGTGCCTGACACTTGTAGAGATGCCACAGGACTGTTCAGTCTACAGAGTACTTATGTTCCCTTGGTGCCCTTAAATACTACTTCCTCAGCTTGGACTGGAAGCACATGTGAGGCCACCCAGTCAGAGCCTGACAGCTGAACTTCCAGGCTGCAGTCCTTATTGATTTAACCTGTCAGTTTGTCTCCTCACAGCCACCTTCAACATAGGCATTACTCAATTTTCAGTAGACCAAGCTGCAATCTGAATTCAACCAACACTCTGGAAATCAAACTGATTTGATCAAACCTGGATGTTTGGCAAGTTTGAAGGAAACAGACTGTTATATTTTATACTGGTGATAGAGAAGATGAAAATATAGACTAAAAAAGATGGGACAGAACAATTTGCAAGAGTTGTACTACTGACTTTTAAATATTTGCTACATATAGAAGAATTTGAAATCTCAGACAGCCCAAATCCCATTAAAAACACTGCTTCATCTGACCCATTTGGAGTGCTGAAACAGTGAATAGATATGACTGCATATTTAGAAGTATTACAGGCGTTGTATTGGAACAACTGATATAAAAACACGCTATCCCACGCTCCCACTTTTCCCACTATTTGCCAATTCGTAATTACAGTATGTAAATACACAGCAGAATGGGTCTTTGGTTAATCAAATTGATTTAATTGCTGAATCCCCACAGATGAATGTGAACAGTCTTCTCTTTTCTCATTTTTTGTTGGCAAAACATAGCCACACAAATGATAAAAATTCTACCAGAAATGGGAATGCAATTTGAATAACTCTCTCACCGGAGCACTGTTAGAACACCTGTAGTCAGATTCAAAAGACTGTAACAAGGTAATTCCTCAAAATTTTAGTGCTGTAAAGTGTGGTATACCCTAGAGATACTGAATTAATTAGGCCTTTGTAGATTATCAATGTGTAAATGTCTACTTCTTATGGAAATCTGGCATTGTTTTTCATTTTCTAAGTTAATCATTAAAAAGGCAGTAACACAAAAAATATTGCAAAGGGTTCACCAGATATTATTGTTAGTTCATAGTCTGAACATAAAGCTCTTGAAATAGTTATGAGTGTTACTGTTAATATCACATTTAGCACTAGTCATTGGAGCCACATTATCCTGATTGCTTTTGGTAGGTAACTGAATCATATACTCTAAAAAAAGAAAGCCTGAAGATGTCCTTGACAAAATAGTGGGTCATTAAAATTTGATGACTTCACAGGCTAGTGAAAACACATGTAACTTTGAGAGTTTTGGACCTTCATTGGATACATTCATAACATAGGACCCAGGAGTTTGTAATTTCCTCAGGCCAGGTCAAAACCTTTCCCAGGTCCAAGCTTTATATCAAAGCTGGACACCTTCCTGTGCAAGCCCTAGTAAACCCTTCTTTCCATGGGAAGAAGATAAGAGTGCACACTCTTACATGGGTTAGGAGCCTGAAGACTTTGGGTACCAAAATTCCAGAGCATTCCCTACTATCAAACAGAAGTGAAGGCTCAAACCTGATATTTATGATACAATAAACTAAAGTCATTTTTTATAGAAGCTTTTTTCTCTGCTGTACAGAAGAGTACCAGATGTGCATGAAAATTCATGGCCCCCAGCAAAGCTATTGAGCTCCCATGGTCAAAAAAAAAGGTGATCCCAGTCCTTCCATACTCTGGATGAATTTGTGACCATTCTTGTATATTTTACAGAGGGAAAGAGTAGTATTTTTCTTCAACTGTCTTTAAACAAAGACAGTTGTCACTGCTTAATGGGTCCCATTCCACAGACATTCTGTGTGGGCCTGTGAGAGTTAGCTCTTCAGAGGATGCTGAAAGAATATTTGAGTTTGGTAAGGTTTTGGGACACACATAGGTTTTAGGCTCTTCTGCCCTGTGAATTTACTAAGTTGCTTCTAATGACCTTTAAAACATTATCTGGGAAACATGAACACTAAGTCTGGTCCTATAGATCTTAAAGGCCAGGTTCACTTCCACATCCAGAGATCTGCATTTAGATGTCTAAAACTATCTGTATACATGTGAGGTGGAAGATTGAATTCCCACTCTATTAATTCAAAGCCTAGTCAACGTGGTCAGGTGAGTCTAGAGAGTTCTTTGGTTTAGCAAATGGGATGTTTCCTTTACACTGAGTGAACTTGCTGACTAACAGCTCAGTTTATTTGCCTAGACGTATGCATTTGAGAGGCCCTGATAGCCTCCCTGGCCAACTGCTATTAGTCCAGTAGACCTCAACTCCTATGTTACATCTGTCAAGCCTGTGCAGATATCTTAGGTACTCTAGGATGCATAAACATCATTAGCCATCCATAGTTGAAAATCTGAGCTGACCCCTGTTTATACTGTAAAAGACGCTTAGACATTAGCAATACTCCTAGACACTTGCATTTAGATAAATTAACCTAGATTTCTGAGGCTGAAGGTGAACCCTATCTGTGAAACTCAGGGGTTAGTTACCAGCTGAGACAGTGTTGTCAGAATCAGTTTTCAAGTTAGGCACTGATAAGTCCTATTCCAAGGCACCTATTGCCCTTGTTTAGCTCTGTCCATAAATGCTTGGAGTAAACTCAATCAATTCTAGACTACCTGAGCCTAAAAACAGATTTACAAAGGTCAAATAATGCCACTGCTAACTTTTGATCTCAGCAGTTCATGAGAAGGCTGATTTAAATGCTTACTATACGTTTCTTTAAGACTCAGGATGAAATTGCCGCCAGATTTCAATTCTAAACAAAATAAAATTCTTTACATCGCTTTTGTATTTGCTTTGTGTGATAACTACCTTTTCAGCCTATTACTAAACCCAATTAGAAATTCTTACTTGTGCTGCAGTACTTTGCAGAGACTAATGAACAAAGTTTCATAAAATCAGCTTGTGACCATGTGATGACTATTAAAACTTACAAAACCCTTAACAATTATCATAAGGAAATCAACATACTACGGCGTTGTTATAGGGTGCATCATGAACCAAAGTACTTCTAGCTCATCAGAGCTTTGCCTGTTCATGCTGGAGCACAGACCTGGTTTTAAGCAAACAGATGGAATACAAACCTCTGATATTCCTATTCCACTTTGTACAACAAACATGTTTAGAAAGAGGAATACATTGACCTTGAAAGACTATTGCACTGTACTGTGCACTCAGATTTCTTCCTTTCACAACTCCCTTTTCTATCATTTTCTATCAGTGCTATTTATAAAAGCCAGTTGTTAATGTTTTAGTCTTTTGAACTAATGAAATAACTGCCACACACTGTTAAGACAGTTTTATTCTAGTTAAATTATTAGGTTTTAGAAGGCTTTCATACTTTTCTTGCTTTCCACCCTGCTAGTAACACTGTATTCTATTACTTTCTGTCAGCCTGGATATTAATCCTTTTTGTCAGTGTTTTCTGCCCTAGTGTCTCTTCTGGCAACAACCAGAGTTGACCCCTTATAATTGTCCTCCTCCTCCTCCATATTCTGGTTAGAAAACTGAGAGTGTTGTAGCCAGGCTGGTAATTATTTCACAGTTCAGAGATGCTGAGGGACATTTGCTTTAGAGAAGGCCGTGTCTGGAGACTTATATATGCTACACATTTTCAGCAGCAGAAGCTTTCCTAATATCCAAGTCCTTCTGCAGTACTGTTTTTATTACTAATGCCCAGTATTTTGTTTTATGCCTTATTCCTTCTGTATCTATGCTCACAGTATGCCTGTTTTATGTATTGTAGCAGACAGAAAGGCTAGGATCCTTGCTTATTTAGGTATCTACATGTGAGCTATTCACACTAGGCTTTTCTTAGAAAAAACAGATGTCCGTTTTAGCCTGTACTTCACAAAGTCCTCAAAGAAGGTCAGATGAATTGCACCTTAAAACTATGCATTAGTGTCCACTGGCCACAAAAAAAGTTTATATTAACTAACAGAAACATATAAATATATACTTCATGTGTCTATATTTATGCAGGAACCTGACCATAAAATGAACATAAACTATCTAGCATAAATCAGGTGATCTTTAAAAATAAATTTTGCATGCAAGTGGATACCATAAAAACCCATAAAAATAAAAGCAGCAAATTTATTGTCTATTCTTTTATGCTGCTTTGCTTTCTCCACCCTGGCATAAAACATCTATAACTTAACTGTTATTTACTTTTTTCCGGTGTTGAGCATTCGTTGTCCACTGAACATTGCAACAGTGAAAGTATTGTACTTAACAGCCTTTCAATGAAGTAATCCAATAGCACATTCTAGGTGCCTACAGAAACAGAAACATCCTGGCCATAAAAAATAATGCCCTTGAAAAGCTATTTGGAGAAACATTTAGTTCTCTTCAGTCTTTCAGAATGAAGATGTGTTGTATGAGGTATTTTATATATGCAAATGCTTCGTTTTCTTTCTTTAAGTCTTTATAGTACTATTTGTTTTCAAATGAGTTTTGTGGTTGTTTCATGCAGGGAGTGCAAAAGCCAGAGTACATGTCACCATTCGGTGGCTTGTCATATATTTTTCTTTAATAAATCATCACTGAAGATGTGAACAAGTTTAATTTTCACAATGTAAATATTTCCCTTTTCAATTTGTGTGTTTGGATGTGTGTGCCAAACCCAGATTTTCCTAAAAAGCAATAACCTAAAAATCCACAAATTTGGCACAGCACGAAGCTATGCCAAATAATAGTCCCATGGAAAAACTGCAAATTATACAGACCATTTATATTTATGAATCTGGAGCTTGAAGAAATACCCATGTTTTTACTTAACGTTGTTTTGACGCCATATTCAGTGATTTCTCGCTTCTTGGTAACATAATGATGTATATAGACCATAAATGTCCCTCCTGCTGTTTGTCTGCCCAGAACAGACCTTTGAGTAAACAAACAATCTCAAACATAACTAAAGTATCACTATATTCCAAACTTCAGTACAACTTTGAAAACATGAATACTGGAGAGTATCAGTTACATAGAACTGTAGAATCATTTAGGTTGGAAATGGCCTTTAAGATTGTAGAGTCCAATCATTGACCAAACACTGCCAAACCCACTACTACCAAATATGACCATATACCTAATTGTTACATCTACATGTCTTTTAAATAAATTCAGGGTGGTATATAAAACACATAGAGAATAATAATTACTGAGTTGTTACAGTTTTAAGTTTGGAGAATTTTCTCTTTCCCTCACCCACCCGGACCGGGAGTGGAGCCTGGAGCAGAGGGGAGGGGGTGGGGGGAAGGGAGAATTTCCGGGGGAGGGAGGAAGAGAGGGGATGTTTTTACTTTCACTTTTTGGATCGGTTTGGACACACGTGGTTTGGTCGGCGCTGTGTTTGGAGCCATTGTCTACAGCCGTCCGAGGTGCCCAGCTGCATCGGAGCTGTTCTCCGCAGCCTCCCCGTGGATCCTGGGACACCAAGACAAGCCGGTCAGTTTCTCCTTCTTACTGCCTGGTTGCCGCCAGGGCACTCCGTTCTGCGAGCCAAGCCTCCACTCCTAGCCCGTCACCGCCGGATGCCCATGCCCCGCTGCCAGAGCAGACACGATCCCGCACGCACCAGCCCAGTCCATCGGAGCTGCTGCCAACCAGATGGGGTCCGGTCTGCCTCCACTCCCTGCCAGCTGTCCCGCCTGCTGC
>JAWWEU010000001.1:89996039-90013822 GCA_035583155.1 Acropternis orthonyx | reverse complement strand
CCCTAATTTGAAATCTACAGTGAGCCTTGGTGTGGTTAATCGGGTGGGGTCCTTTGCTCTATTGGTCCCCAGATATCAGTTTTCTCTTTCAAACTAAGACATGAGTTTAAAACTCTTTTCCTCTATTTAGTCTACTTTCTCTCTCATGACCATGACATAGTGATTGGAAAATGGAAAAGCTAGTGGAGCCCACTGTCATCCACCTTTTGAACACAGCTCTACCATGTTTTAAGGCAGGTTACAGCCACGGTAGCCATCAATAAAAAGGGAGAAGGGCATTTTTCAGACAAGTTCCAGAAGAATAGTTGGAAGAGACAGGCTCCAACAACATGGATATCTACTATGCCTCATCTTCATCTCAGGTAAATTAGAGATGTCTCTGCATAGTGTTTATCTGCAACAGTGTCAGGAAGCCATGTGGTTTTTGCAACTGCTTTTCACTGGCTTGTTGGGTTCATTGAACCTCAAATAGAGCTCTAAATGGGAGGATTCTCGTAGCGCCCACTAATCCAGCAGGGAATCAGAGACTTCTGATTCAAGGGCATAGAGAATTCATCAATTCTGTGATGAGTTCTATTGTTAAGAGGTTATGATCACACATTAAAAAGACTGGACTTACTGAGTTTCTTTCTGTTGCAACTGAACTAGTTTGATGTAATATCAACTGGATTTATGCCTCAGCTACTTACTAGAACAAAAATTCTGTGACATAAATGGTCTTCCAACACATTAGAAAAAAATGGATTAGAAAATAAAAATGTGCTTTCTGGAAGGGTCAATGCAACAAAAAATAAAAATCTTTAATCATCCTTGCTTGTTTTATGTGCTGGAAAACAGTCAAGCTTGGACTGTTCTAGGATATACACCTCAGTCACAAGAGCAACTACACAGACTAACACAGCCTTTCTGCGATCTGTGCAGATGCAGCTCCCATTCATCTACTGTCTGAAGTAACCTCTTTTATCACTAACTTAGTGTTAATGCGCTACCCTGATGTTGTATCTCTACTACTTCTGAGAGAGCAATAAAGACATATTCTAGAAGGAATACAGCTGACATGCCATGTGTTCCAGTTACTGTGTCCTTTCAGCCAGTACAATGGAACAGTTAAATAAAGGCAAAGGTTCAACAGTTTCCCAGTATTATGCAACCCTATTTCCTCAGGAGTAGAACTTGTGGTACAGTCTGTCCTGTTGACTCTCAGTTCATCTAGATCTAGGCCTTTGATCTTCAGGGCTCACTGTCATAAATGGGACTCCAGTCACAGAGCTTTTTGGAAAAAGACCTCACACCCTTTCACCCCAAATTCGAGGCAGCACTGTTGTCCAACTGAAACCTAAGAAAAATAAATTGCTTTGTCAGTTAGCCAATAAAAACTTGAAGCTTTAAGGAAATATATCAGGGAGATTTCATATTTTCATTTTCTCAGTCATATTTCTTTACTCTTGCTCCTCTCAATTTGTTATTTTTGGCCACATTGCTGGATCTGCTCTATTTCAGTTCTGTGGACTTCAGGAGATCTATAACTATTATTTAAGAACCAGAGTTTTGTCAAAGCAGTACAACCCAATTAATCTTGTTTCTTGCAATAAATCTAATAAAAATTGAGGTTTGGAAAATGTATTCATGTTGTGAACAGTAGAAACAAACCACCGAGGCAGGCTTAAATGTCCTCTGACTGGTTAAAGCTTTTTAATGATCTAATTTGCCCTAGAGCAAACAGTCACCACATTTTGGCCATTGTGATTTCCAGCACTAGTAGCCACAGAAAAGCAAAGTTCCAAGAATAACATGATTTCTGAGGACACTGATGTTTAGGTGATTGGCTTTAATTATCAGACTTGGTGATTATTCTCAGAACTTATACCACAGTTACTAACATGTTGTTTTGATTAAAGAGAAGACTGCCAGAAGCAAGTTAATAGCTGGGTTTGGAGTGATTCTCTGTTCTTCAAAGTATTTTCATTATCAGACAATCAGCTTGCAAGCTTCTTGCATTAGCTCCATGTGTATATCAATATCTTCCTATGACATGTTCATGCATAGTCCTCCTCAGAGATCAGGGGTACTCCTTTGCAAGAACATTTACTAATCAGACGCCAGGATGTTGGCATAAATCTCTGAACTCCTGTCCCATGAAACAATGTCAGACACACTGTGCATGTATTTTACTGAATGGAATTCCATCAAAACATGTACATCAGGGTGTGGCTCCTCTTGATAGAAATATAACAAACTAATTACTTCACTGGTGTTTTATGCAAATAAAAAGTACAAGAGCATGAGACTATTCAACAGAAACAAGCAGCCCTACCTCCTCTTTACCAGCAAGAAATCAGCAAAAATGCATTCCTAGTAGAGGTAAGGAAAGAGCCTTGGCAAGTATAAATACCCTTCAACAGGAAGTCCTTTAGTCTCTTAGAAGAGAAATTTCAGCACTGACAAAACCAAGACCACAAGAGCATCCACAAAGATTCTTGAAATTAATCCTTCCTGATTTAAAGTGGAAGACAGCAAAATTTTTATTGAATCGTCCTACTGCTCTCAAATTATAATGTGCTCTACTAGATTGCAGGTCAGTCACACCAATCTGGAGGATATTATTTTTTTTTTCCTTTTTCCCCCCACTTATTCTTTTCATTCCGACAGCACTATTGATGAAGACCTCAGGAAAAAAATACCAGTGCCCAAGACACTTTGATGGCCTTTCCACTGTGTAATTATACTTATTCTTGATAACACTAAAGACATGCCTTATTGGTAGTGGCACAGGCTGCTTTCCTTTTCACAGAGAGATGGATTGTTTCTGCAGGCCTTGATGGCCTTCAAATTATCTGAGCACAGAAAAGAGAGCAGAGTGAATTTTATTTTAACTCATTTTATTTCTAAATTTATTTCCCAGTAGCTAGAAGGTGATGACTGCCCCAGCAGTCAAGTCAATTGTTATCTGTGGGACTTGATTATGTTTAGACCCAGTCTCTCATTTTGAGCAAGACACAGTTAATGAGGAGAGAAATGAAAAGTGCATTGAGTCACAGTGTGTTTGTGGTAATTTGTGACACATTCACTCTACTCAGTTCTTTGTTTATTCCTTCCCCCCTCCATGCAGGTCCTGTAGAAAAAGGAACAGATAAGCGAATTCAGTGGTAGACAGTTAAGGGTGTTGAAAGTAATGAATCTATATCTCTCTATCTCTTTCCCCATTGTTGGCAGTAATTGGAGCAGTGTTCATCTATACAGTAAAATGCCAGTGAAGCCCATCTTAATGAAACATCTTTTTTTCCATTATTTTGCAACACATTTTTCATTGACACTGCTAGTTTTTATTTTCACTATATGCCTTTTTTTTTTTTTGCAAGCTCTTTGCCACTCTTCTAAATAATAGTCCATTAAACAGTTCACAGTGTGTGTTCTGTAGAAATGTAAAAAAGTGATTGGATGATACTAATTAAGGAGAGATTTTGTTTCCACTTACTGCAGATCAATGGTGGGTTACAATAAAGCTGCATTTTTGTGATGAGTTTAAACACAAAAGAACAGCTGTGCTAAATACATATTTCAAGGCTTACAGGTAGGTCAAATAAATCTTTCTTTCTTTTCTTGTCTATTTTAAAACTATAGCAAAAACTGTATGTGAAGAGTAGTAGTAAAATAAAAGAAGCAAATTTCTCACTGCAGATATTTTTCACTTGCGGTAGCAGAAACTGCTAAATCAGGAATGCCAATTGCAATGCGTTGAGATCCTGTTGGCTTTTAATTTACTCTATAGCTTACTACGCATTCATTTTAATGAGACTTTTTTCTCCTGTTTTCTACAGTTGTCACTCTAAGGTATCCCCTCTCTGATATATGGCAGTGCTAGATATAAGAATAAAATATATTAGTGTGAAAACTCTTCCTGTGTTTGAACCCACAATTCTTCCTTTAATCTTAAATTATTCTGAGCAAAAAGATTTAACCAAAATCTCCATACAGAGTTATGTTCATATGCAAAGACAAGTGGCAGCTCATTCCAGTCAGATCAATTAAAATAAAAATTCACTATTCATTGGCATTCCTTGATCAGCACAAACAAAATTCAGAGCAAATTCACCTCATTGCCTCCAAGTAACATAATGAATCCTGAACACATATGACAAGGAACTAAAAGAGAAAATGCTTTTCAGGCACTTGCTCTAAATATTAAATGCACAAAACTGTTTTGAAATCAGCTCATTCTATTTCAGAAATGTATTTTATTTAATATGGGATTCTAGATAAGGAACCTATAAGCACCCTGTTTTAATCCAAATCATATCAATATAAAAAGCAGACAAGAATTTGTCTCAAGGAAGGTTTAGGTTAGATATTAGAAAAAGGTTCTTCACCCAGAGGGTGGCTGGGCACTGGAATAGGCTCCACAGGGAAGTGGTCACAGCACCAAGTCTGACAGAGTTCAAGAAGCACTTGGATGATGCTCTCAGGCACATGATGTGACTCTTGGGGATAGTCCTGTGTGTGCCCTTTTCAGAGGTGTATTTGTGTTTTTAAGAAAGTTTTATTTGTATGTACTGCTCTTGATACTGCTACCAGTAGTCAGACCTCCTGCACAAAGACAAAAACATCCATGGCTATTGTGACAGGCCTGCTGTAAGTCTGAGCACTACTCGTGCATAAACACATGGACAGTAACACCTGAGCTCCATGCCTTACTCCACACTGGGTCAGTCGCCTGTCTTTTCCGCCAGTCAGGTAGAGCTGATGTTTTCTTAATGTCATTATTGAAATGCCTTTTTTCTTTACACACCTTGAAATACAAACAATGCCATTTTACATCACATTTTTGGTCCAGAAAGATGCTCTGTTTAGCCTATGCATCAGCTGACTCATCCCATGAAAGAAAAGACTATTCAGTCACAAAGTCTGAAGTCTTGTAGGGGGGTTTACAGAATTTAAAAGCTGTGCTGAGACCAGAAAATGTTCAGCGAAGGCCTGTTTTCAAGAGTGACATCCATTCTCAAACTGAAAACAAAGACAGTGGGAAAGCATTCTCCTAGTTACAGGACACAGTTCCAATGAATAAAATGGTCTTTAAAACATGCACTACTGTGCACCCCACACTGTTTTTACTGCTGTTATGAACTGGATAGATTAGGGTGAGTAGCACCATTTTTAGTTTAATTTTGCTCAGTGTCTCTGTAGTTGTAGAATCCACATGTAGAGAAACTCTTTATCCAAGCATAGGTTATCACTTGTCTTCTCACAGCAATTTATACAAGGAAACTTCTCCTGGTATAATTCATTAAAAATTAATCAACCCATTTCTGTGCAAATCTCTATGACATGTGTTCTTTGATGCAGTGAGTGCTGAATAGTCTTTTCTTTATTATGAAATGACACAAATGGAACTTTCTAATTGGCTGTCAGTGATGTCATATCCAAGTAAATGCACAAGTCGGCTTATTTCTCTTATTATGAACATACACTGTGACAGAGTCTGAGTTTCTGAAGAGTTCCTGTACCTCTGTGGTAATGTAGTGGGTTGACCCTGCCTGGACAACAGGTACCCACCAAAGCCTTTCTCTCACTCCCCTCTGCAACTGGACAAAGAAAAGAAAATATAACACAAAGGGTTCATGAGTTGAATGAACTGAATATAATGAAGGGTTCATAAGGACCGGGAGAGATCACTCACTGATTACCACCAGGGCCAAAACAGGCCCAAAAGGGGGTATTAATGAAATATATTACTAACAGAACCAGAACAGGACAATAAGTAAAATAAATCTTAAAAACATTTTCACCCCACTGCTCCTTCCTTCCTAAGTTCTATCTCCTTCTCCACAGCGGCGCAGAGGGACAGGGAATGGGGTTACAGTCAGTTCATCACAGGTTGTTTCTGCCACTACTCAGAGAGAAGAGTCCTTCCCCTGCTCCCCATGTGGTCCCTCCCATGGGAGACAGTCCTTCATGAACTCCTCCAATGTGAGTCCATGCCACAGGCAACAATTCTTCAGTGTGGGTCACTCTTCCATGGGGTGCAGTCCTTCAGGCACAGGCTGCTCCAGAGTGGGTCCCCAACAGGGCCGGAAAACCTGCTCCAGCATGGGCTCCTCTCCCCCATAGGTCAGCAGGTCCCTGACAGAACCCTGCTCCAGCATGGGCCTCCCACAGGGTCACAGACTCCTTTGAGCATCCACTGATCTGCGGTGGGGACCTCCTCCACAGGCTGCAGGTGGATCTCTGCCCTCCCATGGTCCTCCATGGGCTGCAGGGGCACAGCTGCCCCACCATGGGCTGCACCACGGGCTGCAGGGGAATCTCAGCTCTGGTGCCAGGAGCACCTCCTGCCTCTCCTTCATCTGCAGAGTTGTTCACATGTTCTCAGTCTGCTCTTCTCTGGCTACAATTTTCATCTGCTCAATAATTTTTTTTCCTCCTTCTTAAATATGTTACCACAGAGGCACTCCTATCACTCCTGATTGCCTCGGTCTTGGCCAGCAGTGGGTCTGTCCTGGAGCTGGCTGGCATTGGCTCTGCAGGACACTGGGAAAGCTTCTGGCAGCTTCTCACAGACGCCACCCCTGTAACCCCTGCTGCAACCAAAAGCTGGCTACACAAACCCAATACGGGTAGTTAGCATCACTTTGCTGGAAGGATTACAGTTATGCCTCTACTAAGACAAACTCACCAGTGAGTTTTCCTGTCTTTGTTTGCACGTGGGGGATACTTTTCCTTCTTTCACTTAATACTGAGTTTCTAACTTTTCCCACAGAGGAAATGTGCAACTTACTGAGTGAAAATAGCAACACCTTTCTTAGGCATCTTTTCAGGGCTCTCTTTCTGGGTGGTTTTGTGGATTCTGTTAAAATCAACAAGAAATGTGGTCACATTCATATATAACTCATAGTTAACAGACTTCAGAAGTTTCAGCAACACAACCACTAACAGTGTGTAGCCAAGAGACATATGGAAATAGTAAGACTTTGTTCTTATGTTTTTCAGCTTATTTAGGTATTTGGTTGAGTGCCTCGTTAATGCAGAAAGATTGCCACATTTCCAGCCTTTCCAAGAGGGTCCACTTGCATTGCAGGAGGATGTGCTCTCCAAAGAACATGCTTTGGCAGGACACTGCTGCTTTCATTTGTTTTTCTGTGTTACCTGCATTATACACTTACAGATCTCAGATAAAGAGCAAATGTTTTGCTATTAGGAGCCGCCTTCCAAAATCATGTGGCAAAATGCCACATCCTCTAGTTCTAATCCATACAGCTCTCCAAAACAAGATTACAAATCCATGACTTCTTTACTACCTCAGCTCCTAACTACTTTCTTCCAACTTCATAAGCAGCTCCCCTTCCACGTGCAACTTTGGCTTACACGCAGCTTCACAATCCCTTGTCCCCAGACCTCCACAGTCTGACATGACAGCTAGGACTACCCTCATGAGCACCACAACCTCTCTTCCACTCTGATCTCACATGAACTCTCATCAGCCCTTTCTGATCAGTCCCAACCAGGTTTGTCAGGAGAGAGGCACTGCAGACCTATGCTGTTGCTGGGGAGAGCAGAGATGTAAGCATCCTCTAGGGTGGTCTGCTGAAGGCAAGGCCATAATCCAAGCTTCAGCTCTACACCTGGACTCTCTCCCATCACATGCCCTTTATGTTAGGTAGTGCTGTGTTTAAGCTATACAAAGTAGCAAAAGATAAATACACCACGGAGACTTCAGCTCTTTAGGTGATTTGCTTATAGGATGCTCTCCAGATGCCCATGATTATTACTAATGATATACACAATGATAATTCAGCTTTGGTAATTCTTATTCTCCAGGGCTGGGGAAAAAAGTCATAGAATGTAATGTGTAGTAATCCCAGCTGATGGAGCTAGCATGGTGCTACCAAAAGTGAGGGTGGAGTTCAGTAATCAGAGTTTGTCACTACTTAATTAAAATATTATAAACAGTGAATGCAAAACATAGCTTGAGAGAGAGATGTCAGTGGCTTTTGCCAGTATCAGGTTGTCCTGTCTTCTATTCTGAATATTCCTTGGTTTTCTTTGTCTTAAGAAAAATAAAAGGCAGATTTCTTTCCCTTTTTACTCCCCTTTTTGTTCCTATTCTTTCTTTTTCTTCTTTCTGATAGACAATGGTTTAATTGAAAGAATAAAGACACCATATGATTATATCATTTTCTAATCCAATTACAGATCTTTGATATGGGCCCTTATCTTTTTTGTTCATGCAGTGATATACAGATCCATGGTTCTTTAAACTTGAAAATATCTTTACTTTTCAGTTCATGCCTTTACCTTTCCTTTGCATTTCAGTAAAACACAAATGTGTAATATTTAATTATTTGATTCCTATCTTATGAAAGGAAGATTAATAGAGACATTAATGAATACAGTAATGTAATCATCAGTTAACTTTCCTAGAATAATTTGATTGGGATTTCATTTTAGAGTATAGGGTGAAATCATGTCTCCAGTAAAATTACAGCATTCCCATAAGACTTAATAGGACCAGAATCTCATTATCTACTTTCTGATGAGCAGCAAATTTCTAGTATTTGGCTTTATGGTCATTTGACACCAGTGGAACAGCTTTGTTGTTATAATGTGTGTTAAACTTGAGAGGACTATTCTCCCAGCTGACCTGCCTGTTAATAAAGAGTTGGAAAGAGGAGAGGTCTTTACCACAGCCTAGAACTGGAGTAAGGACCAACAGCACAGCTAGGCAGCAGCAGCTGCAATGGTGTATATTGAAGCAGTCATACTCACCATTAATTGCTTAATTAATTAATTGTGGGCGGTCCCGTGGCGTAAAGGAGAGCACTCTGGACTCTGAATCCCAAGGGCCTGAGTTCGAGTCTCAGTGGGAATCGTCTCCTGGGCAGTTAAATGTCTCCCTAACATCGGATCCCGTCAGATCTCGGATGCTCAGCAGGGCCAGCCCCGGTTAGTACCGGGTTCTGTAGCCAGTCCCGAGGATTTCACTGTCACTGTCCGAGCTCGCTCGGCCATGGCAAATGGACCTTAGGACTTAAACGGTGGGGCCAGTTCTGCGCACGCTGTGCCTCACCTAAAAAATCCACTGCGCAGGCTGGAAGGGCACGCCCACGTGGGGAGAGCCCTTCCCAAGATCTTCGTTCGTGAAGTCTGGCCATACAATACATACTCACCTTTAGGGATGTTAAATTCATCTTCATCAGTCCTTGAAAGCTGTCCATGCCCACTGGTGACAAAAAGAGTATTGAGCACATGTACTTTTTTGTTAAAAATGATATGCTTGTTCACCTACTCTACCTTCTTATAGAGTTTGAGATTGTCCTGTAGGGTAAATTTAAAAGTTTAACTCTTAAATCTCATGCAGGATTTATGGAAGTAGTAGAATTCTTTACAGAATACAAAGGAGGCATAAAAAAAGTTTTGTGATCCTTGTTTTGGTCTTTTAGAGCTAATTATTTGTTTCAGGAAACCCTGCCTTGCCCACCTATCTTTGAAATTAGCAGTGTCTGAAATTCTAGTCCAAATGTTCCATTTTCTATTTTACTTTTTTTCTTTTCTTTCTTTCCTTCTTTCTTTTTTCTTTTTTTTTTTCCCCAGCTGCTGTTTGCTCATTCTTCCCCAACTATATTGGAACAAGTCAGCAGCCTTTTCATGGCTTAAAGAACTAAAGCAGTTACAAACAGTTGTGAGTTGTAACTATAAGAAAAACCAGTCACATGTGAGCAGTAGTGCTACAGTACTGTCCCTCCCAAAGGTGGTTGCTGAAGTTCTTGTTGGTTTAATAAAGAAAATAACAGTCTAATCTAGTTCCTTTTGCTCTTACCATGAAGATTACAAGAATTAAGGATCATGATAGGGACCCCAAAAGACTTTTTTTCCTTGCTCTTTTGCAAGCACCTTTCAAAGCTAGCCTCCTGAAAGACCACAGAAACCCCAAAGCTGGACTTTCAGATGTACTACAAGACATTAAAATTTTCAACTTGTCATCAAGACTGGTTAAAGAGACAGAATGGCCATGAAGACTGTGAGCAAGAGTATCCAGGAGAGGACAGGGCAGTAGTCATCAGTGACAGGTTGACTTTGAACCGTTTGCTGTGCCATGGCTGCCTTCCTTGCCCTTCATGGTGTACCTACTTTTTCAGACTATCAGTGCCTAGTTAATTAGCATACACAGTGGCAGCCTTCATGTGCTTTTAGTTGGAAAAGGATCAGATAAAAATTTATAGTAGAGATGTGTGTACATGTTGACACAAGTGAAAAATAATGGAAGTTTAGAACAATATGGAATAAAACCAAGAAGAGTAAAGTTATTACTATGAAGACAGTACAAAGATGGGAGCAGTATGTTGTTATACATTGTAAATGCAAAAAACTATTGTCTTGAAGGTTTTGAGTTTCTTCTGTGCTTCCCTTTACGTTCTCAGGCCAAGCTTGGGGATAGCCAATGAAAGCCCCAGTGGTTGCTACTGCACAGGCAATTGAATGCAAAGGAACTGTGTAACACAATTGCGTCTTAGTAAAATAGAAAATACCCTCTGGAGTCTTTTTAAGTATCTTGATATGTTGTTCCAGGATGACAGTTGTTATGTGTTGGGAATTTCACTATCTTCCAGCTGTTCTTGTTTTGTGTATGTTTCTTTTAAACCTCTGCTTTTTGTCCCTCTTGCATTCCACTGTTAAAACAGACCTTTTAAAAAAAAAGGGGGAGTCAGTGCTATTTATAAACCTCTGTTGCAGATAGGCTCCCCTGACTGAAAGGTGCTCCCGAGTTTAAGATAATTTATGGCATCAGAATTGCTTCCTTTCTGCCTAGCATAAGCCTTAGGTCCCACAAGATAACATGGTCATGAGTTCTTGCAGTCTTCTCCTGTCTCTTTGGAAAAGTCTCCTGCCAGAGAAGAAGGATTTTGATGAAAGGCCCACTGCCTTGGGCATAACTGTCAGAGTTTAGGTAGCAGGGAGCTGCAGGGTGCCCTGTATGGAAAGAAACCACAAACTGTGATAGTCACAGACAGGTTCAATCAGCTCTGAAACTGATGTAAGTAGCCTATTGGGTGTCAAAACTGCAGCCCTTCAGGGGAGCACCCCATGCCCCTCAGCTCTGACATGTTTATTAAAATGCTGCAGCCATCAGGGGCATGATAGACATGGAGACGTCCTTTGGGACTTGTGACTGGACACATGCAGAGGCAGAAGCTGCTAAGGACTTGGCTGGAGACACCCTCTTGGAAGGTGGGGCTCCACGATGGAAGTACCTTCTATGGACTGCGGTCATGGGCAACCCACAGCAGGGAAGCAACATTCCAGAGGGACTGCAGCTGTGGGTAGGGACAGCCTTGAGGGACTTTGGAAGTGGGTGACTCAGAGTGAGGACACCCTTCAGAGTGAGGATACCCTTAAGGGATTGCAGCCATGGCTGACCCATGCTGGGGCAGAGGAAAACCATTAAGAACTGAAGAGAAGCAGACAGAAACCATTAAGCACAAAACCCAAAATCTTCTGGACCACATGTTTCCTCACCTAAGAAACTGGAATGATCTGAGTGTAATTCACAGCAAAAATACAGGAGACAGAGATCAGAAAAGTAGGGAGGAAAGATTTGGCTTCATGTGAGTCCAGAGAAAGGAGGAATCTCTTTAGTTTTTTGTAGGTGTTTTTACTTAAGACTTTGCTCACTTGTTGATGGGTTCTTTTGTCAAAAACCAAATCATTGACTAGAAATTTGCATGAAGTGGTAATAAAATAAATATAATTTAATAAATAAAATAAAATAATTTCCTGAGTCTAGATTGTTTACCCACTACAGGCACTCTGATTATGGTTTTCACGACAGATATGCACCAGTTTTAACACTTTTTTGCCTGTTTGCTTAGCTAATGTTCATTCTATATTTTCAGCTGATGTTTAAGCAAAATACTTAGCTTTTCTTATGGAATAAACTGCATTTCAGCCTAACTACTTCAAGTTCAATTTAGCAACATTTTATCTTTCTCTGAAAATGATTTTACACATACATGCAAATGGAACAAAATAATAAGTTCTGCAGACTGCAATTTTCTCTAACCAAAAAACACGGTAATTTTGTAACATGGTAGAAGAACCACAGTAAACTGGTTTACCTTGCAGTAAACTCTTATGCTGTTAACAAATGGATTTTAGTGTATCTTGAAGTATTTGTCAGCTTACAAGGGCATAAAATGCCCGAAAACTGAAAAATAAGTTCAAATATATAAATCATGATCAGTTTCCCTTATCTGGCAAAATTAGGACCTAGCTTTGAAATTCCTCCATGGTCCATATTCAGGAAATCATCTATACTTGTGTTAGTAGGAGTCAAACATCAGTTTACAGTTAAGCACCTGCTTAAGTGCTTTTTTGGGTTATGTTCAAAAATGCAATGTGTTCATGTTCCTCATGTGTAGATAAGGGTCAGATATAAAATTAGAAGATAAATTTAGATTCCAGTCACCTTCTCTTTAATTATTGAGTACTCAGATCAGAACTTCTATATGAGACCATCTGGGCAGTGGCATTTTTAATACAGTCATTTATTTTTATGCTTCATCACTGGATCTCATGATTTGAAGGTCTATGTTTTTAAACAGTATCAAAACAAAGATGACAAGGTTCCTCATTTACTGGCTTAAGGAACATAAATTATCACTGAGGAAGTACTGAATGAAGTGTATTTACTATTTTGAGCTCATGGAATTTTGGTTATCCAAAAATATCAGGAAAGTATTTCTTTTGCTAAAAGAATTCTAACAAATTATTTACAAAAACCAACTTTTTTTTTTAATTGCAGTATGTTATTAGAGTGTCTTCAGTGTAATACAAATTAACAAGAATATATATATATATTATTCTTTACATTCATTAATGTCCTTTTAAATATCAATGCATCAGTTGCCAGAGAGATGGACAGATTATGTGAACTTCAACAGAACATCTGCTTCAAAGTGCATATGCTGTAATTTATGACCATTTCAGTATCACAGAACTGTTGCCAAATTTAACAGAATTCAGTACTTCCCTAAAGATTTTAGCTTTAAAAAAAATATGGCATCTAAGAATAAAATTACAGGTGCGATGTTATTTATGTTAAGAGACTGAACAAAGATGGAGGTAAAGTGCCCTTAAGATAGCAATCATAAAAATCAAAGGGTTGGGTGTTTTGGGGAGAGGGGATGGTTATAAGTAGGTAATTCTTCAACAGAAAATGTTGCCTGATACCAGAAAAAATAAAAATATGAACTTTTAAACTGATTTCTGCAAAATTAACAAAAACATCCTCTGCTCTGTTGCCAGTTACTGGATGGTGAAATGCTCTTGCAAAGTTTTAGAGTTGAACAACACAGTGTCACAACAGTATGGATTGACATCTGCCTCTGTCGGGTTTTTACAGCTTGCACAAAGGAGGATGGAGGCACACTACCACATAGGGAAACCTACCATTTGACAGAAAAGAGCATTTTCTGACCTGACCAACAGTGCTGGGACTTAAGTGAAGGCTCCCCAGAGTGGATGGTCTAAAACATTGATTCATTATTCTGTTTAATCTTTATGGCTGCAAAGGGAGAGATCCTCCTTGATTTACCATCTGACAGACTGCCAACTCAAGAGGTCCCTGATCACTGGTTCTCCACCAAACTGATAAAACAAAACAAAAAACCCTACTACCCATGACACACAGAATTAGCATAAGGTTCAAGTGAAGAATGGAAATAAAAATCACAAAGGACTGAACTCGGTATAGGGAGAAGTGGCTCTCAGGGAGTTATTCATAACTTCCTACTTTGGGAATGTATGTGCTGCTTTCCAGGCCCCATATGTAATGCAGCCTCGAGGGATGGAGGGAGTGGGGAAGCAGCGGAGAACCGCTCAGACCCTCTACATGCTTCCCACTCACCCTCATACCAGCTACACAGCACTGCATTTCGTGTGCCATTGTAAACTGATGGTATAGGCCAGATAAATAATGTATTGACACCTATTACCACTGTAGATGAAGGCAACCTAGAGGGACATTGGGGTGTTGGAACCAGATAATCTTCAAGGTCCTTTCCAATCCAGGCCATTCTATGACTATGACTAACCAAGATGGAAACAGCTATTTTGTAGATGCAGAAAGGCAAAGAACACTAATTTCATTCTGTATGTATGCCAGTATTTGGTCACGCATTACTCCTGATAGTAATGGGGTGGTGCAGTGTGTACACATGGGAAGACGTGAATAAAACAAAACTAAAGGCACATGGTTATATTCACTGGGGGTGAGAAAATGCTATTCCTGGGTGAAGCGAGGGCCAGCTTTCCCTGTGTGCTGGGAAACCATATGCTGAGGAAAAGCCCAGAATGAGGCCAAAATATCAGCACCAGCTGGCGTCAGGATCAGACTCACTGAAAGCTCACACACAGCACAGGATGGGCAGGCAGGGCTGTCAGAAGGCACCAGGCCAAGACCAGCCCAGGATGTGGGACCAGGACCAGGCAGGACCTGGCTCAGTAGGAACTATGGCCAGGCAGGGCAGGGCTGTAGGGAGCTGGAGACTGGCCCTGCTGCAGCATCACTGACTGCCCTGTGGTGTAATATCAGGTCCTGGCCCCTGGGCAGGGTCGGGGGTGTCTAGAGAGGGAAGGTAGGCAGGACCAGGAAGGGCTGGTGGTAGCCTCAGAACCCTGAAAAGCTACACCAGTACCATTATACACTTTTGGTAAGCCAGTTGGGAGGGTAGGAAAGGACAGGTGTCAGAATGAAAAGGTCACAATGCATAAAGAGATGTCCACATGAGGAGAACCAGCTGAGGCCCCCTAAGAGGTTAAAAGTCCACTCAGCAGAAAAGAGCATCCAGGCATACAGTATCACCTGACAGAGAAACCTTAGGATGCTTCTGACACAGCCCAGGACTGATCCTTGCTGAGATTGCCCCAGAACGAAGCTATGTGAATACAATGGGAGGATAAAGCCTCCCTTGCCCAAGGACAACTCTTCATAAGCAGATTTTCCACATGGTGGCAAGTTACCCAGGAAAAGAACAACATAAATGCTCAGAGAAAATCAACTGACTCACATTTTTGCATAACATTTCCTGTCACTCTCAGTAAGTATCCTCTGTATTGTCAGAGAATGAGGAACTCTGGCACTGTAACCATAAAAAATTTAAATCATACAAAGGCAATCTGAACATTCATAGTAAATTAATATTCTTCATTTCCGGTTAAACCTCAGTGCTTTATTTGCATTTATCTCTCTGACTGTATTTCTGATTCTCAGGTACTGTAGCCTATATTAACAGTCACTTTGGGTTTAACATCATTAAACGTTCACTGTCAAGTCCCAACAAATCCCACATTCCCCTTGTCTCTCAGGCTTAAAAAACTCATTTAACACTAAGGGCTAATTAATTAACTGGATTTTCCTATATTTAGTAGAGACTACCCTAAACCTTAGAACCAAACCCCACTGAAATTTAGTTCACTGAGGCAACCTATAATTATACCAAACCAGATTTAACCACTGTTCTAATTTATATTTATTATACCAATCCAGATTTAACCACTGTTCTAATTCATATTTATTATTACAGTAGCATTATGTATTGTTATTATTATGAATATGCTCATAAGGAAAATTGCACAAGATACAGTATACAAGTATATTGTAACATGAATGTACTTTGTCAGGAAGAAATCCAGAAGCAGTTTTTGCCATGGCCATTAGAACAGGTTTTCCCTCTGAATGAAGGAATACAAAAAGTTCAGGGTGAAAAAGAAAGACAAATGCATGATTTAACAAATTGGTAAACTCCAGGAAAAAGATCTCGCTCAATTTTTATACCACATTCACAAAAGTTCTCACACACCTCAGGATGGTTGATTAACTTTTTTTAATGTTGGCAAGCAGTTGTATTGTCCATGGTGGCTTCTGCAAAATTTATTTTTGTCTACTATCCTTTATAGATGTTTTCTAGATAAACATATGAGTTCAAAAAGGAAACCAAAGAGGTGTGTGGCTGTTGCTACATGTAGGGTGATTCACTGTGCTGAATTAGCAATGAAGCACAAACGGGGCATATAGCACTGTATGGTTATGAACATCTGCTTCAGGTGAGTTGGTAGGTCACAAAGGACCATCATCTGCTCCCTCTATGCTCAATGTAAGCTCTTCTTCTTCTGACATAACTAGAAACTAGTCTGGAGCTTCACACAGCTATAGAAGAAAACATCCTGAACAGAGAAAGCTCACTCTTTTAGAAACTGACACTTTTTTGGTTTTGCAAAACTAGTAAAACATTATTTGTAAGATTTTAAAGTTTCCCAAGGAGAAAAAAAAAAAAAAAACAAAACACAGCCGAATCCTCACTAGTCTTTACTGTGTGAAACTCTGTTTCTTTTAGAAGAGAGAAACATTTCAGTATGTTTCATAGTGACCAGCTTCTTCAGGTATTCCTATGTCCTGAGATGCTGTGCCATGTAGAAATATGAATAATTTCACCCCATGAGCTTCTGCATCTTCATGAGTCTGCAGAGGACTATGAAAAGATACAAATGTAGATCTTTGCAGAAATCTAGCTGTATAATTCCTGATTATACCTGTGCATTACAGTGCTTCTGGTGTGGAACCCACCTTTGGTATCTCTCAACAGTCCAGCCTTGTACCCTTAAAAGGTCACTCTCAATGGAGTATTCAGATAATGCATCAGAGATGGAAATATATGTTCAATTCCTAACACTACTGATCGAGAAGGCAACTTTTACAAGGTGGACTCAAATACACCCATAACAACAGTCTGTTCGCAATCAGTACATAATTGGGCACAACACTCTACAAGAACCAGCTCTCCAATTGGTCTTACTATTGTGAGGCTGTGGTAATTATACCCATTGGAATAGCAATGCTGATCATTTTCCACTTGGGCTCTACAGTGAAGAAATTGGTAAATACCGCATGTATTTCTGCATGTTATTTTTTGAGTGCATTTAGTTTTGCTCAAGGCAAGGAAAAGTCTTTTGAAGCACAAGTGAATATTTGAGCCCATTAAGAAATGCTGGGCTGGGACATTCAGACCTCATTGCTGGTAGGCAGGCACATGGAGTTAGCACTGTATATCTGATAAAAACAGAGGAGCAATGCTGTTTAGAACAGGAAATAAGCTAGTAAGTAAGAAAATACAGACTTAAATTACAATATGGGGTAACCAAAACTATGGAAATGTTAATGAACTGTATTCAGCAGAGGTAAAGTCAGCAGGGAGGAAAACACCAGTACCTGGCTGTGGCTTAATTGTTACTTTGCAAGTGTTTATATGCTTTGCGTCTAATGAGTGCGGATTGGGAGTCCAAGACTCAACTAAAAGTACTATAAGCAAAACAGAGGAGTACAAAGGCAAGGAGACAGCATAATAAACCTTGTGCTCTAGGGCATTATGATTGTGCAAACATCATGCCATATATAAGATATCTCCAGATCTAAAGGAGTAACCACCAAAGTTAAAGTGAATGTCTAAATTATTCTGCAGGATATTCTGAGATGCAAGATGAAATGTAGCCGAGAAGAAGGTAAGAAGAGGATATTCCTTATCTCAAAGGCCAAAGTACTGTACATACAATAGAAATTTGGCATTGCTATCAATATACGTTTAGTGTTGAAAAGACTTTACTTCAGAAGTAAAGTGTGCTACAGAGAATGTAAGGATTCCTTCAGAGCTGTAATTTTTCCTTTTGTCACTAGCCTGGGTTTATTTAGCAGCAAGCTGCAGGTCTCCGTGTTAAGGTCTTAGTAGACTAAGGATCAG
>JAWWEU010000001.1:89964571-89987412 GCA_035583155.1 Acropternis orthonyx | reverse complement strand
GGCCTAGCTATATGTGGCTTTGGGCCTATCTAAAACTAAAACCTTAATCTGAGTTTTTTGGGATTTATCAAACCCATCACAGTGGAACACAGTTTTCTGATTGAGACAAATCCTGTGAAGAGATGCAGACTTTGGAACTCTCCTTGTCACTCATCAAATTTCATGACCTGCAAAAATTATCTACTGAAATAATTTTAAGAAAGGGCAGGTATGCCTGGTATGTCGGGTTTTTGCAGATGAATAATGAGGAGTAAAAATTGTGCTACCACTGATGCTACAGAAAGCATCCATGTAGTAGTCAAGGACCTAAAGCTGCCTTCATAGGAAATAAATTAAATCTTTGATTCCTCCCTTAACTCTGTGGGGTGCGGTGGTAATTACATAGGAAAATGTTTGTTTCTGGAGGCAAAAATCTAAAAATCTAAATTTCAGATAGCAGTAAATAGTTTTTGTATAGTTTTTGTAAATAGTTTTAGTATGAATGAAAGCATGAAGCTGTGGGATGTACTACCTAAAGGCAGACCACAGCCTTTATTCCCACTGTAGCTCTTTCTCCTCTAAAAAGAAGTGGCAGGAATTCAGGAGTAGTGTAGAAAGGAAGATACAGAAAGACTTGACCTTCAGACATTCTTCAATCTCTTCATAAGCAAAAGGGATAAAATGTTTTTGGAAGGGGACCAGTATGAACTACCAGTAATAAGCCACCCAGCCTTCTTAGCATTCACACTTCCTCTTGCTTAGATATCCCTAAATCTTCTCTACTTTCATAATTGTAAAGTATGTTCATACATAAAATAAGCATTTACAGTAAAGATTTGTGAGGACCAAATAAAAGCAGCTGGGATTTCAACTGAACCCACTATAACTGCTACCTTCACATTAGTAAAAGAAAATAAATACTTTTGTCATTCTGACATGATATCATATTGTGGTTTTTTTATTTAAACTAAGGCAGGATGGAGAATGAAGAACAATTTCTAGATCATAACAGACTAAACCCACTTCTCTTTATTCCTGTATAAATTGTTTCCTAATACTCCTGAGAGCTTTTCTCCCCCCGTCCCCCCACTCCATTTCTTCATAAGTAAGGGTTGCAAATGACACAATTCATAAGCATACTTTTAAGGAAACTCTCCATTTTAAGTAACAAACATTCTCTTGAACTGTCAATATGTAAATTATTGACTGACTGGGGAGCAGTTACTTGTAAAAACACGAGATTGCACTGAATTCCAGTTAGCTGTCCAGCCACAGAACAGCCCATTTCCAATCAATGCATGACAATTTGAATGTCTCTATTCAGAGGTACATGGTTTAGAGAGAGGACATATGGAAAGAATCACCTGCCACGCACACATGAGCATATTCTTTGTCTCCAAATGGAGCTTTATCATCTTGCATCAGTTGAGGCTCTCCCACAGTTTTCCTGCCATCATTAGGACACTTGGACCTTTCTGCCAGAAAGGCAACCTTGTTTTAAAGGTGTATATAACAAGTAATAAACAAATATATGAAAAAGAAGCTCTGAAAATACATTTTTGTTTCTGTGTAATAGACATCAAGTTTTTATCATGTACTGAACAGTTGAACAAATTATAGTGCTAAATGTCTCTATTCCTTAGAAGTGATTGTATACACACAATAGTTACATGACAATACAGCTGTATACGAGTGAAGGATTTCTTGCTGAATGACTGCAGCTCTGAACATAAGACAACACTAGTAAAATTATACCATATGATTATACCTTCTTCACAGATGATGCCTCATGTCCATGCTCCTGTTTTTCACCTCTAACTAGCATTAGCTCCCATACAACTGTTGTGGCTTAACCCCAGACATCCACCAAGACCCACACAGCAAACTGCTCACTCCCCGACAAGTGGGATCGGGGAGAGAAACAAAAGGGTAAAAGAGAGAAAACTCAAGATTTGAGATAAAAACCCATGGAAAGTGAAGGACGCTCACACAAGCAAAGCAAAACAAGGAATTAATTCACTCCTTCCCATGGGGAGACAGGTGTTCAGCCATCTCCATGATCCCATCACATGCAACAATTACTTGGGAAGACAAATGCCATCACTCCAAATGTCCCCACCTTTCTCATTATATTCCCCACTTTATATACTGAGCATGATGTCATGTGGTATGGAATATCATAGAATCATAAAATCAACTGGGTTGGAAGAGACTTCTGAGATCATCAAGTCCAACTGTTGATCCAACACCATCATGATTACTAGATCATGGCACTAAGTGCCACATCCAGTCTCTATCCTTTTGGTCAGTTTGATCAGCTGTCTTGGATGTGTCTCCTCCCAATTTACCCATGCACCTCCAGTCGCCTCCCCAGAGTGACAGTATGAAAAGCAGAAAAGCCCTTGGCCCTGTGTAAGCCCTGCTCAGCAATAAAAAAAAATCTCCATATTATCAACCCTGTGTTCAACACAAATCCAAAACACAGCCCCATACTAGCCACTAGAAGAAAACCAAAGCTACCCCAGCCAAAACTAGCAGAACAATACACAAAAAAAGCTCTCAGTGCAGCACTATTGTTAAACCATTGTTCAGTAACTCTTACACATGACACTGCCACCAATCCTCAAAGCATATGTCCTCCAATGGCCTTCTTTACTCAGTGGTGAGTACACTCAGGTTCTCCATGTTAGAAGAGATCCTGCTCATTGCTTCACTTCATCATTATGAGTTTGGTCTCTCTAAGTGACAGGGTCAGACATTTCCAAGTGGTCAGGGAACACTGTTGGGCATATTAGCTAGGGAAGTTTTCCCTTTACATTTTTATAAATTCCTAAAGAAGGACAGAAAAATACTTTGGTCCAGCCCCTCACAGACTCACTTTCCACCAAGACAAAATCAGTTGGCATTACTTGTTCCTAACAAATAATTTGATCAGACTCTATCACCTCCTAGAGAGTCTAAAGGTACAACAAAAGGTGACAGTGTTGAATGATTCCACATGATTAAGGGGTTTAATCTAATAAATTCTGCTATATAAAAATAAGTATAAATGATGACAGGAAAGATGCAGCTTAGTCCCTGCATAAAGAGATTTCTTTGGAGTTTTTTCCCCCTCACATAAATAGAAGTCTTTCTAGGAAGGTGAGTTTGTATATACTTATCTTCAATTAAGCTCATGAAGCTTGCAGGGAGGCTGTAAAGCTCTGTAAGCTCACTGAGCTCTTAAGACTGGACTACACTACCCCATGAGCACAGCATTCAAAATCAGTGGAGACAGAGAACCCCTAAACATAACTCCCTTTAAATAGTCAGACCTTGTTAATCCAAGCTTAGTTTAACCAAATGCCTGAGTATCTGAAATACTTAAGTGACAACCTGTCTCCAAGTATGAATGTACCTTTGATTTGTTAATCTGATTGTAAGGATGGGGGTATCCTGTATGAAATGAAGTTTGCAAACAGCTTTGGATTAATCAGCCTTACATGCTACAAAACAAAGTAGATTCCTGCCACTGTATTTATCATCAAGAGGGGATGGCACCCTGTCTCCCTGCCTGATTTATAGAATTGCATATTTGCCATAGCAGTGTAATATTCAGATGGCAGAGTTTTCTAATAAGGATGTGCAATGAATGGAAATAAATGGAATGTACCTGAAATTATGCACCTAACTTTAGAGTACATTATGTCCTGGTAGATTAAAAAAATAAATAAATCATTATTAGAATGCATTAACTTTCTGTACAACCTGATTCATACACAGGAAATTTGACACCTTTAAAAGAATATTTTTTGCTTATTTGGCCTCTTAGTCATGTGTTTATTCTGTTGCAGTTCCAGGGACATGTTACCATTAAATCTACTAGATTCTGATATGAGTCTGTCTGTCATTTTTGTTCTATTCAAAGGATTTCTTATGTTTGATATCTCTGTGCATTAATGCTGGGGCATCTGTCCATTTCCAAAAATGAGCTATCACACATCTGGCTGCTGGTAATAATTGCTTTATCAATGACTCCTTCTCTGAGTCAATAGCCTCATTTGGACTGTACCAGGACAGGTTTGGTGTGCAGTCTAACTTACATTATTTAATTCTGTAGCTCTCTGTTTCTGTTGTATACATGAGACTGTCAGACAGGCTCAGTGCTATGTCATTTGAGTTCTAACCAGAATAAAATACATTTCTGAAGATGCATTCTCACAGTAAGCTATTAATTAAACAATTTTTTCCACCAAATCACAATGTTTTTCATGTATTTTTCTCCTTCCATGTTTTTGAGATTCAAGTATTTCTCATTATGGAGAGTTATTGCATTGAAACAATTGTTTTCACTACCCTGGAGTCATTTGCTTCAGTTAAATGATGCTACGTAATTTAGACAGATGAAGGCCTAGCCAGAAGTTTTATCAGATTAATGGTATCAGGGTATCCTGATGAACTTACTTGTTTTCAGAAGAGTGCAAATAACTTAGGGCTTTGTACCTACCATTATTACTGACAAATGCAGCACGGCCACATTTGAAACCACTTATGCTGAAGCAAAAGTGTCCATGTAACCATGGGATGAAATCAAGCCTCATGTGAGTGAAAATGTGGGCTTCCTGATCTAGTTTACAATCTGGACATAAAATACAAGGATTTCTACTGGAATCATAACACTGTTTCTCCCAGGTCAAATCTAATATATTGGGGTTTGGTTTGGTTGTAATATTGCCTAGCTCAAAATGCCTACTTAAGTTCTCTTGGAAGCCTGGAATAGGCACAGTGGGACAGCTTGGAACAGCCTGGAAGAGTAATGCACACTGGAACAAGTTCCCCAGAGAGGCTGTGGAGTCTCCCTGACTGTAGATACTCAAGAACCATCTAGACACAATCCTGTGACGTGTTCTAGGACAACTCTGCTTGAGCAGGGAGGTTGGACCAGATGACCCAACTGTGGTCATTCTGTGATTCTGTGAAGTCTAAGGGTATTCCATAGTGCAAAGATCATCACTGACTCAGGCTGATAAACTGAACCACTTTAGAATATCAATATGTAGGTCAAATGCAGAAGTCACACTCAAAATCAACTGTGCCCAGACTAGAAACTCTGCCTGTCTTTCTGGGTTAGGCATGTCACTTACAAAACCAGACACATGGTTCTGAATTGAGCTGACTTAGGAGGGATCACATTTACTGCTTAATAGTTGGTGTGTTTAAGGCCAGTGGTGGTACCTGAGAGTCATTGTGAAACAGCATTTATCTACTCCTTCCTGCTCTGGTTGCTGGAATTCAGGAAATTACTCTAACTTATTTCAGTCTTTTTCCCTCATTATGTTCATTTTTGAGCCTGAAAAAGAATATTAGGGAAATTAACATTTTTCTGTTCTGATAGTATTGCTGTGACAAAAGTAGTAAAGATGTGAAGCAAATGGCTATTGAGATAAGACTGATCTTGTCTTCTTTGAAAACTTAATCCACTCTCATCCATTTTATTCTCTTCCCAATTCACACTGCAGTCATTCATGTCTTTGAAAGCCACATGGTGAGCTTTACACCTTAAATATAAGGTAGCCCAGAGTGTAGATGTTTACACAAGCCATCTTCTTCAAGGCAGGGGCAGTGAAAACATGCAGTTGTGCTAAATTAAGGCAATGGAAGCTAACTGGTCCTCTGCTCCTCTGTGTATGTCACTTGCATAAATACCTAGTCTCTTCAGCCAGTTTTGTCCTCTGCTTTGCCTGGAAGCAAGCTATAGGTATGGTTCTGCTCACTCCCATTTGCTGCACTTCACATCTCATTGTGCCTGCCATTTCTCCAGCATTACCCATCTATGATATTGGTGCATGGGAATGAATTTCATTAATAAGCTTGCAGGCTGATGAAAGCCTTACACTGAAAATACTCAGCTCTGTGTCTCTCTTTCCTCTTTCTCCATTGCAAAAAAACTCAAAGAATTGATCTTCAGGGGGTACCCTGCAGCCTCACTGATATTACCAGCTTGATGCCATACCCTAAGTATGTGTTAGCACTATTCTGTATCAGTGTCAAGCAAAACAGATAACTGACTATATCTGACACAACTAGGCAGAAATTCACAGCTTCACAAAAGACTTTATCATCCAGCTGGTAGGGTGCTTTGGGACAACTTACCTTAGGATGTGAAAGCAAATATGCTTGAAGCATGAAATCCTTTGCCTGAAACTTACCATGCACAGCAATAGGAAACAACTATTTATCTAAGATACCAAGCTACTTGTGGCTATTGTTGACATACAGAAATACCACTGTTTTTAAGAACATGTTTTTTAACTCTGTCACGCTGCTACACAGCTGCCTCAGAATCCAGTGGGAAAAATAAAAGCAGTTCTGACTTCACAGAAAACAAAAAACCAACATCATTCCAGCAGTAGCAGCACCATAGTATGAACTACTGGATAAGAATAAAGGAGTTGCAACATGAGCTTAAGCTGACAAATCATCCCAATGCATATTGCCTTCCTCAACTAAGAACACAAGTTTACTTTAAAAGGAGCCAATTGCACTGGAAATACAACAATAAGTACAGAATCATCTCATTAAACAAAACCATATTCATTAAGACATTAGAGATCTCTGTCCCAGCCATGAAGCTGCAACTTACCCATCTGAGAAATTCCATATGCTGTTTGTTGTGATTTGTTATCCTAAAGAGTTTTGCTATCTGGGCAGCTAGAAGTCACTTGCCTCTCAAGCAGAGAGGAGAAAATCAATTTTTGATTAAGTAGTCATTGAGGTTTTTGAGGAAATTAATTTTATTATATTTCCCAGAGCTATCAAAATTGAAAATATTGCTGAAGTAACAATGAGATTTGAAGAAAAGCTTTTCCTGAACTGTGCAAGTACAACTGATAGGACATATATCCTCATTTTGTGCCTGTGAACGTATTACCAGGACAGGATAATATTCCATCATCGTTTATTGTGCAGACAAGGTGGAATAGTCATAGACACATACACAAGACACATAGTATGCAATGTCAACATATTTTTTAGATATGCTATCTTTCAATATGGGCAAACCAAATGACCAAATCATTTGGATTACAGTATCCATACCACTATGCAGCTGAAGTTGTTCTGGATTTTATTTTTCTGTTTGGTACACAGAGCTAGAGAAGAACTAGGTTTATCTGGACTGATTCCCCTTTTTTCACCTTTACCGGATTCAGTATGGTTGAAAAAGGAAGTAGGCCCATGATATGCATAAATGTCACTGAAAATCAAGAAAGCACTCCTTAAAAAACATTTTGTTTCATCTGCCTTACGAAATTGTTAATGACTTTCTCATCTCTCCAACACTGCAGATCAGGTGGCTGCTGATAATCTGGGATCCTTTGGTGTCTCTCCAAGAAATGGGACAGTATATCATACAGCTCAGAGTAACTGAGAACAAGTTCTTGGCAGCTGAAACATGACCTTTCTGGTTTAAAACAGTCTCTTTAAGCTACATCATGTCCTGCTGTTTCCTCTCTCAGTGCTATGAAATTCATCTGAAAGTAACTCATTCACCTTTCTCTGATCCTCTTCAGTCTCATATTCTTCTCTGTTTAAATTTACATTGACTACACTGTTCTCCTGCTTCCATATTCTCTTCATTCGTGCCTTCCTTTCTTGTTTTCTTCTTCTCAAGTTCCTGCTATCATCACTATCAGAGTACCCTATCAAATTCAGAAATCTGTTGCTCTGTTGGATGGTCTTCTATACAACAGATTTCTCTTTAGTTTTTCAGACTTAGTTGTAGTTTCTCCTCAAGAAGAGAAGAAAACAAGAAATAGAGCACTTGCCTTCTATTTTTTCCTTACATATGGTGCCGTACATGAAGAAGTAAGTTTTTATCTCTAAAGACTATTCTTTCTGTGGGTTTTCCATTTTTACCAGCATATTCCTAGATGTCAGACTTTCATCAAGGAGTTATTCCAAGAAAAGAAGCAATGAGACAATTTTACCTTTAAAATTTAACAAAAAATGTACCATGCAGAAAAAAAGGAGGACAAAGAATGAAAAGGAACAATGAAGCCAACATGTAGGATCAATAGTGGTTATCTTGAAAATCTTCCACATCATTATTGCTTTAGAAAATTTATGCAGTTTCAGAACTTTCAGCTTCCTCATGAGGAGAAGCGGAAGAGCAGGCACTTAGCTCTCTTGTTCAGCAAACAATGACAGGGAACAGCATAATGCTGTGTTGGGAGGTTTAGGCTGGATATTAGAAGAAGGTTCTACACCCAGAGGATGGCTGGGTGCTGGAACAGAATCCCCAGGGAAGTGGTCACAGCACCAAGCCTGACAGAGTTCAAGAAGTGTTTGGACAATGTTCTCAGGCACATGGTGTGATCCTTGGGATTGTCCTTTCCAGGTCCAGCAGTTAGACTTGATGATCCTTGTGGGTCCTTTCCAACTCAGCATATCTGTGATTCTATATCAAGATAGAAAAGAAAGCAATTAAGCAAGACTGCTGTCATTCCAGCTACACCATCTATGATGAGAAAAATTTCTACATGACAGGTCATCTTCTAGAGGGACAATTTAAAAACACTAGCAAACTAAAATTGTCCAAATCTGTCCTGAATATGTTAGACTAAGAATTCTCTTCATTAAAACCAGACAAAAATTGTATAGTTTGTATGCTGTGAATCAACATCAGGACATCTTAACCATCAGGATGTTTGTGGACGTAGCAAGTTCCTTTATAAAGAATTCATAACACCTACTATTTTGAATGTTATATTTACAACTTTCTTATAAACACTGCTTTTATTTATTATGATATTATATTGAAGTATTGGAGAGTGTTGCTTGAAGTTGGGGCTTTATTTATTTATAAATTTATTAACTTAAACCCCCCCACTTGGCCATAGTTTTGAACTAACTGTTAATAATGGAGAAAGGGAAAATTGAGTTTGAGGATAAAAGCGCCACATGCAACTGCAGCTAAACCAAGTAGAGAGGGAAGATATTTAAGAACCCACTTAAATATTTTGCAATTGTAATAAGACTGAAGATGACATAAGTCCATCCTAGGCATCTGTCTCTTTTGTGAAGAAGCCCCTTCTACACTCTCTGAGTGTGTGAATAGCTCCTAAGAGCTGAAAATAAATGTCTCTTTGGAGATTTATCATATTTGTGAAGAGATTACCTTACATTCACAGGCACTGTCTTTTGCTCAGATTACAGACCTATACTCTCAGTTCTTCCTGACACATTTTAGGTAGTGCTTCATTAAAAAAATGAAGTTCTTTCTTGTCCTTTCAAGGTCATGTATCAGGCATTAACCCAAAGCAGCATCTGCACTGTGACATTCACAGGCACAAACATCATGCCTTCATTTTAACCTGAAGAATTATTCAGTTGGCCTAAATTTGTCAATCATGTAAGCCATCATATTGCTTCCACATTTTACTGGGTTTACATGGCAAGGCTTTAGCAGTGGGTGGTCTGCAGTTGTAGCCTCTGAGTGGCCAAACGGCTCCAAAATGGATTCCCTGTTGTCCATAGCTGAGACCAACAGTGACGCTGGTAGATCCTCTGTGGCAACATATTTAAGAAAGGGTAAAATATGCTTCACAACAGCTGTAAGGGAGAGGAGTGAGAAAAAAATGTGAGAGAAACAACCCTGCAGACACCAAGGTTGCTGAACAAGGAGGAGGAGGAGGTGCTCCCAGTGCTGGAGCAAAGATTCTGCTGCAGCCCATGATGAAGGCTGTGGTGAAGAAGATTGTCCCCCCCATAGAGAATGAAGAACCATGTCAGAGCAGATATTCACCCTGCAGCCCATGGAGGACCCCATACAGGACCAGGAGCAGTTATATTTATATCATGAAAGCAGCTAAGTAAAATCCAAGTGTTGATGTTAATGTGTTCTCCCAAGTATTAGAATGGCTAGACCCAGACCTATGGATAACTGTAAGGCCGAATTGCATTTTTCACAGCTATGTGGAAAAAATGACAGGGAATCTAAGAAAAAAATTATAGAAATGGCAAACAATAATAGCAGAGGAATCTGACTCATAACTAAGATAAAAACAGTAAGAGCTCTGAACCAAGTAGGTCTTTAAAAAACTTTTAAAAGAGGTGAGATTCAAAACATAAATTGGATATAAATTCAAGTATTAAAAAGTTTTAAAGCAGTCATGATGACTGAAATAACTTGAAGAATGTGATCTGTCTTAGGTAAGGAATGGGCAGAAGGAAATGTGTTAAAGAAACCAGCCATTATGAATTGACATTAGTTGTGATCTTCCCTATTTAGATAGCCTCACATGACATTTATAAGTAGACACAGTTGCAAAGAAGGTTGAGCGGTGACCTCATTGCTGTCTACAGCTTCCTGAGGAGATGAAGAGGGAGGTGCTGATCTCCCTGCTAATCCAGTGTTGGAACATGTGTGAATGGTTCAAAGCTGTGCCAGAGGAGGTTTAGACTTGGCATTTGGAACCATTTCATTATGAAGAAGGTGGTTAAACACTGGCACAGGCTTTGTAGAGAGCTGGCCAATGACCAAACTGTCTCAGTGTCAGTGAGGCAACTGGACAATGACCTTAATAACAGGCTTTGACTTTTGGTCAGACAGTAGAACTAGATGACCGCTTTAGGTCCCTTCCAACTGAAATATTCTATTCTATTCTATTCTATTCTATTCTATTCTATTCTATTCTATTCTATTCTATTCTATTCTATTCTATTCCATTCCATTCCATTCCATTCCATTCCATTATGAGATGCTGGAAAGCAGTGCCACGGAAAGGGACCTGGGGGTCCCGGTCAATGGCAAGTTGAATCTGAGTCAGCAGTGCCCTGGCAGCCAGGAGGGCCAACCCTGTCCTGGGGGGCATCAGGCAAAGCATTGCCAGCTGAAGGACGGGATTGTCCTGCTCTGCTCTGCTCTGCACTGGGGCAGCCTCACCTTGGATATTGTGTGCAGTTTTGGGTACTGCAATATAAGAAAGTTATTAAGCTCTTAGAGAGTGTCCAAGGGAGGGCAACAAAGATGGTGAAGGGCCTTGAGGAGAAGCTGTAAGAGAAGTGGCTGAGGTCACTTGATCTGTTCAGCCTGGAGAAGAGAAGACTGAAGGGAGACCTCATTGCAGTCTACAACTTCCTCATGAGGGGAAGAGGAGGGGCAGGCACTGATCTCCTCTCTGTAGTGACCAGTGACAGGACCTGAGGGAATGGCCTGAAGTTGTGTCAAGGGAGGTTTAGGCTGGATATCAGTAAAAGATTCTTCACCCAGAGGGTGGTTGGGCACTGGGACTGGCTCCCCAGGGAAGTAGTCACAGCACTAAGTCTGATAGGGTTGAAGAAGTGGTTGGATGATACTTTCAGGCACATAGTGTGAGTCTTGGGGATGGTCCTGTGCAGGGCTAAGAGTTGGAGTCAGTGATCCTTGTGGGTCCCTTCCTCCCAACTCAGCAAATTCTGTGATTCTGTCATTCTGTGTAATCCTTTTTCCTTACAGTAAAGAAGTCCAACTTTCTAGTTCTTCAGAAATTGAAACAAATATAATTATTGTCTCCAGCATCTGACCAGTATTCTCCAGTTTCCACAACTTCTATCCACCCTCAAGGCATGAGAGTGCTGTGCTCTCTTGTCCTATACCCTAGCAGGCTCCATTTCTGAGTGCCTTTGTGTGTGGTTTCTCTATCCATATAAGGCTTTTGCTGTTGTTTTTTCATACATTATAGGGCTTTTATTTCTTTAACTCTGGTATTTCCATACACTAATATCACTAATTGCTTTCCATAGATTCTTCAAGTTCTTTCTTTCATGGTCAGAATAAAAACTGTAGACTCTAGTAACAAATAGAGAAATGTTACAGAGAAGAGAAGTCAGTTCAGATTGCATAGATTCCCAAGTTTATGTTGGATGTCAGGATTCAACTTCAGATCAGAAAGAAGCAGAAAAGCTATTTTCCAAAGACACTGTTCTTATGGTGGCATGTGTTTTCAGATTAGTCCTGTGACTATGGTAAGGTTTGGATGGGGAACACCAGTTCTTCCCCATTCTTAATTCACTTTTAAGAATGTTTGCAAACAGATATTATTTCACAAGAAAAAGAGATTAACAGATTGATTTATTTCCCCTCTCCCCAAGTGCTACTTTTAAACACAAAGAAGAAATAGGCATTTGGAAGCAGGAAAGCAGGAAAAGAAGGACCAGATGCTTCTAGGCAGATTTGCCACTTGAATTTTCCATGTTGCACCCATTTCACAGCCATTCTTTGAAAATATTCAGGCTGTTTTGTGGGGCTGTGAATGGCTCAAAACTAAACAGAACTGAATGATTTAGCAGAAAACAGGAGTGGGTCATTCCTTCTATTTCTGGTCAATTTGTCTTGTGACTGGAGTGTGAGGAAATTAAGGAAGAGGAAAGCAGTGTCATGGTGGAAGTGCCAAGGTGCTGAAGTTCAGAATAAATCCATCTCCTGGCAACTCTGCACATTTGCTTTCCTTTCCCTCTATCAAGTGTTGTGGTACAGCAGAATACAAAGTCAGCAACAACTTCATGTCTTCCTGCTGAAAAAAAAATATCACTGAATGCAAGACAAAGTAAACATATAAGTGAATCAGAAAATGGAGTCTCTCTTATCCAGACATGTTCCATCCCTCCATGTAAAAAGATGCTGAAAATGTTACTTCTGCATAATCGACTGGTTTTTAAAACTAGAGACTTGAGGAAGAGGAGAGGCTCCAGTGCTGATGCCTGCACAACACTACTGCTGTATTGCCTGGTGTTCTAGTAACAATACCAACTGCTGAGTGCTATAACTAGTTCTCTGCATACACCTTTCTCTATCTCTTCCTAACTCTTTTTTTGAGCTTGCCACTTCTAAATTTAAGTCAGACATCTTAAACTAGGACATGAATGCTTTAAGATTAACATTCAAAACTTAATTTTACATGAGCTTACCATTCTCTGAGCCAGTCTGGTTCTGGGCACAGATGAAGTATGTTTCCCTTTATCATCTCTACTTCTTGCGTCTCAGAAAGAAATGAAGCAAGCAGTGAAGTGGTTTTAACTAACACATGATTGTTATCATAGCTGGGATTAAGGAGGTAATATTCAGCTCAGTGATGGTAGCCTCTGAAGATGAACTAACTCCATCTCTTGCAATTGTGGTATTGAGTTCAAATCTGCATATATGATGGACAGGCAAACCCTGCTTTTCACAGGCACTGGCCTCAACTTACAGATGGACAAGGCCTCAAATGACACAAAAAAGCTCCCTGCCACACTCCATTTGTCTAAATCACATTCTGCTGCTGATGATAAAAGAAGAAAATCCATTTTAAGAAGGAACCTTCTCCTAATTTCCACATTTTCCTAGGAAGGATTTTTCAGGTAGGAAGTAGTCCAAAGGAAAAGATTTAAAATATCCTTAAATTTCTTTTATGAACCAGTCTATCAGCTCCTAATTTCATAGACCTTTTGACACAATCAAAGGCAGCTTTCTCTCTTGTCTTACAGGTATACTTCCAAGCTAGAGCCAGAAATAAGCCTGTAATGTGACTCAGGTGACTGATCACATTAGAAAGAGTAAAAAGCAGTGACAGAAAATTCACAAAGAACCAGTGGCCTGCTATGTTTTGCATGATTCATTGTTGGCCAGTGAATAAATTTATAAAGTGACATCTTAGAGATGGGGGAAAAAAGTGGCAAAGAATATAATGTATTTCTATCACATCTCCCCATCTCTATTAACAGAATGGCAAGAAGGGAGGTAGCTTCTGCTCTAAAAGTTAAGACAAATGCAGAATTTTCTTTGCTAAAAGGTTACCTCAGTAACTTGGCAGTGTGTACTTGTTATTCCCCAAACTTTCTATCTGCTCTGAAATCCTGTGCTACCCTCCTGTGACATTTTCTTGCATGCGCTCCACTGAAGTTTGGGTCTATTGTTTCACAACAAGGGAGCTGATCCTTCAGCAGTTACTTATTTATTGAGGTCACTTGAGGTCAGTGATGTGGGGTTGATGGAGTGCTGTTTCTGTTTTAGAATATGGTCGATCTGGTGTGTTGGAATTCCTTTAATTTTGCAAAGAGGGAGGTAGATTGTTGGAGGAGTTTCATTTTAAAATTAAGCACATATCAGTTGTGTAGGTCTATATCTGCACTGTACGTATAACTGGGAATTTTCAATATGTGTCACCCCCCATCATGATTTTGGTTTGATATTAATGGACTCATGTAGCTTTTCATGAGCAAGGTCTTACTTCTTTATTTTTCGTTAAGGCTTTTTTCTTTCTGTGTGTGTTATGCAGCAAGGAAGGGCTACTCTGCCTTACCTCTCACATTTCCTCCTTGCCTGGGTGACAGGGGATTTGTTGACATTTGCTGCATGCCCTGTTGCTATTATAAATCGGAAGCTACATTTCAAGCTTCAGCACACTCAGAGTTAAGCTGCACTGGAAAGGGACAATGAAAAATATAAATGGAAGAAATTTGAAGATGTGAAAAGGGTATTATTTGAGGGAGTCTTTTATTTTAAAGCTTTTAAAAACAGAGGAAAAAAAATCCTTTTAAGGATTTAATGTAGTTTGTAAAGTTGGGTTGATTGGGGTTTTTTTGCTTTGTTTTCAAAACTGGATGCCTAAAGTTATGTTTCTAACTGTTTTTTTAGTTGCCAGAGTTTGCCACTCTGAAATCTTCTCCTGAAACAGTCTTCAGTGCAAGAAGTATAGATTTTGTGATGTGAAACATTTTCCAGAATTCTGAAAGTGCCTTTCTATATAGTGCTTAATGTCAGGATTTTAAAGGAGTTGATAAATTTGACTAAAAAAACCCCAGATTTCTGCTTGTATAATATACAATTAATGAATACCGACTGTTGCAAAAACGAACAAAGAAAACTCGAAGCAAAGTAAATTTTACAAACCATGCCAAACAAAATATTTCATCTGACCAAACATCAGTATTTCTTTATAATTTCACTTTATGGAAATTTCTAGAAAAACATTTGTTCTCTTATGTTTTATTCCAAAAGGGAAGAGATGTTTTGCAACAGGGTATTTCCCCGATATGAAAAACTGGGTTCTTCTACAACTTAAATGGCCAGATTTTCTAGTCATTTAGGAACTCCAAGTGACCTTAAAAGTGTGAGTACAAATCAGCTTATTTATCTGGGCTACTCACAGTGATGTCTGTTTAGTGAAGTATAATGCAGGGAGTCAATTTTATAAATGTGGCTACAATGTGATACCACAATCCTTAAAAAAGCAGAACAAATTGAAAGCATAAAATAATAGAAAGGAAGCATATAATTTGAAAATATTTTTCATGACCTATTTTAACTTGTTTCACGATGTTTCTTCTCTTTCTCTGGGATAATTTGCTGCATAATTCAAACATGCAGATAATTTCAAACTCTTTTCCTTTATTATTAGCTATTAAATTTTATTTAAGCTTGATCGTTTTTAAAGGGATGGGTGGGATAAAATGAAGCCTCTAATTTTGCATCCTGCTCTAATCTCCGATTTGAGACTGCTACCGTCTGGGGTTTTACATAGTAATATACGGGCGGCAGATAGAGAGATGTGATGCACACCCACACCTTTGCAGATCAGACCCGAGAGGGGCCTGTATGTTTTCCAGCGACGGCTGACCGAAACAGTCCTTTCTGGACTTCAAATCAGCTAAATCTACTTGTGAGAGAACCTTCTATAATTTTTAGCTGGGATGGGTTTGGGGTTTTATTTTTCGAGGGGTGAGGGGGTTGTTATTACTGAACGCAATCCTCGTGACCTTAAGTTTAAGGCAATTTTCGGACTTGGCCAAACGTTTGATTTTTGTAATTATTGGTAGGATTTCCGTTCCATCCCCACCCCCCCACACCCCTTCCCCGCCGCCCCGTACACGAAAACTAAAATTGTGATTTAGATATTTGGTCCCAGCGGCGCTGGCTGTGCTGAGCAAATGGTTCCATGTCACTCGCTGCATCACAATATCGGCGCGGCGGCGCTCGGTGGCAGCTAATCCTCTGAGCCCGTTAATAAGCTTAGGAGCACGTTCATTGAAGACTGACGCGTTAGTCACAAACAGGGAGAAAATATCTACTGGGGGAAGCTGAATTGGTTTTAATCATCTGCTAATCACCAGTAATGAGACCTACTCTGGGGAAGAAAAGAAAAACAGATAGTCAGAGGGAGGTTTTGTTCTTCACAGCGGAGTAACAGGGAATGAGAGGGCAGCTGTTATTAGAGAGAAAAGACGGAAAGAAAGAAGGGATTTGGCCAGACCAGATGAAACTTCTTCTGTGGCTCACTGTTTTGTTAGCTGAGTGTTTCTTTCATTCAGCCTCCGAAACTTCAGATCTGTCAGCCCCTCTGAAAGCCCCGGCCCACCTCTCCAAGCCGCCGGGGAGAAAAGGCGCCGTCACCCCGCCCCGCCGCCCCCGAGCCCGGTCCGGACCGGCTCCCTCTCCCCGTCCCGGTTCCCCCTTTCCCGGCCCGCACCCCCGGACCCTGCCCGGACCCTGAGCATCACGTTCTGCGGGTGGAAGTGGAGCCATAGGCAAAGCTATGATGCTTAAAAAGAGAAGCGATGACGGAACTGCGTTCCGTGCACTGTGCAGATCAGCATTCTCCATTCCGAGGTGCTGGTGAGAGGACCTTTGCAAGACACTGGATGTGGCAGGTCGCTCAGGTCCTTAACAGTAGGTCCCGGGTATCTTCTTCAGCTGGATCACGTTCACCTCTTTTTAGAATTTTAATTGGGTTTAAATTTTTGGCTTATAATTGTGCATCTGGTTCAGAGAGAGGAAGAAAGCCCTTAGCTACATTTTTAAAAATCCAATCTTGGATGAGCTCTTTAAGTGATTATAAAGTTGACTAAATGTAAAAGCTTTGCAAAGGCAGTAATTTCAGACACACTTCTGGCTGCTAAGACATGTCTATGTTTCATTTTCTGTATATTTTTAGGGAACTTAAGTGGGGTGGGTAGCTCACTCATTGTAAAAAAAAAAAAAAAATGGGGGGGGGAGGGGGCTTAAATGTCACGCTTCATTTGGCTGTATGAAAAAGCTGAGTATCAGATGTCCTGTCAGGAAATATGATACACTGATATACAATGTGCAAACATTTTATTTTGAAGAACTCCTTCACAGTCTCACTTCATGGAAGTGAGTTGCCCAACTTAGTCACACAGCAGAGAGAAGTCTACATCCTGATTTAGGTTTAAGTTCTTGGTTTAGAGCTCATGGCAACAGGATATCTGAAAGGGAAAGCGTGCCTCAGGTTTTTTTTTTCCTGTGGCTCCAATAATGCTTGTCTTCACCATGAGGAAATGGGTCCCAGTACACCAGGATATGGAGAGAGCATTAGCCGGGAGAAATTTTTTAACCTCCTCTTTATAGCTTGTTTATTAAGAGTGGAAATGAAAATTACTCTCTTTTACTGAGAATCACCACAGCATCATGTTTTTGATATTAGATAAAGTCTTTCTGGAGATCTGGGAATAGGTGGTACCAATGAAAAACAAAACATCATCAACCAGTTTTTTTAGTCTTTTTCAAGAGAAGGGCTTGAGAAGCTTTACATGTGAGGGCAGACAACACTTCTCTAAATGCCTGTTGTTATGATAGGACCTTATTCTAGTGCCACCAAAAGTCCTTTGATTTGTAGTGAGAAGACAGAAACAGTTATTTTGTAAAGGAAAAAAAAATAATCCTTTTCCTATGTCCTAAAAGAACTGAGTCATGTGTTGCCATTTACTCCTGTTGAGTTACTCCTGATTGTGCAGCCCACCTTGAAGGAATAATAGATTTTCCTTAAAAGTGGCTGTTTATTTTGGGGACCATCATCTTCCTTGGCTTTACACAGTACCCTGAAAGGTCTCACAGGGGAAAAAAAAGAAAAGCCATTGGAAATCAAGCCCCTTCACAGGTGTTTAAGGCAGAAGGAAACCTCTTGCCTGCCTGTTCAACAGCTCTAGAATTCTCAAGCCATGAACAGTTAGGGATTGTCATGTGATCCCCAGCAGGAAGACAGTGTGCAGAAGGTGGTATTTCAATATATTGGATTGAAATCTGATACCAAAAATGAACTTCAAAAAATGCCTTTCTTTCAAAATAAAACCATCAGAGATGCCAGACACAATCATAGTGACCTCATGTATACACTCCTTCCAATTTAGAAGCAACTTTCCATTATAGTGAGCATGTCATCAAAGCCTTGAGGTAATGTTTAATTGCACTCTTTTTCTTTTCTTTTTCCACAAGTATATTCAGTATTGTACTGATGTTTTCTCAGTTAGTTCATCTGTCTCCATATTTTATCTTTCTGTCTGTCAGGCTTATTAGCATATTTTGACAGATTAAAAGGCTAAGGTCAAACAAGCAAATCCCCAAAGAAATACTGCTAATTATTGTCATATGTTTTTTAAATACTTTTGCTTCTTCAAAGAATTTCATAAGGAACTAAATTCAACTTTGCAGTCTGTTTCTTTCATGAGCCCCTTGTCTCTTTAACATCACTTTTCCTAGTCACCCTCCAGTGCCCCTACCCTCAGTCTCATTTCTTTAGGCAAACACTTAGCTACCTACAGAAATACAAGACTGTGCTTCAGGTAAGTTACATTTTGTGGAAGTTACCTGGAGTACATACTGATGCACACACAATACATAGTGTTTAATGAAACAGCAAACACGAGTTTGGGTGACTTTTCTGTTTCCCAGTGTTTGGAGAAGTGAAAAACCCTTTTTATTGCTGGCAAAGTGACACACATCATCCTTCTTCCAGAATCCTGCTCAGGGGCTAGTGGGTGCTGCATACAACTGTGGTCAACAAAGGGGTCCTTCACTCTAGCATTTTCCCTCTCTTTTTAGGGTGAGAAGGATTGGTTATGATCTGGAGGTAGGGTCAGAAGGCCAATGAGCTGCATGTTAATACCAGATGCTGTACAGCTTTCTTTACCTTCAGCTTCTTAGAGGACAAAACAGCAGGTAGATGGTCTGAGCATGAGTGAAAAAAAAAAATTAAAAACCAAAACACAGATGTCCAACATACATTCAGAAGGGAAGAATGATTGTAACCATAGTCAGCTGAATATTTTCTGTGTTCATTGTTGGCCAAGGTAAATAATAAGGCAGGAGTTGGTCAGATAAAGGAAGATACTGGCTTCTTGTGAGGATGAGACAACAGGTGGCTAAAATAAATAGAGAGGGAATGCTTTTTGGAACAAGATAAGCAACAAAACAATCCTAATTAGCTTAATGAGCAGACATGTATTTATCTTATGCCTCCACTTTTCTATTAATTTCCAGACACTTCCATTCTTCAAGACAATATATCTGTTTTTTAAAGGATTAATTGTTTGATGGGTATGCAAAGGTAGCATTGCCAAACCTTGTTCATGGCAGGTAAATCATTATATGGCCTAAGACAGTGTTCATTAGCAGCATTGTCAATCAAATGGGAGTCCTGCCAGAGAATTGCTGATGATACGACAGGGTCAGAGAGGAAGATATTCAGTCTCTATTCATCCATCAGGGTTTTTTTTTTTTTTTAAATCAATTTACAGCATGATAATTGAGTCAAGTTTATTGTGTTGCCCCTCAAACAATGTAGGGTTTGGTGATTATAAATCGCTTGGTATTGAGACCACACAAAAAGAGGAAGAGAGGAAGAGAGAAAAAGAAAGGAGGAAGGAAGCATGAGAGTTGGGGTAGGGTGGGCAGATGAAACCTAATTGCTAATATAAATATTTTAAAAAGGGAAAGTTTGAAATGGAGAAGACCCGTCTTTAAGATCAGAAAAGTAGCTGAGAGATGAAGTCCTCAGTTAAAGAAATTCTTCACTAAAGGTGAAGGGCTAAATTGTCATTCATGTATCTGTATCATTTGAAATTATTCCACTGATAAAACCAATGTGTATCCTTCCCTGGGGAACAATACTGCCTTCAAAGGTATTGTTTCTTTCTGCTGTGTTGGAGAGCCCTTTTGTAAAACATTTTCCCCTTCATATGTGCAACTGTGCATGCCTGTGTGCACGTATGTGCGTGTAAGGTCTGTGTGCTGACTAGGTCTATGTGTCAGAAGATTTAAAAGAAAAAATAAATTAAGGTGGAAGGGGAAAGTGAAAAGTCTCTAAGGCAGAAACAGAAGTGCTTTCTACAGGGAGGAAAGCCCTTTTCTATCAACCAGAGCATGGCACTGATTTCCAGGGCAAATGTCCAGCACTGTATTTCCAGCCCAGGAAAAAGGATTTGTAAGCCTCCCTCCCATGACCTCTACTCTTCTCACACTTATACCAAAGAGTTAAAGTAAGTGTCGTTGCCATCATGCACAGGCTTCCTGTAAACTGATGTTACTGGTAAACATGTGCTTGCATATCCACTTTCCTCAGTTTGCTGTTTGGCTGATTTCAGACACATGATAACCAGATCATTCCTAAGTTTTTGTATAATTACGTTTAAATATAATTTTGAGCAATTAAAATGAATGGGAGAGGAATTCATATGAAATCTGTCTCAAAATAAACCTATAAAAGTGTCGCGTTCCAGGGTGATTTCTTAAACTCCCTTACATACAGCAGTCGTGCTCATGAACTCTCAGACCTCAGACTCTTTTCTGGGGCTCATCAGGCTGATGCTGAACAAATTTAAATCCTCCCCATAAAAGGTTTAGTCTAAGTTGCTTCTCCAGTACTTGTTTGAACATTAAATATGCAAATAATCATCATTACACTTCCAACAATTACACATGTTTGCGAGCACCATGTCAAGTACTGGCAGCAGTGCAATCATTTGTAAAGACAAATATTCCATTCCAAGAGATGTCATGCTGCTTAGAAGATTTCTTTTTGTATTAGTAGCCACACTGCTGCTTCATAAAGTGTGCAAATGAACGTGACAGTGCTGCCAATAGCTGCCAGTTCCTTCCTCTCGGCAGAGCAGATGTCAATCAACCATCCCAAACAGACAAGGCCTCAGTACTGCTGCAGACATTAAACATGTAGGATGGAGAAGGGAGGGCACAAACAACACAGGCAGCACAGGGGCTCGGCATACTCCTCGCTCTCCCTCTCCCTCCTCCTCTCCCTCAGCCTCTCTCCCTCTCTCTTTCTCTCTGAGGAGGCCCGAGGCCGTTGGAATATTTTAATTTCTGATTTCTGACTATATTATCATGTGTTTGTAACAGACGAATTGTAATTTGTAGCTCTGAGGTGATATGAAAAGCTGCCTGCGACCGTAGGACAGATGCAGGCGTGTGTGGCAGACTTCTCACTGCTTTTACCTCCTTCTCTCTCCTGCTCTTTATGTAGTTATGGATAATTGTCAGCATTCACTTTTATCACATCCAAAGTAGCAGCTTAGAGAAGATGCAACTTTAGTCAGGACTAATCTTGCCTCCTCCTGAAGTGGGAAAATCCCAAGTATTTCACGGTCCTATTGATAACCCTTGTGCTTTTTTTTCCATAAAAGACGAATGACTCTGGCAAGCTTGGGAGACTGCAGATAATGGGATTGACTTGGTACTTAAATCTCAGTGAACCAAGACAGCATAAGTAATTAGTGAATTGGATCCATACTGGGGTGCTAATGACGGCTAATACTGCCCCACACCATTCTAAAACCCACAAGATACACATCCATCTAACTCAGATAAAACCGAGGGGACACTGCTTTTGTGGGCATCATTTATTTCTTCCTTAGCACAGAATTTATGCCCTTTTAAAAAATAAATCTAATTTTCCTGGAGTGACATCCAGAAGAACAAGTGACCATTCTGTCAGAAGAGTTCATTACGATCACAAATACCTCTGGTGTTTTTAATTAAGAAAGGCTAATTAAGAGAAACTATGCATTTATCTTCTTATCTACTTGTCAAGGCAAAAGTCACAAACACTAACTATATACTGTTTGAATGGGAGAGGCAGTTCATATTTTTAATCTTTTTTTATATTTTGCTTTTCATTTTCAAACAGACTGAATCCTCACACAGGACAAAGTTCATTTAAAGAAAGTATTTCTTTTCTTGAAAGCAGCACTCCAAGTTTTATTAAGTGTAGCTCAACCTCGCATGCCGATTTTCCTCCAGGTTAGTATAATTGTGTACAAACTAGCATTCTGCCTCGTTTTTCTTTTCCCACAGAGTGATAGCACTTTATCAGGATAATTTAGATAAATGCCTTTCTATAGGGTTTGCTTATCCTTCCAGGAGCTATGATCGACAAACAGCCACAAAAGATGAATGGCATCGTGTTTTGATCAAATGTATTCTCATCTAAAAGTAGAGAGGGTTTCAAGGTGAGGGGAATGTCTGTTTTCCTCAGATGTGATCGTCAGAGGGTGGTCCTCCCCCCACCCCCCAATTCCCATGCCCTCCAGTTTGTTACAGTGGCTGCAAGGTAGGTTGCGTCTGGATGCGAGCGTGCGCATTGCACATATCCCTAAAACCAGGACAGCTCAGTAGAAGATGTTTTGACTTAATCCAACAGTCTTAGCAAATAGGTTTTAGAGCTAGCTGAAGACAAGGAGTTTGTTTGTGGGGGGAGAATGACACACAGAAGCTGGGAATTAAGGTACCCAGCTTTCTGGCTGTGAGCTAAATCATAAAGCCAGAAGACTCTTGCCTCTTTCAGCTACTTTGCAATTTGTCCTGTTGTTATGAGACTTTAAAAAAGGTATGACTTGCAGCAGGCTTGGACTGTAGCGTATAAAGGGTTAAGATGAAACAGTGATTAAAAGCAGAAGAATCTCTTGCCACTTTTCTCCTTTATTCTTTTCTTTTCTTTATTCTTTTCTTTTCTTTATCCTTTCTTTATCCTTTTCTTTATCCTTTCCTTTCCTTTCCTTTCCTTTCCTTTCCTTTCCTTTCCTTTCCTTTCCTTTCCTTTCCTTTCCTTTCCTTT
>JAWWEU010000001.1:89918482-89964471 GCA_035583155.1 Acropternis orthonyx | reverse complement strand
CCTCCCCCTCCCCCTCTCCCTCACCCTCTCCCTCTCTCTCTCCCTCTCTCTTTCCTTCTCTCCTCTGCTCTTTTCCTTTCTTCCCACTCCCCCCTCTTTTTTTTTTTTCCCTATAAGGATTAAGATGAAATCTTTCTTTTTCTTGATGGTCAGAAAAGTCTTAATTCTGTGCTGGGTTATTTCAGCAAGTACCTCAGTAGGTGTGTATGTGACCACAGTAGGAAATGCTTTTTAATGAGAGCTTCATATTCCATATTTGAGGAGAAAAAGCTGTTTAATGCAGGGGCTCTTCGTAGTCCTTATAAATCTGTAACTGATTAGGAGGCATTCAGAGCTAATGTAGGATGAAAAGATGGGCAGATTGTCGGCAAGAAGGCGGAAGCGGGGGTTGGTTGGTGTGAGGATCTGAACTGGATTAGTAAAAACCCAAGTTTTAGTTGGGATGGAGCTAAAGTATTAGCCTGGAGGCAGTCAGGCTTCCCTTCATCAGCTGAAATACTCTCACCTCAGTGACTCTGCTGCTCAAAAAAACAGAGATTCTCCTGAAAGTAGTGCTTTGCAAATTGAAGCTTTAACCTCATCCTTTCTATCTGGCCCAGAGATCTATCTTCTTTTTCTTCTTTCTGCACATAAGAACTTTTAGCTTGTGTAGTTGCTACATGCATGTATTTCTAAAATGACAGGCATTTTTATAATATAAATAAATCACGCTGTCCTTCAAGTCTAAAACTGAATTCTGCCACCTCCCCAACCGGGTTTCCTTTTGCATTTCTACTTAGCACTGATTTACCTGACTTCTTCTAGCTTTTAGGGCTTGTTGTAATACTCAAAAAGAAAATAATTGAAAATCTTGTTTTCACCATGCCAAACCTGAAGTACTTTATCCTGAAGAAACCTGAAATATTTTTGTCCATATAAATAATCAGGATTCCCATTTTATTACCAACATTTGTTGGGAAGTACTGCAGTGTGGAAGGGTAGAGTAAGAGTATGAGAAATATTGTTAAGATGTGAGGATGCATATTCTGCAAAATTAGAATATGGTTTGTTAAAGAAGCTCCCTTTCCTTATGTTTCTTACTATAACTGTTTGCCTTCCATGGGTTTAGCTTTCAGAAGAGCTTCATTGTTTATCTTCTGAACAGCCTGCATTTCCCCTTGAATATGATGAATACAGCTGCAGGACCCTGCATCGCCAGTTCTGGGAGTTTGTCAGATGGTGGAAGTCTTTAAAGAGTTTTCTAGCAGAAAAAGAAATGCCTCCCTTCTTTTGACTTAATTTGCTAAAATATTTAGTAGTTACTCCCATTTCTGCTATCCTCTCTAAAAATAGCCCTAGAAATTGCAGTCATTGATAGAAATAATAACGCCACTGGACAATGGCATCTGAAATACTGCAGTTCTCGATTTTTATTTCTGAAATATCACTCCCCATTTTTTCTCACTAATCAAGAATACTTTGGCAGAAATCGGGAAAAAAATCTAGACCTGACATATAATTTATCCTCTTACACTTAAGACTTTCACACACTATTAGCAGAATTACAGAGCTTGTAGTAAACAATATTAAATCTCAGACTCAGGTCCATATCCAAGGTTGTAGAATAGGAAGGGTCATTTTTATGAAGATACCAACCTTTCCCAAACTAAGATCTGCCACACATTTCTTTTTATAGTGTTTCAAAAGGAGATCTATTCATTCCCACATCCTTTCTAACAAGACTTTGAAAGTTACAGTAAAAAAAAGCAAAAATAAAAAGTGTACAGAGCCCTTTAATGAATTTGAAGGCAGGATAGACTACATTAGTTAACTTCTTTTTGATGTTGAGGTGTGGAAGTCAAGATAGCACTTATTTTTCCCACCCATTGGAAAAAATAACATAAGCTGCTTGAGCATTTTCATATAAGGGGAGAAATATGGAAGAATGAATTCTGAATCACTCTTCCCTGCTGTACAATGCCCAGATTCTTCTTGTCTGCTGTGAGAGAGTTTGTAGTGCATGTAGATAAGTTGTGGAAGCAGAAAAGGTTTATGGAAAAGGAAAGTGGAAGCAGTACACGTAAACAACTCTTTCATTCGACTTATTTTCACTTTCCATGATTAAGCACACATGGCAGAAAGACATAAAGAAACTGGTCTTATTTTAAAGAAAGTAACTCAGAATACCATACTTTGATTTTTACATCTTATACCAGGTATCAGGATACTGCTGAAAAAGTGCCAGAATTAAAAGTAATTCCCTCAACTTGAGCAAACAGTCCTGAAATCTGCCAGTTACTGGCATGTATCCACTGGTCTGAAAGTTTGAAAGCAGGCTAAGAAAATTTAGTAGTATTTTGTGTTTGTTTGTTCCTGACCACTGATAGCATGAGCTAGCAGCTGGTAGGAGAATAAAGGAAAATGTGTGTGTATTGGAAGCAGACAATTTATAACATGAAGTGATTATTCTTTCAATCTTAAACATCAGAACTTGTGTCTTAAAAAATAATAATTTGCTTGGACAATTTTACAACAGAGCATTTAGTTTTTTCCCATTTTTCCTCCTTCAAAGATGTGTTGGAATTTGTAACCAAGATGATACATAATTTATCAATCTTGGTTTTTTTGGTTTTTTTGTTTTTTTCCTTAAGAGAGGTTTTTCAATCTTGTGCCTTTTAAAGCTTATTGCAATCCCAGCTTGGTAAACCTACATCTCCACCTAGTGGTTTCACAGAAAGGGGTAGCAATGTGAGCATTCAGATAGCTTGCAGTGCAACACCAGTGTGAAGAAACTACATTCTTTCTGAAGGAAGTATTTTAAAAGTTGTGATTAAATACACATGTATATACATAAAATATTAAATACACATATATTAAATACACATGTATATATATATATATATACATGTACACATGTATATATACAGGCGAATTGAATGCTGAAATTTCATTGCCATATGCAATTATATAATGACTCTTTTATTTCTTAGTGTTCCTTAATAATTTCAGCTACCAACAGAAAACCAAAATTTTAGTGTAGCATTGGTTCATCCTGTATTTTCACTAATCCCCTAAACCAAACTTGGGCAGCACTGGAAGATTCCCATCTTTCCTATGACGACATCTCTGATGCAGAGAGTTACCAAAGGTATAAACTAAGCGCAAAACAACAAGCAAGACCTTGAAAATGCCCTGGGATTTCTCCTTTGCACAGTGATGTTTTTTATAACCCTCTGGTTCAGGATACTTTCTATCTGCTGTGAGGATTTTTCAGGAAATCTGTGAAGGTAAGAGTGTACATGTGCAAAATGAGTGTAACTTAGGTACCAGGGCAAGAAAGATTCTTAAAGGAGTACTGTCCTTTCCCCAAAAGATTAATATTGTATTTTCTTGACTTTCAAAAAGACTCTCTCTAAAAGAAGTTACAAAGCATATCTTTGAAAAACTCTTCTTTGGAACAGAGGATATCGGATTGCTGAAAAAACTTCAGTGCCAACGCAGTTGTTTACTGTCCCATACAATCACCTTAAATCATCCCTGCTAGAGCTACCTCAGCATATAAAGAAGACCCCTTCAAGTACACAAAGAAACTAATATCTTTCAGTACGAGCAAACTGATTTCTTTTAAAAAAATAAAATATAGGCAGAAATTAGATTAGTCTCCTGATCCTGTCCAAAGTGTCTTATTTTTCTCAGCCATAGTTCTCATTTCTCTTTCATGTCTCTGCAGTGCCAGTCACTTCTCACAGCAGTGAAAATCCTATTCTTTTAACAAAACATTCAGTTCCATAGGCCTTTTCACAGTGCACAAAATTAAGCATGTGCCTAAACCTGTGCAAGACTGGATCCTTCACATGGACAGTAGATGTACTGTTAATTAAATGCTGCTTGTAATAAAATATATTAAAGTGATTGAAGCTGCCGTAGCTGCAGTGGGCCTAGAAAGTACAATAATCCTTCACTGTAATGTAGAATCTTTGTGTCAGAAACATGTACAGTACTCAGAAAGAGTATAATTAATGCACATTAACATATATACTCAGAGACAGAATATATGAAGAGGGTGCTTTGGGACATGGTTAAAATTTTTGTGACTTCGAATTAGGGAAATTTTTAAAATCTCCAGTTCAGCAATTTAAAACAATTAAATGATATCATAACATTGTCCTAAACCAAGGAAATGTGAAATAATGTGAAAATATGGTTTTATTTCATTAATGAGATACTCTAGCCTTAAATATTGTTTTTCACAAATACAGTTAGTATTGATTTTCTTAGCTAATTAAGAATGGATGGTCACCCACAAATAATTAAACTAAATATTTAGTCTTGTATGGTTAAATGAAAAATTAGATGCTTATTTCAGAGATGGATGGCATGTGAAGGTCATTAGAGAATCCAAGGTTAATACTGGATTAAAACTGAGTTGTTCTTCTGAAGAGCAAGGAGGAATTATTTTGGCAAAGGAGGGTCATTTTGGCTCAGGCTGAGAACTGCTGCTGTCTGAGATGGTCACTGAAATTCAGAGGTGAAAATTGGAGGTGAAAACAAAAGCTCATTTTTTCCTGTGGAGAGAGTTCACCCTGCTCTTGAACAGTGAGAACTGCAGGGCACTTTCAGTCAGCACAGTGACTTTACCAGCAAGAGACCCTGACTGGGCTTGCCCTGAGCTCTGGTGGCTTGCTGGGCTCCTTCTGAGCAGCTGGAAACAGTGTCCTTTTGTGCATGCTATATCTGACACATACATATCACAGATGGATACCAAGTACTCTTGACAGTGCCCAGTTAGAAGCCATTTGGGCAGACAACACAAGTGCTGCAAAACTCTGGATTAGCTTTTGGGCAGAAAACTGGAGCTGGTTGAATAACAAGAATGAAAGATGGCAAAACCCCCACACCTCATTTACTTGTTAATTTAGCAGACCTCTGACTTCTTTATGTTTCAGAATTAGATAAAAATGTAGGCTATGTAACTTATCAGAACAGAAGAAAAATGACAATGCTGCTATTTTTTCCCCTTTGTTTATGTGAAACCTGAAAAGTGGAAATTCAGCCTCTTTAGGAAGAAGATAAGGTCAGAGTCCATCTGGGCTTGCTCAGTCTTTCTTGCCAAGTGTTGGTTGTGCTCTGTCCAACTGTTTAAATCGATGCCAACTGTCTGAGTTCTGTAAGTAATCTAAGTAGTTGATTAAAAGGCTCAGTATGATTGAGCACTCTTCATTGGCTGTCACAGCAATAAAAGGGCCATAAGTGTTGGTTTAATGATATATGTAAGAGGATAAAGTATCTAGTGTTGCTACTCAAAAGGTATCTTTGCTTCTCCTCGCTGTAAAATTCATAGTCTTACAATACAGGTAACAGAAATCTAGAAAATCACTTTCTCAGAAGTAAAACAAAATAATTTGTGGCATTTGACAAAAAGTCGTGTGACTGTTTAGGAAAACTGCAGGCCCCACAAATATTCCATAAAAATAAAGATTCAAAATAGCAAATTTTCCTAAGTCCAGAGAGTTGCAAATATTTAAACCACTGTACATTTCTCATCAGTTAATGAGATTTCTCATCAACTGCATCTTCAAGAGAATTATGTGAAACTCAATGATCCTGATAGATCCCTTCCAACTCAGTATATTCTATGAAACATAAATGGTTTACAGAATTAATCACCAAATAGCAGTTTTCATATCACATTGTCTTTGACCTAAAAGGAAGAGTAATTGTGAATTTGCTTTAACAAATTTTTGTTTTCCAGGCCAATGAGCTCATGCATGCCAACCTGTGTCCTATGTTCATGAGCAACTGTTAAGACATTCAATGAAATATTGAGTATCACAAAGTATTTATCAAACAGGTACAGTTAAGTCCACATAATGAAACTCAGGTTATCTTAATGTAATACAGTGGATGGATATAAAAACACACACAAACAAAAAAAAAAAAAAAAAAAAAGGCAAACAGAAAACCCCCAAAATTCTACATGATTCTCTACATCTTTACAGATCAAGAAACCATGCAATGCCCCACAGATGTTGCATAACAGCATTGAAAAATCTCTTGTGTTCTCATTGTGTGTTCTTGGACTGGTTTTCTCCATATTCCATTTCATTTTCAGGGATTGAAATAAGCACACACTCTGGATGAATCATTATTTCTAAAACATTTAGATGCATAAGTAGAAAGCCCATCACACAAAGTAGGTTCTTCAGTTACAGACATGTATTTTACCAGAGTTTTAGCAGTATAAACTGATATGTACACTCTAATATTGTAACTAATGTATAAACTCTAGTATAAATTTATAAACTCCATTCTTAAACATATTTTGCATTTTTCTTCTCTCAATAATCCCACTGATTAAACTTTTATCATGTTTTTTTCTCCTTTTTTTTTGGAGTGTAGTAGGGAAGATGACAGACGATGGTGCATTTTCAAATATAAGCCAAGATTTCTCACATCCCTGTCAATTTTCGTATAATTTTACCTAAGTGTTCTTGGAAGACCGTACATACTATGAAGCATTTCCTTCAAAAAGCAGAAATTCAGACTTCCTTCAGTCACAAGGGAAATGACCTGCAGAGTATCTGAGTACTGACCTGAGCAGCACAGCACTCCAGAATGTCTTGTCCAAGCCACTGGTGGCAAAAGGCAACTTTTCTCCAGCCTTTTCCTCCTACTCCTGTTTTTGGTTTTTTAATCACTATCACCCCCTGCCAAAAAAAGGTTCAAGATATGCTTCAGCTTTGTTCTTTAAACAAAAATAAAAACAAAAAATCCCACACACAAACAACACAACCCACACACATATGCCCATCTTTCATCTGTTTGTGAATACTTCATTGATCTGTTTTCTGGATACCTCTAATATTGCTGCATTAAGACTTCTGCACATAGTGAGCAGTGCAAACTGAAAAGAAAAAAATAAAAGTACATGGGAGAGAAAGGGGTATTTGTAATCTTAGTTGAATTGAAGTCCAAATCTAGTGATTTCAGTACAGGGGATATTTCATTGTAACTGATGACAAAATCATTTGACTAATTTCATTTTACACAGATTTTGAGCCATGTAAAATATTTTTCTTATTTGTAGTAAACCTATATATATGTATGCACATATACGCATATATAGGGGGGTAACTTAGAGAAGGACAGAATATATACAAAATCACCTAGAGAACCATTAAATGATATTAGCAAATGCAAGTCACTGATGTGTCTCCCTTGTGTAAAATCAAAGTTGTAGTGGAGAAAAAGGAGAAGAGCGTGCCAGGAGTATGTAAGGTAGTCTCCACAGAGAACACAGAGTAAATGGCCAAAGATAAGACCAAAAAAAAAACACCAAAAAAACCCAAACAAAAAACCCAAACAAAAATACACCAAAAACCCAACAAACAAACAAACAAAACCCAGACGAAAGGTAAAAAAACCCATAATCACCCATCAGATGTAACATTTATTAGCTAAGCTCACATGCAAAATAGCTTTCACAGCTAAATGAGGCAAGGTGATAATATCCACTCTACTGTTTTTTTCCTACATACAGGCAGAAAAAAATAATGCATATATTCAATCTAATGTAAAGGTTTAGCTTTAAACCTGCTGATAGTGACCATAGGTCTAATACATGTGATTCAGAGCTGAAGTCCTGCAACATAGTCCAGCCCATGTTTATGCAGGGGCTGCCAGAATTTGCTTCAGATTTAAAGATATTGCTCAGGTTTCAGTCCACCATTTAGTAAGGAGCTGATGAAGCCTTCAGTTGCAAATGTAGAGATTCTCTTCCCGTTTGGCTGTAGTGATTTCTTGTGCCATTAGTAGAAAAACTTGCAGTGGTTTTACATTATGAAACAGTTTCTGCATTGTTATACTTGTCCACTGTAGTTCAGCGTTTCTAATGCTCTAGGGCAGCATCCACTGCAGTTGATTTTATATGAATTCTCATGAGATTTTTAAACCTCATCTATATGCAAAGTTCACAGGCTGAGTTGTCTTCCTCAGCTGCTGCTAAGACTCACAAAACCATGTAGACGACAAGGTTGGTTTCCTCCAAATCTGACATCTGGTGGTCCTCAGATGGATCAGTAGTGAAACCTTGGGAAAGCCAAGCTGAAAAGCTGAGCTGGAAAGACTTAAGTGTCTTCAATAATACACTAGTAGGGCTTTTGAAAGCCTCAAGCTCCACAGGACTTTCTGCCAAGGATTTTCTGTGAGTTTAGCACAGTTTGAAGTGTATGGTTTCCAGCAGTCACAACCTCCACAGACTGTGTCAGCCAGGATTCTGGGAGGCTTCTCATGCGGCTCTACAGCATGTGTGAACTTTTGGGATGCCTGTCCCCAGATATGCTACAGAAGGGCTAAATACCCCACCACTATCCAGCTGGTGAAGACTCTCTTCTGTTCACTACCCAGCCTTGCTGACCATGAGACCATCTTTGCTTAAGCATAAGCTGCTCAGTTTTTCCATTTAGAAAATACAAACGTATGTTTTTTTTTTTCCTCTTCAGTTTCAGTGATTTGAAGTAAAGTCACCACTAGGACAATGCTGTCGGTTTTGATAACATATCATTACTTTCTAAGAAAATAGTAAGATTGTTGGAAGCAGCTGTTAATATTCTCATACCAGTGACTCATATTGTTACACAAATTCGGAAGTGCTCTATAGCTACAAAAATGTAACAATAGGTTGTAATTTCCAGCAGCAAAAATGTTAGAAACACCCTACTAATGCTCTTTGTTGCTACTTGGTCATTTACTGCAACTACTTTATTTACAAGCATAAGCCCAGAGGACCATTACAAGTTGCAAGTCTAAAGGAGATCCTGCTCAAGTGAAAGAGCCCAGATGGCTGGGTGGTACATGACAGCTACCAATACTGTTATTTGTCTGTGGATGCCATCTTTGAAACACTGGCCAAATCGTGAATGAAACTTGCTGAGGGATCTTTAGCTGTCAAGATAAGCTGTAGTGGACAGTATAGTTTACATAAAATTAATTTCAAAAATCATGAAGTATTTTAGAAAAAGTTGCCCCTGCAGAAGAATATGAAGAGTTGAAGTAAAACAGGAGTTTATTTGTACAAGGTCTTCTTGGAAAGTTTAACCCTTAAATATACCTGGCTTGAAGACATCTGATTAACTAGCTCAATGGGCTTAGGTTATCCTTATTCCTTCCACTGCAATGATCTAAACAAAGGCAAGCTTGGGAGGGTCATTACTGCCTTGCCCCCAATGCTTCTTCAACAGCTCTTCACTGTCTGGTGGACACTAACAGAGTAGGTAAATCTGATTTGAGGTCTTCCTGCTCTGTCTATTTATAATATTTTATTAAATAACTTTCTTTCTAGGCATAAAGCTCTTAATAAAGATTTGCGCTTTACATACGCAGGGTTTTTTTATTATTTTATTTTTTCATTTATATACACTATACCAAATTTGGCTGTGACTGATTTGCTTCTTCTACTACCTGGCAGAAGAAAAAATTTTATGTGTTTACTTTCACCATGCTAGAAATGCCAGGGGAGCAATGCACAATCTGATAAAGTCCTCTTCAAGAAAGTTGGGGATTTTCCATTTTTTGAAAATTCAACTCATCTCAAGTCAGGATGTCTTTTCAGAAGATATGCTTCAGCCTTAATTGGGGTGTTCAGTCTAGGGTAAATGGGTGAAATTTAAGGGCCAGCAATACATAAGCAGTTTCTCTCAATAATCTCACAATCTCTTCAATTCTATGCATTTAAAATGAAGAATCTTGCAGTGTGCAGCCTGCAATATGTTAAGTATTCTTGGAACGTGGGCAAAGCATTTACACCCAGTAAGTAACTCTACATCACTTGCACAGTGAATTCTTTCCTCCTCTTCATAAAATACAGTATAACTGAGTACAAGTGCACATTAACAGGGTACAAGTACATGGATGGTCTCTCCAACATTGCATCAAAGCCATCGTGCAACGGCTGTGAAGCCCCTTTAAGCCATGTGGCTGAGATCTGTGCTGTGTGAGCCTTAACACATCACTTTCTACAGTCCAAAAAGATCGCCCTGTGATGTCAGAGGTGACTCTTCAATCCCTCTTCTGAATGAGTCTTTGAAGTGAAGAAAGACAAGACAGATCCTTAGTGTCATGGTCTGAGGAACAGCTTTGCCATCAGAACTATTAGCAATGCCTCTGCTTTGCTCAGAAATTTGAAATCACAAAGACAAAAAGGCTAAAAAATATTAAAGTGTGAGGCAGCAATAGCATGCAGTAAGAGAAGATAAGATGAGTGGTTTGAAAGAATACCTCATTTGGCTTTCTACAAAGGTGTACATTACACAGGGAAAGATTACCAGCCATTTTATTCTTTACCTTTACATCTCCATGCTGCCCAGAGGTATGATGAACATCATTTTGGTGGGAAACAATTGGGAGCTGCATTGTGTCTGTCACAATATGTCAAGTCAAACATACGAGCTGAAAAAGTGCCTTGGTTTTGCTCAATTAGTACTGTTTGCTTTGTGGACCTCCCATTAGCAAGTATAAATTTGTACAGTGGTCACCATTTAAAAATCAATATTTACCAAGGGTTATCACATCATCAAGCCTAGGACACTAAGTAGTTCCTTAAACTTTGAGCAGAAAATAATACTGCGATCTGGTAAATATTTAACACACGTATCATTTTATGGTAACCACTACTTTTGATACAGGTGTTCATTAGCTCTTCCTAGCTAAACCTTCCATTAAATTGCATTGCACTGAACTTAGGCTTCACTTCAGCCAGATTGCAGTTCAAGGTGCTGAGAAGAAGATTATAGTTAAACTGACTATAAAGAATATAATAAAAATAACTGTAATGAATAGTCACTTTAATTTTTTGGTGTCCTCTCAACCCAAGGAGTATGATACAGCATGGATTCTCTGTGGAAATACTGAATTTATAGTCAAAATATATCTAGGTAAAAGTAACTCAAGATTTGTTTTCCTTTGGGTGTAATGGGAAATTTTCTGTTTCGCAAGGAGGGCTCCCCAGTAGCTAACTACACTGTCCACTTGCTTTCAGTCTAACCACCCTTCCTTTGATGTGTAAGTAACAGATGTTTAAGACATAAGAAATTAGATAGACTGTGATTACTGAGAAACAACTTAATTTCAATTCATTACTTGATGTTCTCATTCACTTGTTCTGAAAATGACAGTAGTTAGTAGGGTTGTTGGTTTTTTTAATTGACATATTTTATGTTTAACAATCAACTTTAACTTAACCTATGCACACCTCTAATTTTGAAACACATCATTGGCAAGCTAATATGTCACTTTTTCATTGTAAATTGGAATTATTTCCAAAATGACTTCACTTTAATTATATGTACTTGTAGAACTTAGTCAGCTTGTTTTCTTGTAGGCTATGGGAAAAGGTAAAGAGAAAACAGGTAACAAAAGCTTTGTTTTTCCCCCTTTTTCAAAACAAAATCCATTGCCTCCCACTTTTTTTAAAAAGAGGTATTTCAAATGACCTAGAGGAAGGGCTTGGCAGGTGAGAGATTAGGTTTGCTTTTTTCTAGTGGAAAGGAATAGGCATGATTAAGAAATTGTATTGGTTAGCTCATTAGCTTTCAAATATTGCATATGTTTGGTTGATAAATGTAATAATGTTCACACAAGTACTATAGGTATTTGACTTCGTACCTCACAAAATTTTGATTAAGAAAGTAAAACAATAATAAACTTAGCATGCTGTATCTTGAATGACTTTAAAAATACAAGTTTTTCTTGTAATTGCAAACAGGGAATTCTCACAGAAATTATATTTACTTAGTCAGGTCCTCAGGGACCAGTTTTTAATGCCATGATGTGAAATGTTTTTATTGGTGCAGAGGGAAAGACTTAGACTAGGTGTTCGAAAGAACTTTCTGAAATACAGTAATATATAAATATATAAAGAGGATACCTAGGAAAGCTGTGGTTTCTTAATGAAGACTTTTAAGAACTGATTAAGTAATATGTTGGGTCTGTGGAGGTTCACTTGCATCTGATTTCTAGTAGGGATATGGTCTAGGTGACCCTTTGAGACTCCTCCAGAACTCCATGATTTGAAGACAAAACAATCACTGACAAAATGTGAGGATGATAGGGAAATTGTAGCAGGATAAATAAAAAGAGGCTAGACTGCTGAATCACTCTCCTGATAACTCACATATAAGCAAGCAACACAGTGTTGTATCATAGCCACAGCAAGAGAGCAGTGGGGAGAGAAGAGGATAAGGGGGAGCATAAAACTCACAGTCCTACAGTTGTATATTAACACTATACATCACAGAACCTCTGCCACCAGTTCTGATCTTCCCAGTCCAGAGAAATGCCATCAGAATGGCAGTAGTGCTTTATAATTCACCCTTGCAACACTTGAGCACAACAAATTATGCCTGTATAGTTCATAAATCAGGCAATGTTTACAGGGGCAAGTATTATTTTACTTTGTCTAACTCATATAATTGGAAAAAAAAACATATGACCTGTTAGGTACACAAGCCCTAAATCTCCTCTTTTTTTTCTCAACTGTATCAGTCTGTCTTATGAAAAATACCACTGGGCCTTATGAAGTGTGCTTTTTTAATACTCTCTGGCCATTATAACCATAACAACCTCACTGTAGTCATAAACTGAAGTAACAAGTTATGCTTTCTATCAGTGACAGCAATTAAGTCCCAAACAAAATGTTAACACATGTAATAGATTCTTCATCAGAAAAAAAAAATTAAAACAAGCCTAGATATTTTAAATAAGTTATGTAACTCCAAGAGGAGCTGATATTTGGAGGTAAACCAAGGAGTTTAACAGGCTTTTGGTCTATGTTAAATGGGACGTAAAAAGTGGATGAATCCAGTTATTCTCTCTGGTTTCATAATCTATGAATCTAGAGCTCTGTAATTTAAAACCAGGACCTACATTAAAAACAAACAAACAAACAAACAAACAAAAGGTGAGTAGAACTGCTCTAAACACACTCTTATTTCTAGTTTATTATTCTAAATTTGGGGCTGCTACACCTCTCATTTGTTATTCTGTGTTCACCTTGTAAAAAGCTCCACAGGATGACACAGGCCAGGCCAATGTAGACAGACTTTTAAGCAATCTCCTCAAGCACCACAAATCTATGTCCAAACCTCACAGTTTATTATGTGTTAAGCCTATCCAGATGGTAGGTGATACTCTGGTATTAACAATCCACATCCATTTCCACTTCCTTCTCTATAGAAAATTGCCAGCAAGTCTCCCTGGTGGTCTTTTAAAAGTAAAGGAACTCACATGTATATGAATGTACACCACATATATTACAGTATCTTGCTCTGAAATTAAAAACAAGCTCTTAGTAATTTAGAATCTGAAATATGTAGCAGAACACAGCTTCAAATGGAATGAAATTGTGCCATTTGCAAGTACTTTCCTTAACTGCCTGTGACAGTCCCAGGCTCTTGAGGACAGGACTTGAAAAAACACAAGCATCCAGCCTGCAAGTGGTTTATCTGTCTGCTTGTGAGGGCTGGAGTGATGGGGCTTTGTGTGAACAAATGCAAGACCCCTCTCCTTGTAGCATCACAGGTACCACTAAAGCTCCAGTTCACAGCATTATCAGCTGCATGCCCAGAATGAACATATCAAATTTATGGACTGGGAAACATGGAGATTTTTAGTATACATACCAGGCAGCAGAAATAAGGGTGGAGTTACAGAACAGACTAAACTGGCAGGGAGATGTAGTCATAGTTAGTTGTCCAGTCCTTATAACAAATTGTGTAGCTAGAGAAATCCCAGCCTTGCAGAAACTAGGAAAACTGTAGGTTTACACCTTCAAAGATTACTTGCAGATCCTTAGGACTGCCTTTCAATTTTTCCAGGTTTTCCAGCTTTCAACAGGTCCCAGCAGAAAGCGCCTCAGCTGTCTGCTTCCCTATTGCATCGTTTTGCTACAAACACCTTCCTTCTTTCTTGTCCTCCCCCAATGAACACCTGTGTGCCTGTGGAGGCAAGGGACCGACCACAGCCTCTGTCTCAGGAGATGAAGACCAAGATGTGAGGCAACAGATGTTCAGGATGCACTTACAGCTCAGCAGTTTAGATGGGGTGGAAATTATTTGGTCTCAGAGCAGGAACTAGCAGAGCTGTGTGAAACTGAGGTTTCAGTAACAGAAGTCTCTCCAGTCTTTTGTTTCATCCTTCTCTCTGCACTCTGTGGATGTGCATCACTTGACAACAAGACAAAACCTGAAGCCTAACCTCCTTGTATAACCCTTGGACATGTTACCAGAGTAATTTCCTTCTGAAATACTTTTTTTTCACTTTTTAATATCTGCCCTGCCCCACCCCCCTCACCCCCTTTTAATTGGCTAATTCCACCCAGCAGTTTTCTCCTTTTTGTTGCTACAGTGACTAAACCATTTGGGACTTTAAAGTCCTCCAGATGTCTTACTCAACCACATGTTATCTAGAACCAAAAACACCTCTTGATTATTTCAAGTCACCTCTTCCTCAGGTCCCTCTCCTCCCCTACAGCACAAGCAGGAAACCCTTGCTGGCATCAGCCTGAGCAGTCAGCAGGACTAGACACACAAAGATGGTCTGATAGGTAGGGGGCAGCTCACTTAGATGTCTAACTTCAGAAGAATAGGACAATTAAGTATCAGAGTTAGGAGTATTTCCATCCATTTTATTTAACCAGAGAAAGAAGTAGATCTCCTAAGCTCAGTTCCTTGCAGAATCTACTTCTCTTCACTGAAATATGGAAACTGAGGGAAGTTTGCAGTCTGAAGGTGTGTGTTAAGTCCCTGCAGCTAAACAGTATGAATATCCTGTCTGCCTTCTTCCACAGTTCATGCATCTCATACAAGTTCAGGCACCCATAAACATTAGTGGATATAACAAGGGATTTTCTTGCATAGCTACTGCCTTCACTGATGCTTTTTTCTCTCTGAGGTGAAAGCATACCGTGGCATTCAGAGATCGTTACAGGTCTCATCCTCTGTGGAGAATTTTCGTTGCATCTGCTACCAGCAGTGTCTTGGTATCTCTGTTACCTTTACAAGGTGCAGCAAGTACAGAAAGGTGCGAGTGGTCAGCACCTGAAGTGGCAGAGAAAGTTTCTTAGCTGGCTTTTGCTGGAGGCTCAGAAGCCTTCACAGGGTTAACCCATAAGTGGAATTCTGTCATCTCTTGAAACAAGTCGGAAGTTTGCCAAAGAGCATTAATTAAATTTCATGCTTTCCATCAGACTTATTAAATGTACTTATCCCCTACCAGCTCCCATACTGACATGGACTATTATTATTGTTATTGTTATTACTTTACAGTTAGTGTGCTGTTCCCTAACCACCATTAAATAAGACTGGAGAGTGTTTCTGAGTTAATACCTTAAGACTAGGGTAAATTATACAAAACACTGAGAATTATAGAAGAGACATTTATTTAGGGGTCAAAGTATTTTTTTATATATTTGTTGGGGTCGTACTTCTTCCCAGCTGTGCCTTAATTTTTTCTAGACTTGAGGAATGCCTTGATTTGAGATATGTCTGTGTTTTGGAAAGGGGAGGTTTATTTTTGGGGAGAAAAAAAGAAAGTGGTTACTACAAGGAAATGTGTGGCAAAATACTTCTGAAATGTTTAGAGGAAAACAAACTGTTGAAAATACGGAAATTTACCCAATTCCTGCCTTAGATTTATATGATTTTTTTCAGTTGTTATTTAAACATTGTCATTAATTCAGTGCCGCTACGTGAACATTTTAGGATCTGCTGCCATGAGTTGTTTAGCCTGGTGACTGATCTCAGAGAGTAAGACTGTAAACAGAAGTGTGCACTAGTTCAGTCCTTTGCAGTGCAACCTGTGAGAGCATCCTCATGGCAGATGATAGAAGTTGCTGAGAGAGATCACAGCACTATGTTGAGATCAAGTAAACATCATTGAAATCCCTGCTTCCCATCATGTGAAAGTGTCTTGGAACAAATATAACTAACTGTCCAGTATTTATAGACTTCAGTAATATGGAGTGTTCATTAAAGACTGCCTGCTTTAGGACTCCTACCATGTGCTACTTTCAAGCTCTGTGTGGAGAACTGTCCTACTTTTCGTTTGTTGGGTTGTGCAAAAATCAACTTGCATTTTGCCTTCGGAAAGAGGCTGAATTTGTATTTGCTTAGCCCTAAGACTTGTGCAGAGAAAGCAAGTTTGTCATGTATCTGTCATGACATTATCTAGATAATTCCTTTTGATAAGCAGTATCATTTTTCTAGAGCAGTATTGAAGAGGACTTTACCCTGAAGTGAACTGAGAGCAGTTGATAGGATTGGATAAATACTTAAGTTCTACCTGGTATTAGTTATATGCCTTCCATATCAGAGACGCTCTGTGTTCTTCAATTGTAAAAAATATCTTGGGTTACTCAAGAAATGATTCTCCAGACCTGATATTTTAAAGTTGACTCTTTTTCAAATCTGGCCATTGATACATTCAGAAAAATAATATATTTCTGTTGAAACACAGCACTGTACAGAGTGAGCTTGGAAACAAATTTATTTCTTTCATGCCAGCTACACCACTACTTCTGAACTAAGTGGTTGCATTGATGTTTGGACCACATCATGGCAAACACAAGAGCTTCAGTGAACTGCAAAAGCCAAATAGAGATACCATGCTCCAGCAGAAAAACACTCAAGCTGTGGTTGCAATCCACAGCTCCCTTCCCAATGAAATATTCTGCCATTTTCAAACAATTGTGAAACAAAAATCCTACAAAATACAGAACATGTAAACCCAGGATTTATTTGTATTAACACTGCTGCCACTTGCTTGAGCACTGGTAGGAGATTAACTTCCAAAAATGCCAGTATGGACAAATTGGTAGAAAGCATTTATTGTTCAGCTTGAATACACACCTAGAGGTGCTCCAAGAAAGCTAAGTGAGTCTTTCTACTTTCCTTTCTGCTCTTGAACGATTACTCCCAAGCATAGCTTTTACTCTTCCCAGCATGGCATCTCAAAGCCCCATGTAAGTGCAGAACAGGTGGTACATGAGGGTGGAGGAGTGTGCCATTGATACCCTCATTGAGTTGGGGGGTTGGTGCCATAGCAAGGTGAGGGAGCAGCAGCAGTCCACACACACTTATCCATCACCTCTGACCCATACACAAAGGCCATAGCTCTAAGAGCATTTGTCAAAGGAGAGTGAGCAACTGGAGAAACAGTATTCCCAGCTCCCAGGGTTTTATTCTACATCTTGTATTTTTCTTTAACTGCAGCCCCTGGAGGCAAACTACACAACCTGAAGATTTCACATGTTGTTAAAATTACATGCATACAGACTCACTCATACAAACATTCTCAGGTGTTATGTTAGTGGAGCAAAGCTTGAGAACATGGCCAAAAAAAACCCAACCAACCAACCAAAAAAAAACTAACTCTGACAAAGGAAAAGAAAAGAGTATTTTTTAATTATTTAAGCATTGTGAGACAGACTCATAATTTCTCAGCATTTGATTCTGGCAATAATTTATATTTCTAGGTATATGCCTTAACACAGGTGGGACTTGTCTGCTTGAGAATCTGAAGGCAGTATCTCTTATGGCAACAAAGCAGTCGGCCAAACTGTGCTTTTATTCCTGCCCACATTTCCTTACACCTCTCTGATTCTTTTTTCCCTTATCCTTTTCTTTCCTCAGTGTTCCCCCAGTCATCTACCCTCCATCTCACAAACAAGAGAGAGGCTTGTGAATTTGTTATACTTTGTGTTGGAGCACGGGCAAATTCTGGAGGGATCGGGCGAGCTTGTTTCCATCTTTTGTAAACAGCATCTCTGTACTGCAGCCTGTGGTGACACTGACCTCTGGTGATCACATAAGTAACACTCACACTGAAGTGGCACAGCTGCAATTTTGAACTGCGGTCGTTTTTGTTGGTTTTTTTACCAGAACACTGTCTCCCCTTTAATGAGACTGTATTATTCAGTCTGGTTTGCACCATGAAGGATGGACACAGGTGTGTCTTCTGTGGGCTTGCACGTACTCTGGTTTTACATGTGGGAATTATCACACTCCTTCTGTTACTCAAATAAGTTTTATACAGCATTTCTCAAAATACATATTGCGCACGATTGAGAAGTTTATCATCTGTCACACTATTTCTTGAAAACTGACTTACATATTATGTTTCACAGGAACTTTAATTACTAAAACATTCTGAATAAGGCTGTGGCCTATGCAGAAGTGACACTGTAACGCTTCCTGCAACACACTTCCATCTCCATGATTTCTCCTTGCACTCACCAAATGTGGCATTAACTCCACTAAAGTGAATGGAAACCAGATCTCCACCCAGGCTGATTTTTGTCCATTTAGCCAAGAAAAGCAAAAAAATCCAGGGCTAAGACTTCAAGCTTTCAATTGCTCATTTTATGTTCTCTATTATGATATTGGAATGATCTCAGCACACTGATGTTACAGAATCAAATATGTGCTGCAGACCTTGGCAGAAAGTATTGAGTTAATGAAAAGAGTTTCATCTTGACATTTGCTCTATTTTGTAACTTTAATTCCTCTATGATTTGTTCTTTGGAAATTTTAGAGCTCAGTCCCATGCAGTTGGAGTGAGAGAAAATATTATGTTGCTTATTAATTGTTAGCGTAATAACACAGATATTGGAAAGCACACTTTGAATGAACTTTAATTAAAAATTATGATACCTTCATTACATAAGCAATGCTTTTCGAACATCATCAGGTACTAGTGTAGCCCAGTAGGTATGAGCAGTCCTTGATCTTTAGGATAGCTTAAAATGCAAGGAAAAGAGGGAAGGATCAATTAAAAGCAAGCTATTTAAGTAAGTTAAAAAATTGTTTTCCACAAAAAACCCTCATGGCAATGTGTCAGGTTAGATGAAAGATACAGACAGCTAGGTAATAATCCCCTTGACTGTGTGTTTAACTTTTCTTTTGTTGGTAGGTTTGCCTGAGTAGTATTAAAACATTTCATGAATCTGTTTAAAACACTTCTTTACTGTAGCAGAATGAAAATTAGTGTTTAGTAGTCTGCTGCATGCTTTTAACAAACAGATTTCATTTATTCCTTTGAGCCAAACAAAATTAGAAGGACCTACGGGTCTCTGATCATTTGCCCAAAATTAATGATCAGTTATTGAATAATTAACTGTCATTGATATCTCATTTCTAAACAAATCAATGGAACCATTTAAGAGTTTGTGTAACGATAGTAATATAATCCTTCCTCATATGAACTGCAAGTGAATAGACCAAAGAGAAAAAGCACATTCTCCACCCAAAGTAATTATGAGACCTACTTGAAAATCATTTGCCTCAGCAGAAATGTAAAGTATTTTTCTGCATAATTTACCTCCCAAATGTGTGCATTTGGCTTCCACATTAAAAACTGAAACCTGTGTGAGTGGAGGTAGTGCTCCAATATCCTTGAAATGTGAGCGCATGGGTGTAGGTGATATTTATAAGAGCATGGCAAGGTACCCACAGTTATTTTGTCTGAAGGACCTGTGGAGGAGGGTGTCCATCAACCATCACTCCAGCCAGGGACTCAGCAGGGGCATCACACGACTCATGATTTGTGGAAGATGGGGTTGGGGAGGGAATATAAGAGACAGATCACTCTGGTTTGTTAATCTCTTCCTCCTGACTGTGCATTGCTTTCCTTCCCACCACCCAGCACTGCTTTTCAAGGCAGTCAAACACGGTCTGGTAATCTAGAGTTTAAATCAAAAGGACTATCTTTTTTAAAATATTTTAGTGTGTTTGTAGTGCATGAACAAAATTGCTGTCACCAAATAAGATAGCTTTATAGATGACTCCATCCCTGTATATTTGAAAATACTCTGGAATGTCAAATACAACACTTAATGTTGATTGTCTTAATAAACAGCAGTGGCATGTATGCACTTCACGAGGGTGTGAAGGGGGGGGGAGTGCTGCTTATTTTAAGGGACAAGTATAGAGAACTATAAAACTATTCAGAAATTATTTTAAAATGCAATTCAGTTCACTCTGAACATTGTGGACTTACCCATTGCTAACCCTTCAGCTGGTGGGACAATGAATGCTTGAAGCAGAATAATTTATTAGTATTATGAAGAGATGCTGTTTCGAGCATTTAGTAAAAGGTCTGTGAACATAATAAATGCCACAATTGGAAACAGAAATGTTTGTCTTATTATTTCAATGAATGTTTAAACAATAGCAGCAACAATGACTCAAGCAGCAACAATACAAACTATGGGACCGAAAATCTTAGTGTACAGCTATATTTAAAAAAAAAAAAAAGTAATTATATGGGTAAGATAGTCCCAACATCTAGTTATTTTTGCTGTTACTTGTTTGCTCTCACCTTTTGGCAACAAGCAATTCTTCAGATTTGCTATTAGCTATTGCTCAAAGAGTTCTATTCCCACTCTTCTGGAACATTCTGTGCCTTAGCTGTCCTAAGCATTCCTCTGTCTTAGTTTTAATAAGCCATCAAAATTTTGCCTCAGTTTGGTATTTGTAGGTTTTCTAAGAGAACAACAGAGGCAGTAAGGAATTAGAAGGAGAACAGATTTCCCTCCTGTCCAAGCACAGTGTCTGTGTTCTGTCTTGATTTTGAAGAAGCTTTATGTTCTGGAACATGGATGTCCCCTCCTAGTCTGCTGAATTCACCAGCTGACATGACAAGAGTGTATTTTAAAATGTTTATGAGCTTCTTTTTCAGTGAAAAATCTGTAGGTCTTTCCCAACCTTCCCAAATTACATATATGTCTGAGACATATGCCAGCATATTGGATATTTTTATCTGTTGCAGAAATTATACTAAAAGCGGTATGCATTTATGTCTGAATGCACTTCTGAGTGTGGAGTAAGCTGTGGAAGTGGGAGTGGTCCTTGTTAAAAACTGAGTAAGGGAAAGGCTGCTGTGTTTTAGTTTTTGCAGGTGACCTGCTGCTACAGAGCTCCATTTGTGATCTTTCCGCATTGGGCAAATTCAGAACCAAAAGAATTCATATCAGACTAATGTATTGATTTTAAAAATCAGTATTTCATAGTATACATAATTTCTAAACATGTACAGTACAGAATTTGGTGTGTTTATACATAGAAGGAGTTTGTGTGGTAAACACAGGATAAACATGTACTGCCCCAGAGAGAGAGAGGGCTGAAGAGCTTAGCTTTGTCCAATCCCATTCACCGTGGATGCACAGACATCACAGCATATTGCGGGAAGCTCCCATCCCAACCCCACAAATGCTCTCATACATCAAGCCACTGTGTACGTTCCTATCGTACCTGAAACGTTAGCAGTTGAAAATGAGATGTCTGTTGAGCTGACATACTCACAATGTACAGAGCATTGAAAGAAATTGAAGATGCAAAAGCAATGTTGAAACAACCCATTTTTTTCCCTTTCAGCTGTTTGAACAGCAAGCTGCTTCTTTCTTTCCTGTGAATCTACATTGATAATAAAAAGGAATTTTTAAAGAGAAGTGGTAAAGTTTCTTAGCTGAAAATGTTTATAAAATGCATACTTATCTCAAAATGATAATGATGAGAACAGCTAAGAAGCAATTACTATTTTCTTGAATATGCTGGCAGTGATCTTGTTCCATGATTTTATTTATTATTTTAGTTTTACAGTATTTGACAGAAATTGAATACTTTTTATTTTCTCAAGCTTTTTGTGGTTGGAAGTCACAGTCACCTCCATGTTCTACTTGGAACTATACCAGGCAACATTTTCAATACGTTTTGCAGTAAAAAAATATTATTTAGAGCATATTGAATTGCAAAAGTGCTAGGTTTTTAGTCATATTTATTGATCACCTGATAAAGGTATTTATTTGTAGGCTGGTATTTATTAAATAAATAATGGTGAATTGCACTTCTTTCCCTTAAATAAATGGTGTATATGTGTGACAAGTATCAGCCTAAGTAAAGCATGTGATGAACAACTTGTATTCAAAGCAATGGCCTAGTTCTTTAATTTGAATACAAACAAGTGTAATTTCGAATTAAAATGACACTTTGCACTGACACTTGCCTCCTTGCTTTGTTTTGCATTTATTTTTTCCATATTCTTCTTTTCTTATTGTCTGTTCTTAGATTTTATAGCAATGAAGGCCAGCAAAAATTTTTCTCTGCCTCAGAGTCTTTACATATATTTTATACGCAAGTTATATATTGTTCTAAGTGAAAGAGCTGTTTTTGAAGCAATTCCCCTTGGAATATTTACAGTTCAATAGCAATATCAGAGATACCATAAAGTGAAACTCAGCAGAAACAAAAGGAAACCAGGCACGGTGTCAAAATTTGGGGAATTAGAAAACTATAAACAAGCAGCAAGATTAATGAAAAATAAACTAAGTGTCCTTTAGTTTTAATTTTGGAAGGGGCTATTATTAATTTTTATGAAGGAAAGCCATAATTTCCTGTACATTTTTTTAATTGTGTTCCTTTTTTTTATTTTTTATTTTGAAAGATGTCTGTCTACTGCTTTCTTTTGACAGTCCATGTTTTCTTAAGCAAACCTGAAACAGATACATTGCAGTCTGCCTGAGTTCTGGCTTTGAAACATAAAGGTAACTTGGTTTTGATTGTCATCTGATACTATCCTTTTTGGTGGGGTCGGTAAGAGATGCTGAATTAAAGCAAATTTATTCCTGAATTACTTGATTTCAAACTCTAAGCATATGTTTACCTCAAATCACAACTCAAAATAATTTGTGGAGGGCAAAGAGCTATTTTTTCTCCAGTTCAAGAATGATGGATGCTCTTATTCAGCTGACCAAGTTAACAAGTAATTTCAGGTTTAACAACCAAAGAAAAGATAAGGGCTTGCTTTCTTCTTTTCACTCTTCTGTTACTACTGTGGTATATTTATAAGAAATGCAACAGAGAATTAAATCAAAACACTGATTAAAAAATGCATAACATTAATGTCAGAACAGTGTTTTTATCAGCTAATGATAAACTCAAAACACCTCCCTTAGTTTTATGAGGCTGATTGCAGCTAAAGGCAGTGCTAGACTTCTACACATTTAGGAAACACATTATTATAGTTTTCAGAATCATTATTTTTTGCAAGCAAAATTAATTTTGTTTATTCAAATCAGATAAATGTTACGGGTATTTTATTCATCATTTTTCTACTTATGTATATTGACATTTTTCACCAGATTCTTCCAGTGCTCCAAGTTGGGATGTCAAAAACTGTGCTTGCAGAAATGAAAGTATCCTCATTATGCAAATTTAGGTTCCACTGATAGGCATGTTCTGTTTTATAAATTACATCCTCTTGTCAGAAGTCAAATTGTATTTGAATAACTTCATGGAAATTGTCACCAAGATTTTAAATTGTGTGCCTTGTATGCCATTGTTGATTTAGTCAGTGAGTAAAAAATGGACATATGTTGATTTTTAAATATGTGCATGATTGTTTTGTCATAAATGCTATTTGAATGAAACCTAGATGCATATGTAATTTTTTCTGTATATTTTTGTAAATTTTTGCATTATATAAATAATCTTAATGTTTATATTTAATAAAATATGTTAAACAGTATTAGTTGCTGTATATTTTAGTCCTAACAAGTTTGTTTCCTATAAACATTCTTGAAAAAATTTCCTGTAGGGTAAAATAAATATACATGTTCTGATAAAAATATTAAAGCAAAAAAGTTAAAATGAAAAGTGAACTTGAATTATGAAAATCGTTTTTATCTGCTATAAAAAGACTGCCTTTCTTATTTACATTTTCTATATAATTTAGGAAAAACAAACAGAAGTATGTTTCACTCATATTGTTGAGAGTATTTAGTGATACTCAAATATAAGTGCGTTTCTTATTGTAAGCTAAGCAATTTAATTAAAAATATATTTAAGCTCATTACAAAGAATAAACTGAGTTCAGAAAAGAATATATTTAAATAATTTATAGAGCAGAGATGCTCATTTTAATTTAAAACATAATGTATTACACTCTTATTAAAAAAAAATATTTCAGTGAGGTATAGGTTAGCAGCAAAAAAACGTCCTTTACAGAAGCTCATAGTTCAGTTGATCTTAGTTTTCAGAATGACCAGCTGGAGTAATCTTTGATGTTAAGAAAAGTGGAAAAATCAAAGTGAAGTGGTAAATCTGTTCATTTTTCAAACATATTAATCTTGTCAAGTTAATACATAAAATCAATCTTTGCATTTTTTTTCAGAGCCTTTTATTCCCTTTTATCCAAAATATGAAAGCACTTAGGAGGATAAAGAAATGTGGATGACTTTGGGAAAATGATCTGAAAATATATTTTGTCTGTTGGTATTAAACAGTGACACAAGTAATGTGAACTGTGCATGGTCAAAACATGAATTACTTATTCAACTATTGGACTTCATCGTATTTGTTCTGCTTATAATATGAATATACAGCAAATTTCTGGTACAGCTTTCTTAACAATTCAACTGAATTTCAAGCCCTGACAGTAACAAATACAAATTGCACCAGCCCAAAAAAATTGTTGGGGCTAATTTTAATATTAATGAATTCTTTACAACCTCAGTTCAGCAGTTTCGATTAAGCTTTAATTAGTAGCCAGAGGGGAATCCAAAACAAAAATAAGGAGTTGAATTGCTAATTAAGTTAGTTTGATGAGGTAGAGTTTTAGTAAAAGACTGGTTGTTGTTGGCTGTGCGGGTTCTGACAGGCTAAAAATACTAAAGATTATCATTATTGTAACTAACATCCTACATTACCACCAGATTTCTGCAAGGAGCAGACAGTTCATTAGAGTACAACACTTTTGTGTGTCAGTACGAGAATTAAAGTCTTGTTAATAAGATAGCAGTGCATGGAAACCATAGACCAAGACAAGAAAACGTGGTTTTAAATTTGAGTGGTGATAAATTATCTAGTTATTTGATACTCTGGTATGCATCTGAATCTAATGTGCATTTATTTGTTAGAAACTGCTTGTCAATCAATTCATTTCCCAAACGGAATTTTGTTTATTAGGCTACAGGGCTTAGCAATTTTTCTTTTGACGTGTCCATCACAGTCACATTTTTCTTAATTTACATGCTTTAGATGTATGATGTTCACCAAAAATTGTATTTAGTAGTGAATGTGTAGACTCGAATAGGTGTGGTGTTAGAAGCTCTGCCTCCAGAATCTACATCTCAGAGAAGGTAATGTAAGAGAAATCTATAAACAAATTTAGCTGAAAAAGTAGCATGGAGTAAAATCATTTAGCTATATTTCTTCCCTAATGATCCCTTTCATAACAGGTTAAAATCTCGGCCAGCTTAAATCATTATCAAATGAATTTTTACCAAGTCAAGTTAACTATTCCATTCAATTAAATATTTTTGACATTATAAGTGTGCTACCATAGCTCCCAAAAGATTACTAATTATAACAACTAAAGCTCTGCAGTGATAACAATTCGACCAAACTGCACATAAGATATGTGTTAGATATCTCTGTAAGGATCGTATGGAATGTCATTTGATTTCACTATTACTTTGATGTTTTCTATATTTTATATTTTGTCCTTTTGCTTAAGGTTTCAAAGCCTAGAAACCCAATAATGAAGGGATAAGGGAAGACAGAAAAATAAATTATATTGTTTCTGTGGCATTAAATATAAGCCTGCTATCAGAGCTACATAGCACTAGCGAATTGTAATCAGGTACTTTGACTTAACACTGTTTTGTTTTATAATAAGAGTGGTTGCCATATGTTGGAAGTCCTATCTGTCTGTGTCTTAGGGGTTTCATACCTCTGTAACAAATCCAAAAACTCATTTTATAATACCTTAAATCTACCCATTGTAATGTAGCTCCACTAGTGTAAATCCACATCAAACTTTACTCATGAATGTTGCTAGAAGATTGCTTATATTATCACTGAAAGAAAGGGGAAGCATTGATTTAGGATGCAGAAGATAGGGGGAAAATAACTTTCACCAAACCTTCTTTTAATGCATAGTTTACAATTTTCTTTCACTCAGCATGAAACTGATTAAAAGCACATGGATGCCCCTCATAAAGAATGCTTTGCACAAATATATGCATTGTTTAATACATTTACATCCTTGAATGCTTGGAATTTTAACTGTAATACAGCAATGTAGCGGTTATTGGAAAGGAACATATGGTACCCGCTATACGTCTCTGAATATACAGTACATTCCTTTGCTATCTCGCTCTCTCCCAGTTGCATCCAAGGATTCCCACTGGCAGACCAGAGCCTATTACAGTGCTGGTATAAGCTGTCAGGGGCACCGTTTCTGCCGGGTATCACACCAGCAGGCAAACAGGTTGACATGCCCAGCCCTAAGAGCAGGTGTGTAGGTGCACACCAACTCTCCACTCACTGCTTTATTTAGTTGAAAAATGAAGAATGAATAAAATCTTTTAAAGGAGGCATGATGAATCTGATTTTCGTTGTTTGGTTTAATTTCTTCAGTGCACATTTATCACAGATCAAGGCTATTTTTTATTTCTTAGTTCACTCTTTCTCAAATACCAGACTGACATTTTTCTGTATGGTCCACTTACTGTGTCAAAACTAAAAGAAAGATAAATTTAATAGAAGTACAACTCCCTCAATCAAATTGGCATTCATTGAACAGACCAAGAAAAGATTTCTGGATCAGTGAAATAAAACACAAGATCATTAAAAAGTCTTCAAAATTCCTCAAAAGCATCTTGAAAGTTTAACCAATATTTATAGAAATTTTATGTTCTTGATGTTTGTATTCTTATGCCCATTTCAATACTGGTCTCTTTGCTGACCTCAGTGTAATTATTACTGACTGACAAATGTGGAAATGACAGAAGAATCACCTCCTATACCACAGAAAAATTATGTGAAAGTCATATCACTGAAGGGCACTCAGTTACTGCTTGTTAATAAATATTTTTCCCTTTCTGATTTTATTTCGATTTATCTTACAATCAAATGCAGACTATTCAAGTACACAATGCTTGCAGTATGAGCATCTTTTCATACACTGAAAATCAAAATCTTTACAGTCACAGTGTGTTAAACAGATGTTCAGTTTTATAAATGGAGTTAACATAAAGTTACTCATCACTTCAGCCTTTAAATACTCAGGACAATAAAAATAGCAATGCTATTAACAGAACAGATTATTTGTTTTGATATGGAATGTTAAAATAAAATTCATGGAATAGGTTAAGTCAAAATGAAATCAGTTTGTGCTTTGGAGGTTTCACATAAGCATGTATATGTGCATGCATGCATATATGGATGTCTGTGAATAAACATATAAAAATATAAATACATATGGATTTATAATCCCTCTGAAACAACCTCCTTTTTCTCCACTCCCCAAAACTGTAATTTGTTCAGCAGACTCCCAGTCCTAGCTAGACATGAGTTTATGTGCCTCTATGTGTTTGTCAATTCCCTGTGAGGGCACAGAGATGGGGGAGGGGGCTGCCTTTATATTATTTTGTTAAGAAACTTATTCTTTAATTGGTTTGTACATACGAGATGGTTTTATATTGGTGACTTTTACTTAGGAGTAATTGAATAGGATCTAGCAGAAGGAAAAATTACGCTTAATATAAGGGAAAAGAATTGTAGAACTTGTAATAGTCTGCTTGGCTGTGTCATGTTCTCCATCAAAAAGTAAGAGAAAATGAAATACAAGGCTATGTAGACTTTCCAGGTACACATGAAAATCTATATGTGGACAGTATTAAGATTTTTCTTGGATACAATGGGTGTTGACCCTTGGTTTTTTATATACATTTTCCACAAAGATATGCTCGCAGAACTGTATGAAATACATCTGAAGTAATATTTTGGACAGAGGAGATACTGGAAGGCTTGAGAGAGATATCTTCTGAAAATACATCTTTGCTTCTCACAGACAACAAACACTGTTCAGAAGGAACAGAAGTGTTGATGAGCAATCCAAATTGCCATTGTAATGACTTAATAAGACAACCCTGAAAGAAAGCAATTGATTTATTTTAACTGCATTCGTGTATATCCTGAAATATTTTATGATACAAACTACAGTGCAACTGCTCAACCCTGTGTTCAGTGGAGACTGAAAAAAACTGGAGCAAAAAACCCAAATTCAAAGGCAATAAACTTTTAAGAGCCCCACTGTTCAGTGGAACATGCCTTGTGATGGCTGAAATTTGAAGTCAGTACAAAACCCTCTACCAGCTCTCAGCTGAGCAGAATCCTACAGTCCTTTCACAAATTAGCTGCACATAGTTTGTTTTTAGTGTTAGCTTTCTTTTAATTCATAGTTTGGATGAATAATAGGTATTTCTAGCTAGTCTGGATCTATTCCCGCAGGTCACCTCAAACACAAATCAGCTTTCATCTAACCTGTCTTAATCAGGGTTTTCAAACCTCTACTCCATAGCACCCGAATCACTGCTAAGCTTGCCATGAGATCTTGCCAAACATGTACAAAATAATCAAATTTCAAATAATCAAAGATTCATGTTCCCAGTGATTCGGCAGGAGTTTGGAAAGTGTTGTAACAGTGTCCACTGAAAAATCGATGTCTCTTCCCATATCGTTAGACAGATGGACAAGCTTGCAGACAGGACCAGCCTAGTTTGGGGGCAGGGACAAAAATAACACGATCATATTTCAATTCTTTGTTCAAGTTTAATGAGTTCTGCCATAGCTCCAGCACTAGAAGGATATTGTGAGGGAAAAACAAAGGGACCCTTCTTTTGTCTTTCTTCTCAAACTATCAGGCCCCATTACTGAAAATTAAGGTTCAATAAAATTCGTATTCAGAGATAATTAGCGGACAGCTTTGTGGTGCAGCGGATAATATGACCAAAGTGCTGGTTCACAGCAGTGTGTGCTGAAGTGTGAAAGAGCCAGTTCTCTGTTGCTGCTTCTGAGGTCATACCCCCTCATCCTGCATACAATGTGGCAGTCAAAATGCAGCATTCTTACCTGCTGTGATAAAAAATACACCAAAGCAAATAAATTATTTCAATCCCCCTCCCCCTCGCAGATTTTTTTTTTATACAAAGCTAGATCATTAGTAATAAACTATGACTTCATTAGAATGTTCCACATAACAGGATTACAGAGGAACGTGTCAATAACTGGCAAAGGTTTGTCTTTCATTAATTAACACATTTGTATGAATACAAACTTGTTATCCTCACTTTTTATAGGTGAAATATTACCATTAAAATTAGACCTTCAGTTTTAAAAAAAAATTCTTGATAGTGTTAATTTGTACAACTGAACATTTTCAAAATATTATTTAGATTTGAAAAGAGACAAAATTTTAAACGAGACAGTGTTTCAGGAAGACTGCTTTTCTTTGCACTAAGGGAAAGGAAAGTTTCAGAATTGTACTCATATACATGTATATAGAAGTGTACATATGCACATTCTCTCCATAAAGAAGAATATTTAAGGAAGTAATTAATTAAATATTTGTCTGGTTTTGTTGCTTAGCAGAAATGCACAATGACTACTTCAGCTTTGCTTTTCCCATCTGTCACAAGAAAACAGCTCATAAGCTTAGGGACAGTCTGTAATATTGCTGTTTATCCTGACACACAAATGTCTGTGTGGACAGAGAGCAAAAGGCAAATTCTACCTAAACAAGCAGAGTATTTTTCTGAGGTCGAAACACGTTAATTTTTGGTTTTACCAGTTTCACCTGGTAGTTTGTAAATGCTACTTTTATGAATCACAAAGATGGTAACTCAGATATTCCTGTGCTTGGTGGGATCCTGCCTAGAACTAAGTCCTTAGATGCTGATGTTGTTTCACCACTGTCATGCTTATTTGCATCACCAAATGATTTTACAGGATAGATCCCATTAGCTGAAGGATGGGCAAGTGCTTTATCTCATCCTTCCTGAAATACCTATGGGATGATCTAAAGTAATTTTCTCTTTCTGACAACCATAATATCTTCTGTTTTGGACCAGAGTTCTCTGTGCTCTGACATGGGCTTTTCATATGGATTCAGTTCCAAAAGGCATGAAATTCTTCTATAAAACTACATCAATAAACTGGTATTTTCTCACTGCTTTCCCACGGGTTGCTGGAAAGGTGGGTAAGGTGATATTTAATGTCAGCTGTTCTCCAGGAGTAGCTGTATATTCTCAAGTACTGATGGAACTTTTGTTTTCTTAAATTCCTCTTTATTTCACAAGTCACTGCTAAATAAGCATATTCTCAACAGAAAACCAATAAGAAATACGAAATGGGATCACATTCTTTTTCTGTCTCATTTGGGAAAGGGTAGTATGTGGTCTTACTCTAAAAGCCTGAATGGAAATATCCAAAAGCAGTGTTGAATTTGTCATCCATATCACAGAGACTTTCCATGAGCTTAAAATTGAAGAATGGCTTCAGATAACAGTGAACTCATTAAAGCAGGTCAATTACTTTTATCCAGTAAAAAAATCGGGTTTATGATTGGTGAAGAAAAGTAGGTCTCCATCATTGTTTTCCAGAAGGTGGCTCTTTGAAATTTCATGGACTTGAAGATTTTTCAGACTCTTGGATTTTGGAGTTTTTTTAATAATAGCTTGCTGTGGGAAAATCTCAGCACCCTGAAATACAAGGCTGAACTCTTACTGATTACAGTGGAACCAGGTTTATTAACATTACATAAGGAAGCACTTTCATCTGCATTTCAGTGTGTGGTGAACTTAGTATGTGATTAGAAAAGGAGGATTAAGGCAGTGTCTACATTAGCAAATAATTCAGTATGATAAGAATAAATCAGTAGATCAAAGCAGTCAATGCTGAAACCCTACATCTTGCTATGTGGTTCAAAGTTTTTGCTTCCATTCAGTTTTAGTGTGATCTCATGGTCTGAACATCCTCCTTGCACACATGGTTCAAAGTCACCCGCTCAGTGTCCAAATGCTTATGACTGCGTTAAGGAAGGTACCACACTCGGTGCACCTCTGAAGTCCAGAACCTCGCTTTTCTCTGAAATCCACCTTGCATGCATCTAGTTTGCATCTAAACCACACAACAAAAGAAAGTACAGTAACCTGAGGAAATGGAGAGCCTATAAACCAAAATGTGAGTATGATGCAGCCTAAAAGTGCCTTCTAGCTAGGTGAACACAGGGTATTGTAATTCTTGGATTTAAGTGGCTTTCTGACCCCTGTGGAATCTCCTCAGCAGTGTAGTACTCAGGCATTAATTTTCTTGAAGCAAAGTCCTGCAGCTCTCTCTACTCCAGAGCAAGGAGTTAGGCTGAAAACTCTTCTACAGTATGCTGCAGACACTTCAGTAAGCCCAGCACGTTCGGTTCAGCTCCTTCAGAAACATACTAGAGAAAATATATCATAATATAGGTTAAAGTCTCAGGCATGTTAAATTTACCAGGGATTCTGTGCTGGGTACATGAAAGTAAATTACAGAAGCCGACAATATTCTGCCACCTTACAGTGGCATCTCAAGAGAGATTTCCAATGCCATGAGGACCCCTCCTCAGTCCATGAAGCACAAAGCCATGAACCCTCTGTACAATGCTGTTCTGGAGATAGTTTCAGTGAATTATCACATCCCTGTGACAAGCTGATAAGCCCTGTCAGGGAATTCATAAATCATCAGTGATTATTAGTTCAGGACTGCTGTCTCTCAAAATTAGATATGCTGCTTCTAGACCTGAGCAAGTTCATCAACAGTCAATCAACAGTCATCTTGGGTGTCTTCGTACCCATAGAGAAGACATATACACTGACTCCTGTCAGTGCTTGAACTGCACCCTTTCCCAATCCTTAGGCCACTGCTATCTTTTTTTTTTTTTTTTTTTTTTTTTTTTTTGAGTTCTCCTTCAAGCAATTCAAGCCAGAATATGCAGTTGTTCCTTGTAAGAGAGTGAAGCAGTTTTCTGACTACATGAGAACTGACATTAGCTATGTTTGAATTGCGGTTCAGCTCCTACAGGATTTTGGTGTTTTGATTGTTGGGGGGTTTTTTGTTTTTGTTTTTGGGGCATTTTTTTTCTTGATTCATTTCCAAACAACACAATCCACTATAATACTTAATAATGTCAATGTGATGGCTTTAAATTTTTCCAGGAGCTGGTAGGATCTGACATATTTTGATTTCCATAGTTTCCATAGTCCCAAGATTTCACATCTGTCACTCAGTATTGGCAACTAGTGTGTGTGATAAAAACAGTTGCACTAAATCATGTGCAAATCAGAGTTTGTGCTCCTCCTTGCAGTCGTCTTCTGTTTGCTTTAACAATGATTACTTAAGAGTGAAATTTAGAAGTTCAGTTTGACTGTGATAGAAGCATTACCTAAATAAAACCGTATCATTCTGTATATCTTTTAAGGATGAAGTGGGATTGGCAGGTATTTTAGCCAACTCCTGTGCATAGTATAATATACTATTCCACTGTTTCTCAGTTGTTCATTCATTTGATGCCAGTCAATTTTCATAATCTGAAAACAGAACATAGAGAGAAAAATCAGGGTTCAAACCAAACTTCAAACAAATCAACTGTGTTTTCAGAAAATTGGATCAAGCCTCAGTTTTAAAATTAAATAAATTGTATTTATAATGAATACTGAAAAATACCTGATTTTATAAATTCATTTTTTAAAAAAGGATGAAGATGATTTTATATATGCATATATATTAAGGTTAGTGGACTGTATATCAGAAATATATCTGGAAGTCTGTTAGTGGGAAAGGGCTGATAAATTCTACACAGGAACCCAAAGTCTTTTGCAGCTGTATGAATGAAAACTTTTTCTATCACCTCTCTCTTAGAGGCAACTTTAGCTGTGGAATCCAGAGCTGCTAACCACAGTCCTGTCCCAAAGTTATGTCCAGGAAGACAAGGTACACTCTGGATCCATCTCACCCCCCTGCCCCCCCCCCCCCACCCCTGCCTCCTTCCACAGCTCACTCTTTCTTACTGCAGAAAGCTAACTGAAAGCATGCAGACCAGACTCGAGCCAAAGCAAAGTTAAGCCTCTTACTGATAATCACAACAGAGTGCCAACGTAATCTAGAGCTCAACCTATGTCAGTCAAGATTCCCCCCAAAAAAATTACAGGATGTATTAGATTTGGCTGAGATAGAGTAATTTTTTCCCCATAGCAGCCCTCACACTTCTGAACTTTGTATTGGTAGATAGAAAGGTGTTAGTAACATATCTATGTTTTGGCTACTCCTGAGCAGTGTCCACATTAGACCCCACCAGTAGATCAGGTGGACAAGGTCTTGGGTGGTGACACAGCCCAGACAGCAGACCCAAACCGGCCAAAGAGATAGCTCATAACATAGGATGTCTGCTCAGCAGTATAAGCTAAGAGAAAGGGGGGATGTCAATAGCAGGGGAGTGGGGAGTGGCCTTTTGTTATTACCACATTTGTTTTCCAGACCAACTGCTATGCATACCGAAGCCCCACTTTCTGGGAAGTGAGCAGACATCACCTACTGATGGGAAGCAGAGGAAAAAAAAAACTTGTTTCCTTTGGTTCTGTGTGCAGCCTTTGCTTTTGCTTTATTAAACTCTCTTTATCTGGCCCATGGGTTTTTCCCATCTTATTTTCTCCCTGCCGCATTCTGCTGAGGAGAGTAGTGATAGAGTGGTTGGTGGCCACCCATCAAAGGCCAACCCACCATACAGCAGATCCCAGGGCAGATGAGAATGAAACTTCCTGTATGCTTAATGGGCTGTAATGTGATGAGGTGACACTTCTTTAGCCACTGAAAACAACTCTGAGGCAACTGTTCTGCTAGATACCTTCAGTTTAGAAAGGCAAATCTTTTATTTTTCTGTATTATGGTAAGAGTTTGGAGACAATAGTTCAAGTACATCAGTGCCTGGTTTGACATTAACCCGTCACCTGTCCTATGATGCATGACTCCCTGCATTTTGGGCTGCAGAGAGGCAGCACTAACTGTTCAATGCTCTCTTCCATCATGTCCAAGATGCTATGTCGTCCTGTGTGTTATGGAGCAGGTCTCCACCAGAGGAACACCTGTTTTATGAAGGATATGCCCAACCTCCAAATACACGAATGCTGGGGTACCTCCAAACTACTTCTGGCAAGCTGCTGAATGCAAACATGGATCCCAAACCCGTGGAAGGTTCTGCCATTGCCACTGCTCTGGTTATAAGGGAGAAAAAATTTTTCAGATATTCACAGAATATTCTGAGTTGGAAGGGACCCACAAAGTTCAGTGACTCCACCGTTTAAGTGAATGGCCTGTATGGAGATTGAACTCAGAACCTTGGTGCTATTAGCATCTAATAACTGAGCCAACCCACTTCCATCTCTTGATATGTGAAGATGTAATCCTAAAACTTTTGTTTTCAAGTAGGAAATGCCCTTTTTCTCTTGACCTCCACTCATAGGTCTACAGGATGAACTGGCAAGTCTTCCGGGCATCATCAGTCTTCCCAGTGCAGAAGAACATGTGGAATTTCCTTCATTTAGATGGAGTCCCTGATACAACATTACAACTTCAAAGAGTACAGACAAATTCTGATGTAAACAACACTTTAAGTAGTGCATAAAATCAATTCCTATTGATTAATATTAATTTAATAATCCAGCAATCAGTTGCTATTAAAGCAAGAAGAAACCTAATGCCCTGTTGCTGAGTAAATTATACACTGTAAACAGATTCTGAGAGATGCAAATATTGTCTGGCTTCACTTTCTTTAGCAGGAGGTTTGAATCATAAATGTGTCAGCCTTAAAGTATTAAAATTTTTAAATATAAAGGTGGGTAATGAAAGTATAATGTCTATCCCCTGTGATTACAGCTTACCCACCATCACGGTGTGTAGAAGGCAGGTACCCCTTGCTAGCCTGGCAGTCACTTTCAGGAGTTTGAGGCACCTGACTGCAGGGAGGCTTGGAGTTACTGCAGTGCTTGCAGAACAGATGTCTTCAGAAGCAGCTTGGGGAATTTGGTTACATGAAACTGTAACAAAATTATCCTGTGAAGTCCTGAAGAAAGGTAAGGAAAAATAGCAAGGGAAATGCTTTGAGTTACTAAAAAATTTAATTTACTATGCATTAATTATTGGTTAATTAAGTTCAGTATCTCTCTCAAAGTTTCACCGGCATTCAGATTTATGGTGGCTTCGATTAATTTTGTTCACTGACAAGATAAAGGTGTTTTGGAAGAAAAAGGGCAACACCATCTTTGCACCATAGATTCTTTGTAGATATGCTATAAAAATTACTCCCACCGGAATTTTCATTCATTTAGTGGAAACTTAAAGTTTGTAAAGAGATTTATTTTATGATTAGTAATTAATGCTTTTTTTGATGGAATATCTCTAAGCAGTTTATCTCTACTTGGGTTTTTTTGGTTGGTTGGTTAGTTGGTCTTACTTTTATATTTAGTGAGCACAAGCAGCACACCAAGGCCACAGTCATGTTTACCTAGTGCTGGAAAATTTACTGACTTCTGATTGCCTGATTGAATCATAAGAAATAACCCTTTCTCCTTAGAACCAGAGATGCAGGAAATGAAGATTAAAAGGTAGTGTTTATAGTTATAAAATAAAATGAGCTGAAGAAAAGGAATAACAGATCACAGAACTATGATTGTGTCTTACCTTGTCTGAGATGGCAGACATCATGCAGCTTCTAAGGTGGCATCAGGTCTCACATGTAATCATAGATTTTATGAAGGCTGGCATTAATTTAAAACAAAAGAGTGGTAAATACTCTGCAGTGTTCTAACTGTTTTCCTGTAGATACAAAAGGTATAAATACCAAACTTAACCTTGCAATTTTTGACCTAACTCCGTCATATTTCACAGTCAATAACAGACCTAGTAAGCCTCAGTATGAGGACAATTCTCCTATGCATCTGTGCTCCTGCTCTGGCAGCTGGACTAGGTGGTCAATAAATATTTCCCTTTTACTACCATGTAAAAGCAAGTAAGAAAAAAAGTTCCTTAGGCTGGTTCAGTACCCTTGATGATCTTCCTCAATAGAAAAGGTTTCAAAAGTACAACTGCTGAAAAGTAATTGGTATAAGGTTAACTTGTTACACCTATTTAGGTATAAAAGTACTAATAAAAAAAAAAAAAAAGAAACCAGAATCTTAAATTAGTATGTGATGCAGTGTAGAGTATCATTCCAGTTCAGAATATTCTATTTCTTGTGGAGCAGTTATTTGAAATAAACATGACAGTGCCAAGTTTCATTATGCGGAGACCTACACTACATCATTTTCTGTATCGTAACATCGGAGGAGTGTTCAAAAATCAGTACAAAATATGTGGTGGTCTGAAGTCTTCAACTTTCCTGCCTGCCTTTTAAATTTATCTGGAGTCAATAGCTGGCCCAATTAAAATTTTCTATATCAGATTGTTCAGAATAGATTTGGAAAGCTAAAGTTCCTCTGTGTGTGCTGCTGCATGGGTCTGTAGCCTTTCTAGGGCCTATTTTTGTGTTTTTTATAGGTCTATGAGAATTCCTGAAGAGCAATAGTGATACATGAAACTCTCAGCAATGTGGCTGTTCTTAGTTCGAAACATTTACGTGCTGTAATATTTAAAAGATGGTAGCTCCAGACATTGCAAATTTGTGAAAAACTGCATGAAAACAGACACAGCTGGTAAATACGAGAGGTGGAACTACAAAAAATACTTACAACAAGTAGCCTCTGAAACCTGAGCCCATGGGCTTCCTTCAAGGTATGAATAAAAAGTCCTATAGCCAGTTACAAAAACTCAGCTCTAAATAATTGTTTGCTGAAAACAAGCAAACTTATCTGATTAAAATTTTTAACTATCTGAGAAGCTTCTCTCTGAGGTGTCTGCACGATATGGGCTTAGCATTTATTTTTTTATCTTTTTACATCTTCACTGGGCAAAACAGAAGTCGCTGTTTCCACATAAAGGTCATTAGTAGCCTAAAGGTCTATGCAAATCCTTCACACCAAACACTAATAACATTTGAGTGGAGTGAGTGATAAAAGAACTAAAGAAATGAAGATTAGTAACTACTCTAAGTAAAAAAGGGGTGGGGGTTAGCAACTTGTCAATACAATGTTTTCTCTGTGGATGGTCATAACTTGTGTGCTTTTATAGCCAAGTTCAGAGTTGTCTTCAAGACCTGCAAAATCCTTCCAGGTGAGCATCAGAGAAGTTCAGTTTGGATTTTACAATGTTCCTTTCCTAGTATGCTCCTTTGTCATTCTTTTTGGAAGACACTGACCATATGATGATATTCAAATGGCCAAGCATTTACAATTTCCAGATCTGCCAAATAGCGAATCAACCTTTATAATTAAAGGTGACAAGCTGACAGGGAAAATGAATGTAAAATTATATACGTAGATGAATTTTTATGTCAGATTGCCGTCTGTGCACTTGTTTTTTCTTTGTCAATAGCCGAAGGCTCATTTCTCTGTACTAGAAGTGCATTTTATATCGAGGCCTTCAGACAGCTCCCCTTCGCCCTAGTGAATTTGCTGATTAATTTTGGATGCTCCTCTTAATTAACACCCCAAAGGAAGTCTAGATTTTCTAGCCTATAATCCATGTAAAACAAGTGAATCTGAAGAACAATGACCTAAGGAGACAGGCGCGCTCTGTCCGAATGACATTACAAGAACATTGAATATCTCACAAGTCAGGACCTGGTCAGGCAATGCCTAGGGAAAATGTAGGCCTTTAATCAGGGCAGAAATGAGATTCATATTAGTCCAATTTCATTTTCTTTATTGCTGACAAAGAGAGGCTGGGATGGATGCCACCTGACAGTTGAAACATGGTGCTCCTATGCAGGAGCGGGTGCCTCTGGCCTTGATTAATAATTGGTACCATTTTGACTTGCGGGCAGATAAGTTGATGATGGATGAGAGAAAAAGAGTGAAGTTATTTATTATAAAATTAGGATAAAATAACGAACTGGCTAATTGCACACAAGCCACATAAAATGTAGCTGTGGAGTCAGAAGTGCGATGCCAGGCAACAATAATTTCCACCTCAGTTTTCACAATGAGATCTTAAAGCAAAAAAATATAGAGACAACTCTTCCTTATGCATCTGCTTTATGCAGAAAAGGTTTGTCCATTCTTTTACTTCAAGCAAATAAAATACTGAGTCTTGTGTTTTAGTTTTTATTATAACTGTTGCACAAGAGAAGGGAACAGTAGAACTAAACAGGCCACATTAAACCAACTGTTGCTTCTCTGTTAAAGCTAATAAAGCCTTGTAATTCTTGAATTTCTTTGGATACTTTATTAAGGTAAAAATATTTAGAGTTTCAAAACTAAGATACATACATGTTTAAATCAAAATTCAACTGAAAAATCAGCTTATAAACTCTATTGACACCTGGAGAAATGTTCAACCCTCTTGGTAAGTATCACTTTTCCAGTTCACTTTTTGATACTTTGAACTTCCAAATCTGTGCTCTGATAGCTATTTTAGAAGCTGAGTCATTTACCACTTGCTGTTTTATGCTGCATATTGTCCAGCTGAGTACAACTACAGACTAAAAAAGCATATGCTTTAATATCCATTTCCTGTTTGCTAAAAATGCTTATTTTTTTGTTATGAATCAATGTCATTATATGAACTTTTCTTTACAAGATAAATGCTTGGTCACTTTCTCTTGGAAATTTTGAAAGTCTAATCTGTTTTACTTCTAGCAGTGCCAATCAATATCAAACTGTTTTTTTCTGCAAGGTCAACAAGCTGAAATTACTAAATTAAATACAACTGCAACAATATTGTCTGAATAAGACAGGTTCAGTCATAAAACTGAAAATTAATGTATCATGGAAAGCTAAAATTTAATTTTCATGTAATTGATTTCTATTCTACTGTTTAGACAGAAATGTGTGAATTTCTCACATATTCCACAAATTTACACAAACTGAATTTTCCATGCAGATTTGGAGACAGGATTTTCAAATAGTAATACGCGAATGCTTGAGTTGGGTTCAAAAGTCACAATCATTGCTTAAGAGCATTAACATTTTTCTATGTTCCTAAAGAAAAGTAAAAATGACATCCACTATTATAGCCCTTAGACAAGTACTGAAAATTTTCATGTCTGATCCATTTGTAACTGCATGACATGAGTAGCAATTTATTTTTGGGGGGAGATTTGAGAAAAGTTCATGGGAATTAATTTCTAAAGTGAATTATTAAGATACATTAATTCCACAGGAAATTTTGTTTCAGAATTTTAGGGTGCCTTTAACATGACATAACTTCATGAATTAGAGTAAATTGAATTAAGACTGTTTCTAAATAATAGTATCCACCATTTAGTGAAACACAACTTTAAATTCTTTTTAAACTCGTGTCACTGTTTTATCTAGACTGACTTTTTCAAGAGTCCCCTCTTCAAAAATCTATTCCCATTGATTCAATTAGAGTTTATTTGGAGAAAAAACATGTCAGATGAAAGGTTACTTACAGAAAAATTACAGAAGCATAATCCTTTTTTGTCTAATTCCAAAGTTATAAAATTTATCATCATCTCTGTCAAAATCTGAAGGCAACATCCGTTCATGACAATAACAGCACAGACTTGAGAAAAATACATATTGCTGTGAAACAGGAGATTAGATAGTAATGCTGTCTGTGCTGTCCTTGCAAATTGCATAAATGTCTTCTCACCATCAATACCTATGTTCTTTCAATATCTCAGAGGTTTGGGGTTTCAGGATCAAAGGAAATAATTTTAATTAACTCCAGTGCTTTTAAGATCAAGGACCAACCTGTTCTCTGAGCGTCACCTGCTCTGTATTCCAGAAGCAGCAGCATGGCTGGCTTTGTAAAGGACACTCTTCTATCAGCAACATTGTAAGGGGTGTTCAGGCCATCATATCCCTTGCCTGTATGAGATTGGTGTCAGGCATGAACTAACTATACATCTTTACTGCCTTGCCTCTGCTCCCTTTGGTACCACTGGGAATCATGTGCCTGGCAGAGCCAGGGGTGGCCATTTCTCCATACTGCAAACAGGAAAGCATGGAGGTGGCATCACTAATGTCTGGGTTTCTTATGGCTGAAACAATAACATAACATCAAAGGTTAGGACAGCTGAATGCTTACTCACAGATTGCTGAAAGACATCTGAAAGCAGCTTCAAACTAAGAAGGGAAATTGAAGTCTTTTTTTCTCTACAGAGAGAAAATTAGAAAGACAAAAGCCCAACTAAAACTCAGTCTGCCCACTGTTGTAAAAGATAGCAAGAAATGTTTTTACAAATACATTATTAACAAAAAGAGGGTCAAGGACAGTCTCCATCCTTTATTGGATACAGATGGAAACATTGCCACCAAGGATGAGGAAAAGGCTGAGGTACTTAATGCCTTCTTTGCCTCAGTCCTTCGCAGAAGGCTGTTATACTCAGGGTACCCAGCCCCTGAGCTGGTAGACGGGGGGCAGAATAGGTCCCCTGCAATGCAGAGGGAAGTAGCTGGTGACTTGCTGAGCCACTGAGACACTCACAAATTTATGGGGCCAGATGGGATCCACCCAAGGGTAATGAGGGAGCTGGTGGAAGACCTCACCAAGCCACTCTCTTTCACGTATCATCAGTCCTGATTAACAAGGAAGACCCCAGACAAGTGGAGGCTGACCTATGTGACACCAACCTACAAGAAGGGTTGGAAAGAGAATCTGGGGAACTACAGTCCTGTCTGGTTTGCCTTGATGCCAGGAAAGGTACTGGCACAAATTATCTTGGGTGCTATCACATGGCACATCCAGCCCACCTGTTTTCAATTTTGGGCCCCTCACTACAAGAAGGACATTGAGATGCTGGAGTGTGTCCACAGAAGGACAACAGAGCTGGCAAAAGCTCTCGAATGTTAGCCCTGTGAGGAGTGGCTGAGGGAGCTGGGCTTGTTTAGCCTGGAGAAAAGGTGATTGATGGGAGACCTTATCACTGTCTACAACTGCCTGAGAGGGGACTGTGGCAAGGTGGGTGTTTGCCTCTGCTTTCAGGCAACTAGAGATAGGACAAGAGAATATAGTCTTAAGTTGCAACAAGGGAGGTTCAGGTTGGATATTAGGGAAAAATATTTCAATGAAAGAGTGGTTAAGGATGGGAACAGGCTGTCCAGGGAAGTGATGGAGGCACCACCCCTGAAAGTATTTAAAAAAAAGGTAAACATGACACTTCATGATGTGGTTTAGTGGGCATGGTGGTATTTGGTCAAAAGTTGGACTGGATCTTGAAGGTGTCTTCCAACTATAATTATTCTGTGATTCTATAATTCTGTTTACTGTTTTCTTGAGGCTTGGTTTCGGGATTCAGACATGAGAAACACGTCTATCACGGAACTTTTGTCTGCCCAGTAGCTTTGCCGTAGGTAGCTAGAAAAACAACAAATCTCTCTGGACTTGGAAGGAGGTGGAGCAAATTAAAGAAATGTGGTTTCTTCACACTACTACATTCAAGAGTTGTCTGTAAGAAGTCTAAGTGAGGGCCCTAGAGTGTGTTCTGGACTTTGGGCAACCTAACTGAAGAAATGAAAATTAAGTTATGAGTTAGATAGGTTTTGTTCAAGCAGCTTTTTTATTATATATAGGACTTCATACAGAACTGAGTAATTCCAAGGAGAGAACATTAAATACCATGAACATTAACCATTTCTAAATAACTGAATGTATCCTGCTGAGAAGGCTCACAGCTGTTCACTTTAATATATACCTGTTCCCATCATGACACTGCAGCAGCTCTGGGATGTGAGTGTCATGTCATTGGCATAGTAGACCTTTAGATCAGTGTAAGATTAATCTCACTGCAAAAATCTTGGAATATGTCAGGCCTGGATCTGTGTCTGACTCTGTCTCTCTCAGAAGACTATTACTTACTCTTTTAGCAGTTGCATTTGAACTGTGTTTTGTGTCAATGTGGGATAAAGAAACAAGAGGCCTGCATGTAATTTGGATTTTTCTAAGTATCTCATTTCAATCTAATGTACTGTTGTGTAATTAAGCCAGTAAGTCTATATGACTAGCCCATTTCAGGACCTGGTCTACTATCTTTAGTCAGTGACAAGTTCTGGTTTCCATTGCTTGTTCAGAGATGATAACAGTGTGATTTACAGGTATAAGTAACAAATGAGATCAATTAAAAAGACTAAGAGTGGCACCTGTCTTAGTGTAGGGTTGCATTAAATGATTTCCACATCTTTGTTTCCTGTAGGACCCTGCATTTGCAGCGTCTCCTCATGAAGGTTAACAATGGGAGGGTTGTTTCTTAATGCTCATGAACCAAGAAAGCAGCCTTATCCTGTGGCCCAGGGATATGATTATTATCTCTGAGTGAAAACAACAGCCGTATTTTTCAACTCGGTGTGTACAAATGATCCCTGTGTTTCATACAGTCCTTGACTGGGGCATCTTGGATTGCCCAATTTGTTACAAGCCTGTATTGTGAGCTGCCTTTTCATAGTAGAGCTAAACTCAGTCAGATACATATCCCTCTTTTTATCTGTATAATTCTCAGAATTTTGTATTCTTGTAGACATTTATAAAATATTTCAAAGTTTTTCCAAAGTTTTCTTAAGAAATTTGCACGTAAGCGGATCTTTTTTCCTAATAATGACAGGGAAAGAATACAATTTAAAAATTAACAGAACCGAACTTTTGATATTTCTATTCCTTCTATCTCTATTGTCCAATGAAACTTTACAATCATTTTATGACAGGCCATGTTAATACAGAAACTCCTTGAAGACTAGACTTAACATGAATGACAAAATCTCTATTTTTATTATTCCAATTGAAAGCTTAGAGGTACATCTACAGTTTATTAGAGTGAGTGCTTCTTTGGACACTGGAGCCTTAATCCAGTGGACTGGTAAATATTTGTCACGCAACACCATTCCAAAGCAAAATCATGGCTGGAAGTCAAGAAAACACAATTTTTATGACTGCTTCAAGAAAAGACACCAAGGCATCCAAGGAGCCAAAGGAGGTCAAAGGGATGTGGACTACTCAGATTCCTTGCTCTCTATGGCTTTAATAATAGCAGATTCTCTGGTGTTGCGTAGTGGAACAAACCCCTTCCTTAGTTGGCCCAGGAATTCAAGGAAAAGAGTAATAGTGTTTCTCCTCTCAGTATATATATTGGAGGTCTTAGGGGCTAGTGCTTCTTTGTACAGTCTTCCTCCCAGGTCAGAAGTGTTCAGTTCCAACTGTTTCTCCTCTACCTTCCAGACAGGTCTGGCTCCTCTGAGGCAACATCAGAAGCTTATACTTCTGCTAACATAGTCTTTCACACATTAATACAATGTCATCTCATTAGAATGGAAATTCTAAGTGAGGAACCCAATACTTGATCTCACAAACTAGTCCTTACAATGTTTGAAAGAGGAATTTCAAGTTTTGTGCTATTAGGTTACTATTTAGCTTCGAAGTGTTGAGTATCATTTGTGCCCCTAGAGCTCTTCAGTCTAGGTCACAAGTTATGTGTAGGCTGGATTGGTGAATAACTAAAAAAAAAAAAAAAAAAAAACTAAACATATTTAGATTACTATCTTACAGTAAATGCACTCTGAGTTAATACTGGAGGATTATTATTCCTGTCATATTTCACCTGAGAACCATCATCCAAATAAAAAGAACTCGTCACCCTCTTAGAACAGGTTGAATTAAATCCAGGAACTAAGTGAGGTGAATTGCCTTTATATTTCTAGAGCTATTCCCTGTAAGTAATGGTGATCACATACATTGGCAAAGCAGCCTAGGGGAAATGGCTGTACTGATGTCCATGGTGTGCCTATACAGGGAATAGAAAAGCTTTTAAAGTAAAGGTCTGTTAATCTGTTCATGATGATGAGTTTTCCTAAGAATTTATTCACCTACTATATGTTGCACCAGTTGGTGTATGCTATTTGCACTGCAGCTGTAATTCCGTGCTTATTTGCACTGCGCAGACTCATACGTAAGTTTGTGTGCAGTATTGCTGTGAAACAGGCCTGATCCATGAAAAACATTACAAATCTGTGAAGACAAGCAAAACAGGAAAAAACAATTGGGTGAAATATGGTCAAATACATAATGTCTTCTGTTCTACTTCAGATTGTACATTATGTAACACTCTTTCTCTGAGAGTGCTGGAAATATCCTCTCCCAGAGGATCAAATTCTGGAGAGGAGTGCAAAGATTTATCCTTTGCCATCCAGTTTTCCAAATTTCCAGGAAGATTCCTAACACATCCCTAATGTTTTAATGATACAGGCACCTCCTGGGAACTAGGTCTGAAGGTTGATAGCTCATTTGCCATCCTATGCTTAGGAAACATTTTATATCACTCAGCTGGGACTGAATTTTAACCAGAAACCTGTATGTGAAAGTCCCCAAACCCCATCAGAAAACTTTGTGGTGTCCCAGCATGTAGGTTTCAAACCTTTTAGAGGTATCATAAATTTAAAATACTTTTTATGTTCAGTTCTATGGAATTCCTACATTTACATACCCTCTTTTTATTTAATGAGCTGACAGAACGTATTCCTTGTCCTAAAGAGTTAGAGATGTTTTAATTAAAATATTCAGTTAAAATTCTCCAAAATAAATTGAATTGCTGAATATGGCCATGTTTGATGATTACACATAGCTGGCCTCTCACAAAATTGCTTTAAGTTAATCTATAAGGTATTCTTTAGCTGTCATTCAATGAATGTTATTATTATCATTTACTGAATTATTTAAAGCTATCTTCAGGCCGACAAATTACTGTATTTAACTTCTAAATAGAAGCTATTTATTGCACTTTGCTCTTTCTGTAACTTACCTGCTTTCTCATGTTGCATCAACATCCTTCCAAGAGTTGCTTCTTCTCTTCATTTCATTGCAGCAGCTTTACTAAAGAAAATCTCCAGTTATAGAGGAAATTTCTTGGCACTACATGCTGTAAAGGCATGAACCCTTGAAAGAGATTGAGAGGTGGAATAAACAGAGTTATGACAAATTTCAAAAGGAGACAAGTAATCTAAAAAACTCCAGCAAATGTCTGCTGTTAATGTAATTGGTCTGGCTGGGTGGGTGTTTATTAGGAAAGGTGGATTTATTAGGGGAGCAGGGCCTCAGCAGGGAAAAGGTTGCCCTCTGCCTGGATTAGCACTTCATGGTGGTCCAGGAGTGTGACTGCATCGCTGGCCAGAACTTACCCTACCAACCCATCCTGTGCTTCATCCAGCCCCAGTGGGCTGAGCAAACACCTAAAAAGCAGAAGCCAGCCCATGTCCCAGGGAGCCCACTGCCTAAGCAAAGCAAAATTTATGTACCTTGACCATTTCCAAGAGAAAACATCAATTGTTCATTTTCTTGGTTTCTAAAGGGCTAAAAATTAAGACTTCCTACAAGTTAGTGCTGCTTACGAAGAGATGAAAACACCTTGTGACAAGTCAGCACTGAACTTCGGCCACTTACTCTGTGAGTTAAAGCAACACCACTTCCTTTCATGGCTCTGAATTCAGTTGATTAATGTTATATGTGCATGTCTATTGAGGCACTGTGTTTAAAAGGATTGTTTACCATAGCCTTGTCATCATCCTGCCTTAGCAGCACCCTATTACCTGTGATAACAGGGCTGCTGCAATTTGGATCTGAAAGTAAAGTGCCTCAGATGGGCTCTCGGATGCTTTAGTGCTAGTATACTGCTCTGTTATCTTCATAATTTGTTTTCAAGAACAGTGATTTACATTTCAGTTGGATTACACCTTTTAATGTATCACAAAAGTAAAGTGGCTGCAGTGAAAACTAACATCTCCACTAGTTTTCAAACGATGCATTTGAGGCTTCAGTGGAGAGGATTACAATTACAATTAAAATCAAAAGCTTGTTCATTCTTTTAATGACACATGCTAACCCTTTGTATACTAAAAAGCCTATCATGGTGCTATACAATCATGAGTTTTTTTGGATACGAAATAGCTGCATGTGCTCTGCCTTATCATCCACTGCACACAAATGCTATTCTTCTGAAAAGGAACATATCCTGACAGTGAGTTCAGAGGACAACTTACCTTGCTAAAAAAA
>JAWWEU010000001.1:89884225-89918382 GCA_035583155.1 Acropternis orthonyx | reverse complement strand
CCCCCCCCCCCCCCCCCCCCCCCCCCCCCCCCCCCCCCCCCCCCCCCCCCCCCCCCCCCCCCCCCCCCCCAAAGCACCCACTGGTGCAGTGTGGGTTTTTTGGGGGCAGGAGGAGGAGGAAGGGGTTTGTTTTGGGGCGCTTTTTAAGTGGAACATATTTTAGTAATGACTTCATTTTCCTAGTATTTGCCAAGATATTTAGTTACAAAGGAATCTATTAAAAGCATAAATGTATTGGGTGAAGTGTGTCAAATACTAATCAGTGGGGTATGTTTCTTTTAGTGAGCATTACATAAGCAAAACAAGGGGTTTTGGTTTTGTTGTTGTTCATTTCTATCCTTTATTAATCTTGTAGTTTTTTCACAGAAGTAATTTTCACTAATCTAAATGCATTTATTTTTGTCAGCAATTCACAATAATTTTCATCTAAGGCTTCTGTCATTTTAGAAGGATTTGCAAGTAACAGACATTTTTGTTCTTACTTGGATCTTACTGTGCTATTCTTGGTCTAAAAAATGATTGGAAATTCTTAAATTGAAAATTCAGATCTATGGTGAGATTTAAATTTACTCAGATTATGTATAGGACAAATATCTGAGGGACAACCTTCATTGTGGTGCTCAAAAGCTTTTGCTCCAAGTCAAAACATTTCCTGGGCTCAGGCAGCCTAATGTTTTTTGTGTAGCCTAATCCTCTCTGTTCCTAGTTTCCAGGCTGGGACCACTCTGTCATCCCAAGCACATGTTCCTGTCTCCTCGAGAGGTTGACTTCTGTCCCAGGGCGGAAGAAATTCAGACTCCTCAACAATGGGCCAAGGACTGTCTATAGCATGTGCTGCTTACACTCCACAGGACACTACCAAATACCAGTCATGAGGTGTAGCAAGAGTTCAAAGTACTGTCTCCAGTGAGGGGGTGAGGAATTGTGGAAGAGCAGTGTCAGTGTCATGGTTAAATAGTGTGATTTCAGCAAACTAAATGAATAGGGCATTATTTGCCTGTTTTTCTAAGGTAACTGGAAGTCCTGGAAGGTACCATTTAGTAACCTATGTGAGAACACATTCCCAGGCTCTGACACATGAATTTCTTGTCCCCTGCAACTCAGCAGAACTCGTGGCAATGCATACTATTTCATGGGTGAGATTTTAATGCATTGTAGGAAAGATGGCAAGGATCTCTCAATTACTTCTAAGCAGTCTGAAAGAAGTTGAAAAGATTCAGGCTATTCTCTCAATGTTTCCTGAGTTTATGAAAATGTATCATTTAATAAAATTAGATAGCTATATCCATAAATAATGTTTAAGACTAAATCAAACATCTCAGTCAAGTCAAAGTGGTTTTCATTTCAATCTTTTACAAATAGAAAGATTAAACCACCTTTCTAAATTGAAATCTTGAAAAGCAAAACTTCTAGTTCAACATTCACAGAAGAGTAGGTGTGATTCCCTTCAGTGAACTGAAACCCTCTGAAGGCAAATGTCTACTGAAAGTATGTCTTTGAGGTTTTCTTTATATTTAGTCAGAAGACTGGGAAAATGATGCTTACCTGAGGATTTCTCATACCTAACCTGACCAGCATTTGGTGAAGAAAAGAAGTTTACAAACAGCTCACACACAGCAGTCATGCACACTTTGGCAAAACATGTTATATTGATGTTTCTCTCCACCTACTCATGTCATTTTAGTCTTCTGACTAAATTCAATATTATTTTCCTTCAGGCAAGCCTTTCTTCTGATATAAACTGAGGTATTTAACAGCATGGGAAGGGCAGACTGAAAACAGATTTAAAACATCATCTCACAGATTACCTAAGGATCATACCACATTAATGAAGACATTTTATTGTTTTTCCTCTTTTTCATGTAGATATTTTTAATTCTCATCACAAACAGCATAGAGGAACCTTAAATCTGATGATCAAAGCACAGGGAGTGATTTACAAATATCACTGAGGTGTTTCAAGGGAACGGATTTAAGGTGACTCATACTGTTCATTCATCTCTGTGAGATGATCTTCTGGTTTTTCTGCAATGAGGCATCAGAAGCAAAGACCAAAACACATGACTGAACTGGTGGCTCAGACTGGCCCTTTGGCATCAGTTCAGAGTTGGACAACAAAACGGTCATTTCAAAAGTAACAAGAAGTAGTTTTAAAATTAGTCTGAGCTTTAAATTATTATTTTTCCTCTTTTTTTTTTAACTAGGCTTTCCTCTTCTTTCCATCGTCATATATTTGTACTTTGATTCAGTTGTGCAGTGATAGTTTTCATCATTTTCTTTAATTTTTAGTTTACGAAGAAACATGTACCGTTTAATGAAGGGTCTTAAAAACTTGAATTTGATATCGGTGATAATCTGTACTAGATGATCTAAATTTTCTCAAAAGAGCTTAGAGAAAGAAATCATGAGGAAGCAATCCCAGACAATTTAGTGAAAAATGTGACTTTGATTTCCCTAAAAGCTGTCTTCACATGCTCATCTCATGTGTCTTGCGTCATCTTTTTCAAGTTAAAAGCAAAGAAGTTCTGAAGTAGCTGCTCTGAATGTTCCTGTGAGGCTCTTCTCCCCATTACTCATTGTTCTTCAGGTAGGAAATCTGTAGTCCTACCCTCTTGCAAACTTGGAAAGATCTTTCATAGTTTTACCTGAGAGGGATGATCACCTGCATACAGGCCCTGTACTTTTGCTTCTTAGTCACCATCCATGTCCTGACTTGGGTGACAATGATTTTCCCAATGAACATTCTTTCCATTAAAGTAGGGAAGTTCTTGAAGGAAATGAGGTGAGTTGGTTGGAGCATGGTGCCAATAACACCAAGGTTGCAGGTTTGCTCCCTGTACAGGCCATTCACTTAAGAGCTGGACACAATGATACTTTGTGTGTCCCTTTCAATTCAGAATATTCTATGTTTCAGTGACAGAAGAAAATATAGTTAGAGCCTTCATGTATTCATTTCTAAGTCTGATGCCACTCTGACACCAAAGGAAATGAGAGATACTCAGTACAATTTTGTGAATAATGAATGTTTTCACTTACTGGTGGTCCTGAAAAAGCACTAAAGGCAGAAATTCTTTATGGCTTGTGTGATCTCAGAAGAGATTTTTTTGAAAATCAAATAAAACTTGCACTGAATATGATACTTGGAGTTAAAATAACAGTATTTTTCTTCATTTTTTATCATCTTTAGAGATATTTCAGAAAATAATCACTTTCAATTAAATTAACACTTTATAAATATAACAATTCCTTATTTGAAGGATTTATCATTACTATTTTAACAATGATGAAGGTGAAACAAAGATATTTGGTACATTTCAACCTTTCTGACTCTTTTATCAGTAGACAAAGGTTTCACATGAGATTTTTCACACAAAATTTTAATCTATTTCAAATAACTAGCAATTCCCTGACAGACTATTTCAAAATTGTCATCAATCATTGTCCCTGTGATTCAGAAGCTACTCTGTTTTGATTGCCCCATTTCAGGTAAAAAAAAGTAGCACCTATGTTGTTCCAAATGAAAAAAGGTCATATTCCTAATGGAACTGAATATAAATCCAATATGATTTTCATGTTACACATTACATCATTAGCTACAGATTTATAGGGAGACAGCTAATGTATTAAAGACTGTGACATAGTTCTCTTTCTCAAATGCACCTAATTTCTGAAGTTAGGTAGCACTAAATTTCTTCTTATAAGAATACCTAAAGTGTTTTTCTTTTATTGGCTCCTTCCTTTAAGTGTAAACTGCAGAGCTGATGAATATTTCATAGGTAAAAAAACACCTGCAACACAAGGTTTTACCTACAAAATCTTTGGGGAAAGGGAGAAATGGCAGGAAGGCACTGTAAGGACAGGTTTTTTTAAGAAGTCTTTGGAAAAGGGTCTCCATTTCATTTCCCACATCAATAACACCTCCTTTACCCCTAATACTTTCTTCCTTTCATTTTATTCCTTAATAGTGTTCAGTCATTTTTGTAGTTTTCTTTGAATTAAAGAGAGTCTCCTGAGCTGGCTAAACCATTTTAATGCTAAAATTTAAGCAGAAAATTCTGAACTGAGGCGGGGGCCAGAGGGGGAAGAGATGTCCAAATATAGTGGCTGTAAACTTGTACAAATCTGCTATACCAAAGTAAGAACTGGAAAAAACATTCAGATGCACATTTTAAATTGATTTCCTTCATATTCTACTGTTCAATCCTAATAGACTTCTCTCATGGATTTCCAGGGCACAATTGCTTTGGGAAGTGGCAAGGGTGACAAAAGTACTATATTTCACTAAGAACTGTACCCTTCCAGACATTAGATGAACACTCATGACCAAAACATGTAGAACTCTCTTCTGACTGATAACTGCTAATAGGCAACAATGACAAAAAAATAACCAAACTGCCCACCCCCCCCCAAAAAAAAAAAAAAAAGATCCAAGGAAAACACAACCAATAAAACCTGTTCAATCCGTTCCAAAGAAAAATAAGGATATAAATCACTCTGTAAAGTCCACTAAGTGCTCTTGTTCTTATTTAGATGTTTCTGAGGTAGTACAACGATTAGAGAAAGCCTAAAACCAGAGAAATTGAGAAAGAGTAAGGAAAAAAAGAAATCCAATCTAGTCCCGCCATCATCTCATCATCCCCAGTGGTTTCATCCAGTCTTCCTTTGAAACCATTCTTTGTCATTCTGATCTCATGCTTGGATGGCACATGGTGGAAAGTAGCTGTCTGGCTTGTCAGACCCTGAGAATAGAAGTCCAATATTTAACTTACTACAACAACAACCAAAAACCAGTGTATGACAACACTATTAAGCCTTTTACTGGCTGGAATAAAAGCCTAAGGGAAAAAAATTAATCTGTGAGGCTTAAGTTAATGTTTCTCACCTACTGTAGATGCCTATACATTAGATGTATATACCTGAACACTCGATGTCAAGGCTAAGCACAGTTTTTGCTAGGCTTCTTGTGGTAACCAGGTGTGGTGTTTTCTTTAGTTTTTTTTCCCCTTTTTCAGAAAAGACTTCCTCATCCTAAAAATGTGAACTACCTTTTTGTTTTCCCAAATGTGTCACCTTTCCTTTAACTGAAAAGCATTAATGCTGTGTAAATGAGCCTGAATATACAATGCAGATGTCTTGCTAGACTTCTTTGTTATTTAACATGCCACAGAAGCTCAGATTATCTGCAGAGTTCACCAGCAATAGCTTTGTATTTATTTCCAGATAACTAGTAAAGATACTGAATAGGTCTAGGTCAAGAATAGTCCTGTTGTGGGTCCTTTCAGGATTTCAATTACAAGATGATTTATTCTCGCTCTACAATAACAACTTCTGATATCTCATTTGTTGAGTGTTTAATGAATTTACTTTGTATAGTGCCCAAAGGAAAATATTATAGAGGTATATTTCAAAAATTCAGTGATGTTAGTCAAACAGTGAAATCTCATCAGACAGTTTTGTGTGACGTGACCTTTTTTTATATAAAGCCATCTAGACTCTCCTTAGCCTACTAACTTTTACCTCATTCCCAATTGCATCTCCACCTATTCTGTTCATGACTGAAGTTGTGATCAGTCAGCCTAATGAAATCCGCAGTGAGTTAGATTGCTCAGCTTAATTTAAGGTACTGACCAAACACTTCTGTTGTGCCACGTCCCTCTGAATTTCCTCCACCATTCCAAATTGTTTTCAATACTGGTATTTCAGAAAATACGCTTGCTAGGATTTTACTATTTATGACTATAATTTATATGGTTGTATAAAGTTGGGTATGCCTTTTTCAACTGGTAGGGATTTTGTTTCTTAAAACTTTTATTTTCTGAAAATTACTTTTTTAACACAGTTACAAAAACTGTATTCTTACAGGAAGGCAGCTAACATCTATATCTGCAACAGAAATATTTGAAATTTTGGAAAAGACTTTGTCTTGTACTTTTTTTTTTTTTTTTTTTTTAAGAGGACATTAAGGACAGAAACTTAAATAAGTTGCACATTAAGGTTAGCCTTTTAAGCTTTTAAAAACTGGGATACGGAAAAGGTTACCTTCTTAGTACAGTCTTTTATATTCCTGTTTTTCTTTGTAAGTATATGTCTTACCTTTAAGTGTGGTAAAATATAATGTATGTCATCAAATATACAGTATGACTGAGATAATGTTACTACAGGAAATGTTATTTCCTGACTTTCAAATGCTTGAAATTGTCACCTTCCCAACATAATTTCTTTATGTATGCAATTGCACTCTCATTTGTTCATTTTTGTATCTGTGAGGACCCAGTAATATGCTTGGACATGAACAAATATTAGAAAAAATTGGATTATATTAGATTTTATTTTTCCACTGAAAGAGTGGTTAGGCATTGGAATAAGTTGCTTAGAGAGGAGGTGGAGTCACCATCTCTATAATTGTTCAAGAGGCATCTAAATGTGGGACTTGAGGATACAGCTTAGGGGTGATTAGGTTGGAGGTTGCACCAGATGATCTTGAAAGTGTCTTCAAACCTTGATGATTCTGTGATGCTGTGAAAAAATGGGGGTACCCACTTCTGTGGAAAGTCAGAAATTTACTTTTATTTCTGGAGGTACCAGTTCCATGCCAGGGCTTACTTGTACATTTCACCATTGTCTCATCAGAGGCTTGTAGTTTCAAGCTAAATAAAAGTGACCCCGCCTTTTTTTTTTTTTTTTTTTTTTTTTCTGCCATCTGTCTGCTGAATGTCACTAATTACAATGCAAGAATATTACTACATTTTCAATTCCAGGTGGTCTTTTGTGAGGCTTTATTCTTGCATAGCCTTTTGCTTCAGGTATTAGGTACATACAAGTGACAGTAGGGAAGTGAATATTTAGAAAGAGTTAAAAACAGACTTGGATATACCCGTGTGACTTCAGTGGTGAGGCTGGAGCACTTATGTCATGGAGATTCATAGAATAGCCCAGGTTGTAAGGAACCTCCAAGGATCATCTGGTCCAAACTGTTGTGAGGAAAAAGAAGAGGCTGTGGGAGCTGGGCTTGGCAGGTCTGGAGAAGTGACAGCTTTGGAGGCACTTCATTACTGTCTTCAACTATCAAAACAGAGAAAAGGGAGCCAAATTTTCCTTGTTGTTGCACAGCTAGAGGAAGAGAAGCACAGGACACATGCTGCAGGAAGAGAGTTTCCAACTAGGTATAAGGAAAAACCTATTCCAAGGAGTGTGGAAAAAAACAAACATACCATTACAGATACAAGTCATCTGGACAAATCCCTATCAACCTGCTCTACATTTGAAATCACCACTGTTTTGAGTAGGCTGCTGGACCAGATGACCCATAAAGTCCCTTTTAATCTGTGTTATTGTATGGTTCCAGAGCTGTTCATAACTCTATGGAGACCCAAAATGTTTGGAGACCAGTCTGGTCAGCTGAAAGGAACTCACACTTGGAGTAGCTCACACACAGGCCTTAAGTTATATTTCGTTTCAGGATTTGGGAGTGTGTTATATAAGGCTTACTTTTTCTGAAACAAGCCTCTTAGGCCTCTAGCCGCAGCTTCTTCTTCCTGCTTATGACCCTCAACTTGTCTTTTGCTGTGTATTATAATTCAGTTATGCATATACTTTTCTCTTTATTCCTCCTGTTGATGAATCACCTCTTCAGTGTCTTCAGGACTACTCACATGAGTAAAATTTTTAGGACATGGTTGAGGGGTTTTTTTCAGGATACCTGTTGGCCTAAATCCAAAATGTCTTTACATCAGCGGTTAAATTTTCATTTGTATCTGAACCTCACCAAGTAAATGGGATCCTCATCCTCACTGTGATATTTCACTACATATGCAAAATAAATGATAGGCATTAATACTAATGATCCTTTTGTCTTAAACACTCAGACTTTACATCTACACAGCCACCTCACTTAATTTTAAAGATGACAATAATGTTGGCACTTGATGTACTTTTAGCAGAATTTGTTAATGCTCAATTAGCCTTTTGCTCTAATTAATTTTTGGTGCTCATCAGTATTGCCCTCTAATTTACTGTGAGTACCCTTTGAGAAAGTACTAAGGAGTAGGCATATCCTAAGAGCTTTTTCTCATTCTTCAGCCCCTAGATCATTTGAATCTGAAGGGAAAGGAATCCTTTTGTAATTAAATCTGGCCAAGGATGTCAAGGAAAACAAGGAGGGCTTCTTCAAATACATCAATAACAAAAGGAAAACAAAGGATAATGTGAGGTCATTGCTAAGCATACCCTGGTAAGAGAGGACACAGAAAGCAGAGTTACTGAATACCTGCTCTGCATTGGTCTTCAATGACAAGACCAGCTCTCCGGAATCTCTGATCCAGGAGATCAGGGTAAAGGAATCTTGGCGGGAAGACTCCCTTGAGCATGGGGGATTGGGTTACAGAACATCTAGGCAAATGTGATATCCACAGATCCATGGGCCCTGACAGGGTGCATCCACTGAACTGAAAGAGCTGGTGGACACCACAGTGAGGCCACTCATGATCAACTTTGAAAGGTTGTGGTGATCAGGAGAGGTGCCTGAGGATTGAAAGAAAGCAAATATCATCACGGTCTCCAAAAAGGGCAAGAAGGAGAACACAAGGAACTACTAGTCATTCAACCTTACCTCAGTCTCTGGAAAGAGCACCTCATTCTGGAGGCCATCTCTATCCATATGGAAGAAAAGACAGTGATCAGGAGTAGTCAGTATGGATTCACTACAGGTAAATCATGCTTGGCCAACCTGATTGCTTGCTATGATGGAATAACTACCTGAACAGATGATGGGAGAGTGGTGGATGTTGTCTACCTCTACGTCAGCAAGGCTTTTGACACTTTCTCTCACAACAACCTCCTTAAAAGCAAACTCAGGAAGCATGGACTGGACAAATAGAAAATTAGGTGGATTGAGAACTGGCTGAATGGCAGATCCCAGAGGGTCATAATCAGTGGCACAGGGTCTAGCCTGTCACTAGTGGTGTCCCCCAAGGTTTAATATTGGGCCCAGTATTTAACTTATTCATCAATGACTTGGATAAAGGGGCAGATGCCTCTTCAGCAAGTTCACTGATGCCACAAAACAGGGAGCAGTGGTCGACATCAAAGAGTGCTGTGCAGTCCTTCAGAAAGACCTCAGCAGGTTAGAGAGAGGGGCAGAGAAATGCTGTCTAAAGTTCAACAAAGGCATGAGTGTTAGGAAGAGCATTGCCAGCAGGTTGAAGGAGGTCATCCTGCCCCTCTAAAAGAGTCCATCTGGAGTGCTGTGTCCAGTTCTGGGCTCCTCAGTACAAGAGAGACATGGAGCTCCCAGAGCAGTAGAGGGCAACAAGGATGATTAAGGGACTGGAGCATCTCTCTTATGAGGAAAGGCTGAGAGAGATGGGCCTGTTCAGCCTGGAGAAGAGATGACTGAAAGAGAACCTCATGAACTTATGTAAGTACCAGAAGGGAGGGTGTCAAAAGGATGCAACCATGTTCTTCTCCATAGTACCAAGCAACAGGACAAGAGGCAACACACAGAAACAGGAAGTGTCACCTAAAGAGGTAAGTACTCACAAACGCTTCTGAAGAAGCTTCTGAGCAGCTCATATATATATATCTGGACTATACAGGCAGGGTTAGCTCCAGAAACCTTTAGAGGCCACCTGCTTTCATACAGAGAAGCAAAGTAATCACAGCCCAAGGTGAAAACTACAATAAAAAATGAGCCACGTTTGTGTCTGGTCATTACCAGGCTACTAATTTCCTAGCTACTGCAAATGCCATCTTTCTCAGTAAAGTAGTTATTTAGAAAGCCAGAACAACACTTCTGGAATTTGAATTTAATAGAAACATAAACATTTTTATTTTGAGCACAAGCTTTTGAAATATTAATTATGAACCTCCTGGCTAATTCAAATTCATTTTATATTGATATAATCTGAAGAGTTTTGTTACTTATAATTATTGTATCTGTTTATTATTAATAACTGAGACTATATTTACTGTTCTTTTTAATGAGGATGAATTATTTCCATTTATTATAATGTTTAAAAGATTGCTTTTACCTAATATTATTGCTTTTAAGAAATATTTTTCAGCAAAAAACCAGATCAGTCAGGTATTGGTGCTGTCTACCTGCACACACCGGTCCATTACAGTACATTGTTTTTGACTGTTCAGGCACCAAAATAGATAACTTCATATCTACAGACAAAATCATGGTTATCTGTATCATCAGAAATTGCTGCTTGCTGCTGCTTAAACTGGATTTCACTCCCTGTACAACTGTGGTTGCGCTCTTCCTCCTGAAACAGAAAGACACCTATTAAACCCATACTTTCTTTTGTGTATTTAAACATGCATAAAGATCAATGTCTGGAGAACTCTTGCCATGTGTCTGGAAATAAATCTCTGCATTTATTGAAGAGCTGTCATCTAAAGGAAAAAGAAGCTGTGAGCACTGGAAGTTGAATCTCCCTGATTTCCAGTGGATAAGGCAAATTTCTTTAACAATGAGATTAATTCATCAATTGAACAAGTTACAAAGGACGTGATGGATTTTGCTGTCCCAGGTTTCTCAAAGCCCCGTCCAGCCTGGCCTTGAACACTTCTAGGGATGGGGCATTCACAGCTTCTCTGAGCAACCTGTTCTCGTGTCTCACCCACCTGATAGTAAAGAATTTATTCCTTATGTCTAATCTAAATCTTTCAGTTCAAAACCATTATCTTTTGTCTTATCAGTTCAAGTCCTTCTAAAATGTCTGTCTCCATCTTTCCTAAAAGCCTCTTATAAGTATGGAAAAGTGCTATAAAGTGTTCCTGGAGCCTTCTCTTCTCCAGGCTGCACAATCCCAACTCTCTCATCCTGTCTTCACAGGAGAGGTGCTCGAGCTCCCTGATCATGTTTGTGGCCCTCCTCTGGATTCATTCCAACACTTGGATTCACTCCAAGCCTTTCTTGTACTGAGGACAGAGATTAGCTCTAATAATTAGAACATGGTGTTAATAACATTCCCATGTAGGTCATTCACTTAAGAGCTGGACTGTGATCCTTGTGGGCCACCTCCAACTCAGACTATTCTATGATTCTGTGACCCCAGAACTGGATGCAGTACTCCAGGTGGAGCAGACTGGAGAGGGAGAATCGCCTCCCTCAGCTTGCTGGCCACACTTCCTTTGATGCAGCCCAGGATGCAATTTGCTTTCTGGGCTGCAAATGCACATTGCCAGTTCAGTCAAGCCTGCCCACTGAATGACATCTCTTCCCTCAAGTATATCAATCACACCACTCATCTTGATGTCATTTGCAAACTTGCTGAGTGTGCACTCAATCCCACTGTCTATGTCATTAATAAAAATACTGAACAGTACTCATCCCCACACAGACCACTGAGGAAACTACTTTTTACTGATCTCTGTTTGGACACTGAGCCATTAACTGCAACTCTTTGGATGCAGCCATCCAACCACTTCCTTATCTGTCAAAAAGACTGTCCATTAAACCCACATCTCTCCAATTTAGTAACAAGGATGTTGTGTGGGATAGTGTCAAAGGCCTTACAGAATTCAAGATAGATAACATCAACTGCTCTTCTAATATCACCAATGCAGTCACTGCATTTCAGAAGGCCACCAGATTAGTCAGGTACAATTTTGGTCTTTGTGAAGCCATGTTGGCTATCTCTACTGACCTCCCTGTCATCCATATGCCTTGACATAGTTTCCAGGAGGATCCACTCCATAACCTTACCAGGTGCAGAGGTGAGGCTGACTTGTGGGTAGTTCTCAGGGTACTCCTTTTTACCCTTTTTAAAATGGATGTGATGTTTCCCTTTGTCCAGTCACTGGGTAGTTTATCTGACTGTCATGACTTTCAAATATTTTGGAAAACAGATTAGTGACTACCTCTGCCAGTTCCTTTAGGACCCTGGGCTGCCTCTAATCGAGTACCATGAACTTGTGTATGGTCAGATGTCTCAGATGGTCACAAATCTGATATTTCCCTGTAACAGGTGGGACTTTATTCCCCTAGTCCCTGCCTTGAGACTCAGGAATTCAAGAAATATGGGAAGTGCACTTGTCAGTGAAAACTGGGGGGAAAAGTTGTCAGCCTTCTCCATGTCAATTGCCACCAGATTTCCTGTTTCATTTATCAGTGGGGTACAATTTCTTTTGTTCTCCTTTTCTGATAAAGATAATTATAGAAGCCCTTGTTATTATTCATCACAAAGCTTGACAAACTCTTCTGAAGACGTGTCCCTACTTCCATTGCGTATGCATTTCCTTCGTGCTTTGGTTTGACCAGGAGGACCTTACTCAGGCATGATGATGTCTTGCCTTCCCTGCCTGATTTCTTGCAAATGGGAAGTGAGAGCTCTTTTGCTCTTAGAAAAATAACTTTAAATAGCTGACAACTGTCTTCTGCTTCTTCATTCCTGAAGACAGTTTTCTGAGCGCTCTCAGCTACTACTCCCTGCAAGAACTGAAAGTTTGCTCTGTGAAATTTTAAGATCTTGACTTTACTTTTTGCCTGGCCCGTATCCCTTGAGATCATACTTTTCACCAGGGCATGATCACTGCAGCTCAGGCTACCATGAATATGGACCTCTCCTTAAGTTCCTCTCAGCTGGTGAGCAACAGTTCCAGCAAAGCATCTCCTCTGGTTGGCCTTTTCAGAATTAGGTTATCCTCAATGCACTCCAAGAGACTGCTAGGCTCTTTGCAGCTTGCTGTGATGCTTTTCCAGCGGATGTCAGATATTGGACCTAGTATAGAATCATGGTGCTAAATTCTGTAGCATGTTACTTTAGAGTTAAAGATTTTCACATTGTTCTCATCCAAACTCAAAATATGAGACCCTCTTAACCATGTGTTCTTAGCTATTCCAGTTTAATATCTGATATTCAAATGGCAGTGGCGCTAATTATATTTAAACAAGATGACAAAGATCAAGAAAGGAGAGATACATTCAAAAGATGTTCACCTACCCCTGGAAAAGACAGTCAAAAATAATTGTATAGTCAACAGGAACTGAAGAAATACATCATCTTTCCACGACCTTGGCAATATTCACCATGAGTCCAGAAAGTTTTGTCTGTGACAGTGTCAGCTCCTGTGTGAATTAGGTTATTAGCCTCCTTAATGTGTATCATTACCAACTGTTTACAAGGCCTGTGTTTTTTAAGATGATTGATTAAAAATATTTTTAGCAAACATTTTGCTGTTGAATCACAGCAAACTCAACTGCTGTTGTCTTATTTCACATTTTTTATGGAAAATTATGCAATTTGTCACTTCACTGATATATACCTGAATTAGGGTACTGAATTACTTTACCTGAATGATATGCTTTATCTTCAGCATCCTTTCCTATAAACCCATTAACATCACTGTATCTGAAAGCACCCAGACAACACTTTTGCATCCCTGTGCATCCCTGTACAGGTTATAACTCCAGAAACAGGAACATCAGCTCTTTCCAATTGTCCTGTCCCTTTGCAAACCGTTTTAGAATAACGCCAAACCAGAGGTGCCAAGTGCTGAGATGTGCGACTCTCTGAAATATAAACATCTCTTCTGGAAATAAGCTAAAAGTAAAATATCATAATCATTAGCTTATTAAGGTTACCCAAGTTGTTGTCAGGGAAGGCTCTTGTTCCTAAAGGAAATGCTGTGTTTGCATGTATATCCCTTGTCAAAAATATATAGTCTCTTGAGAGAGAAGCTGGTCTCTGAATGAGTAATAATGACTCAAACATAAAGTTTTAATGAGCCTTTAAGCATTTTTAAGTTAAAAAAATATCAGGATTCCAATGTAAAATTTACCACTCAGAAAGTCAGTTTAAAAAGAAGATTCTGATGTGGCCATGTAAATTTGGGGTGTTGGGTTTTTTTGTTTTTTTTTCCTTTTAAATTCTTCTTCCTTCTTGATTCTGGAGGAAAAGCATTGCCTTCTAGTAAGTCCTGCAGAGGTTAATATATTCATCTTGAATAAAACAAAAAGCATAGTAACATTTGATACATACAAGGACATGGGAGCACATTAAGTGAATGCAAAGAACTGGCAGCTTAAAGGCAACAGTTGCATAATATTACCAGAGTAATGAGAAGTGTGCTACATATTAATAAATATGTGACCTTTTTATCTTGATTATTTAAAAATCGTGTTATTTAAAAAATGAATAAACAAATGCCTTGTTTATCCTTACATAAAACCATATTTTTACTTGATGGACTGTGTAGAACTATTTCTATATTGGTAAAGTGGAATGCAGCTGTACAGTTCATTGTACCATTCATCACATCAACCAGTTCCTCTCATTATTTTAGAAAATTGCACACCAGGAAAATCATCTCTTAAGCTAAAGTCTAAGCTGAAACAAGGATATGCAAGTGTATTCATTTATACATAATGAAATTTTAAATTCCTAAAAGACAAATATAATTAAAATTAAAAAAGAAATAAAAGAGAAAAGCCATGCAAGTAAGATTGCATTTAAGTTTGTTATATACTTTAATGAGACACAATTTCTTATTTAAAGTTGTAAAGATTTGATTAATGTTTTATTATCCCTATCATTAATAACCCAAACTGCAACTTCAGAGGATTTGTATTTAAAAAAAAAAAAAAAGGCAGTCGTTGAAACTGTGAAATAAAAAAGTGGTCTGCAACATCTCAATTTCTTTTCTGTTCTATTATTAATTATTTATCAGATGCTAAAACCTCTGGATCAATTCAATATATGTAATTTATGTTATAAAATAAATGCTGACAGTCGGTTAACCTAATATAACCTAAGTGACTCAGCCTATTACAACATAATTTATCAACTTTCCAGAAACAGCTGAATTGTCCCAGGAAGCCACAGCTCAAAACCTTGAGTCCTACTATGCCTCACAGAGATGAAAACCCAAGCTGCTCAGGAGTCCTGTGAGACTGCAAAGAGGAGTGGTGTGGGCCAGCTGTCCTAGCCACAGGGAGGAGGACACTGTCGAGGTTCTCTGTCCCTGACACGGACTCAGAGTCCAGACATACAGGGAGAGTGGTGCTGCTTGGGCAAGGAGAACACTGTAGACTGTTGTGTTACGTGGAGCAATCTGGCAAATTCTGCTTATTGAGGAAACTGTAGTTATGCTACTCGAATCTATTAACAGCATGCCATAGACTTCCTTATCCCCAGTTTCTCATTTGTCAAATTGAGAGACAAAACCACTTCCCCCTAGCTGCACATTTCTCTGCAATAACTACCCTGTAAAGCATCACAATTGTTGGTTTTCATAAAGGATATAATTCATACAGCCACAATGGCAAATACAACAGTTAAAAGTGTGGTATATCATTAAACTTTCCAGAGTTTAAATAGCTATAACAAGTAACCTAAATAAAAGCATCTCTCTTCACGCACAGATCTAAAAGCTTGGTTACTTGAATGGGAGAGGAGGGAAATGGCCTCCATTTACTCATACCAATGATTTGGCAAGATGATGTTTTGCTTTTTTCTGGCAGACTACCAATCATAGACCTCAACTCAAAGTAAAACCATGATTGAAGGATGTAGATTTCAGGAAATATCATGCTGTGATAAAGCAAAAGGCATATGGGATATGTAAGTTAGGGATAAACAATCCATGTGTAAATCCTGCCAATAATCTTTTTTTCTTTCCCCCCTCCATCTATTGTTATTTCTATAGCTGTAGCTACTGTTTGCATTCCAGTCACTTCTACTGGCTCCAGTGAAAGTTGAGCCTCCATGGTAATACACACTCTGCAGACACAGCTATTATCCTACTATCCTGTAACACTTTCAACTATATAGAGAAGATAAGCAAAGCATGTGATAAATGACTTATTAGTGTTCTTGGCATCAAGAAGCAGCCAAGGCTCTGAAAAATCAAGTGACTTGTTGAACTGCACAAAGCAAGTCTGTGGTAGAGACAGCAAGTCACCACAGCCATCTCATGTTGCACGTCTGTGGTCTGAAACCCAGGATCATTTTTTGCCTGGTTTGGGCACTTTTACTATCTACTCTCAAGGACAAAAGTTTGCTCATAGGAGAACTGAGTATGATGCAGAGAACTGATATGGTGTAAAGTTTGAGCATGATATAAAAAAATAACTGTGTCTTTTTAAAAAATCCAATTAGAAATCCATCAGGGTTTAGAATGGAGCTATTTTCCTGGTAGCTTAGTAGGCACCATAGATTCTTGAAAATAGTGGAGGACTAGAAAAGAAAATATGAAAAATCTGCAACACTCTGAGGCAGGAATTAAAAAAAAAAAAAAGTAGTTTGTAGGACATTACTGTGCTGATTTGCTCTCTATCAGTAGTGGCATAGGCATCAAACCTCTTAATTTCACTACTAACAAAATTTACATACAAGATGCATATTGCACAAAGAGAAACTTGACTGAGCTTTTATCAGAAAGGACACCTTTCCTGACTGAAATAATCACCTAGCTAATCTACCATCATAAATCATAGCATATTCCTTGTTCTTCATTAGAGGTCATCTTCAAGTATCTGTGGCACTACATCATATGGCGGGCACTTTTGTTTCCTTTTGAACAAGTAGGCACATGTTAACATTCATATTTTGTTTATTTCTTGAGCTTATTTTCTGTATTTGAGTTCATTCTCTTTGGTATGTATTCAAATTATAGACAATGCATCATTCTTATGCTGATCCATTCACTACTATTGTATTAAGGAAGCATTGTGTACTCTGAATAGGTTAATTGGTTGGTAGCTTAATCTTAGTGGGAGTCTGTTGAAGACAATAAGCTTTTTTTTTTTTAACAATAGCATTGCACACAGAATTATTTCATTCATTTTTGTGTTTCTCTTTCTTTTCTTTTTTTTTTATTTATTTTGGAATGCTATTGTATTTTGCTTTTATTTGCAGAGGTTTCTGTAAGAATGTTACTATTAACTTATTAGACTGGAAGTAGGTTGAAGTGCTTGCTACATGCTGCCTGTTTTCTTTCCACTGAATTCTCTGCATGCAATTTAGAACTCTGTTTCTAATAAGATTATAAAGGAAATAATGAAAACTGGTAGGATTGTTCTACTAACAAGTTTCCTTGGTGATTAATGAGCTAAATAATAATATTGGTCTCTACGGTCAAATTCTGCCTCCAGCTTCACCAGTGAGAAGCCAGAAGTACCTCCCCTGATGCCAATCATAGACTACTAGACACATAGAATAGTTTGGAGCTATTCTAGAGTCACTATCATAGATTTAGTTACTGTGGTATAAATGATCAGAGAATTTGATTTCACATGTGTCAATAGTTTAAGGCTTGTTTGCGGTTTGTGGGTCCTTCAGAAAATTGCATACTTGTAATAGCCTTTAAAATCACACAGCCAAGAACCTTCCTATCAGGAGCAAGGAAATCTCACCTTAACCATACAGCACAAAAAGGGAAGAGTAAGCTAAGACAGACTGACTGTGAGGCAGGGTTATACATGTGACAAAGGGTGAGTGATAATGTTTCAATCTCCCATCCTCACTCTGGCTGCAGTGTTCCTTTCAGACTGTTGCATGTACATACTCTGCAATGTGTTCCAACATAAAGCCTTACAGTTTATACAGGGGCTGGATAGAGCATCTATCAAGCAAGGTGGAAAGAAATGGAAATTGTACACCATTCCTCTGTAAGACTCAGTAAAACTAAGTATTTTTTGTCACTTGATGCAAAGAGCAGGTCTAGGACAAGTTATGGGTGGCATGTGTTTCCACATAGCAACATTTCCCTACACAGAAAAAGAAATTAAGTTTAGATAATCATATGCAATCTGCCTAAACCTCCATTTTCAGATTACCTACCAGGTAAGCCTGCTTAAGGTCCCCCTTGTTCCCCCTAAAAAAACTTAATGAAGAATTCCCATCTAAGTGGGTTGGTACTAAGGTAGGTGGGTAAGAAAGTAGGTAGTTTCTGATGCCCCAGAAAGGAGGGTGAAATCAAATAAACAGACTAAAGTCCTATAGCCCTCAAAGTCACCAAAAAGCACTCTGTGCTATTCTTCAGCTTTTTTCCACAGACAGACATTTCAAAGATATTTCTACATAATTTTCTTTTAGAGGTATATAGTAGCAAACCAAAAGCATCAAACCCAACATCTCTCTAACCTTCTTCATTCTCTCCATTGCAATTTTAATTCAGGAATCCAGACTTCTTTTCCTACTTCTTCTTTCTTAAGGACAGAAAGTGCAGAGTGTACCTCTTCTCTCTAAGGCATAGTTTTGAACAATCAATCACGGAAGAAAGTCTCTCTACTAGGTGTTGGATTTTTTTCCTGCACCTATCTTTTATTGCCCTGTGTGAAGATGGAGGATTGACAGCACGCTTTTCTTCTCTTAAGCATACACTCTTAGTCAAGGACTTGATTAGCACATTTTTGCCAATAAAATAAGCTGCAATTAGCTTTTAATAATCAGAGTGTTTTTGCTATATCAGCATGCAATTTAGACACTTGAGGTATTTTAAAAGCTCTATTCAGAAGCTCAGTACTACCTATTACATTTGGGGCAAATAAAGCTTTTAGGATAATGTTTGGAAAAGCAGCACCCTGTAAATATAAGGTGGTGTTGCACCATATGGAGACTGGCTTTATGACATATGGTTTGAATTAACAAGTTTAAAACTGTTAGGATCAGTTTTTCTTTCACTGAAGGGAAAAAAAAAAAAAAAGAAAGAAACACAAAACCACAAGATACATACAGTTAAATAAGCTTCAGTAGCAGATACAGACCCAGCTTGTGCCAACATGTGCTAGTTCAGTTAAAATACTACTTAGGCTATACGATTTGGTTTTGGTTTTTTGTGGGGGGTTTTTAAGCAACCAGCACTGCCAACTGTAAATGTGTTTTATTACTGTTAGTACAAGGACCATCATCACCACCACCATCATTATGATTGTGGTGCCCATTAAAATAAATTATTTGCTCTGGTTTTGTATTAAAGCTATTTGAAAAGACAGGGCTGAACAACAGATGAAAACAAAGGATGGAAGTAGGTCTTCTGATCTCACCTAATTGAATCTTTGTTGGCTGGATTGATCGGAAAAAAGGTTCAGAGATCTGAGATCCACATTACAAAAACATTGCTTCATTTAATTAAAACACTCTTTGAAGTGCCATGCTTGCAGACCACCTGTAGCTTTGAAATCTGAAGTCATGGGAAAGCTTCCCGGATGGTTCACAGATAAGATATATCTGAGAAAACAAAAACAGAAAAGAGAGAGGTCCTTGTAAGTCTATTTTATATCAAGGTTTCTGTCAAGCAATGTACCCTTGTCTATGCTAAGTCACCTGGAGCAGCCGGCAAAGCACTCAGCATTAAGGAAGTGCGTATCTTCCTCAGTCTTGTTTCACAACTTTAATTGTTGGTGCATTTACAGACAATTCCAAAGACAAAATAGCCATGAGATTGTCCTTGGTCTCAAATAAGCGTAGCAATACCATGAGAACTTAATTTCTCAGGACTTATTCTGCATCTGAGAAAGTTCAGCTCTGTACTGAAATAAGAAACAATCACAGCATATACTGAAATAGTGGCAACAGAATAAGGAAAAGAAAAAGAAAGAATCCAAATGAAACATTCAGGGCCAGAACCTCCTCCAAGCATGCAGGTTATTGACACAATGGAGCTGCAACATAGTATTGATGGATCCTATCTCCTTAGCTTCAAAAACGTAAAATTTCAGGTCTTCACATCCTGTGAGTAAGACTGGATAGGCATTCTTCAATATTATTTTCCTAGGAGTTTCTATCTGGAAAACAAACATAGTAAGGACATGACTGGTATACTCTGCTTCTCAGCAGTCATTAAACATTGTCTTCCCTTTGGAATCACAGCCATCCAGTTTAATTTAGAGAAGCTCAGAAGTTGCTAAGGACTGGCAAAAACCATCACAGGATCACTGAATTACCCAACCTGTTTTCACAGAGAACCTGGGCCATTTTTTCTCCTCAGTGATTCAGATCTCAGTGAGGAAAAACAGCAAACACACTGAAAGTTATATGAGAAGAGATTAAGTTTTCTCAGCTATAGTTTACACCTAATTGGCTGATATTGGAACTGTGGGAATACAATCCTGTAGAACTACCTAGTAATTGATAATCCATTTCTGTACTTTTTCAAATAATTCCTAATAACATCCAGATTTGCTCCCTCCACCACCAGCTTATAATCAATTTCTCAACTTCACACATCTGTTTACAAAATCTCATATTCCAGTTAAAGAAAAAGAGATCTTCCAAATCTGGGTAGATTCTTTAGCCATTTAAGCGAATTCTCATCTGGTTTAGAAATCCTGTCCTAATGCATCCTAGTGCTGCTCCCAGCTGCTCAGAAGAAAAGGGACAAAAGCCATGGATGTTGGTCTACCTGAGGGACTCACAGCACATGAATTACTGGGATGTTCAGAGAAAACAAAGAGCTATGCTCCTCCTTACTATGCAGATTATATATATATTGTAATCCGAATGATCAAATCTCATTGTATGTAACCTAAGTCTCTCTCTCTGTAACTTCTTAAAACAGGGTACCAAGGGCAGAACTCTTATTTTAGAGTAATACAATCAAATAAAAATTCTTTTCTTAATAAAAGAGAATAAAAAGATACTTGTCTTTGAGTGCTGCTTTAGTAAAATGCATGGCAAAATTCTGTGTGAATGCAAAACGTTAAGAAGCATCAGGGAACAATCCATACATATGTCAACTGTAATGGGAACTGTGTGTAGTCCACTGATTGTCTATCACAACACATTTAGCCATTTTCAGAAAAACCATTCACACCTTATCTCATTCTGTAAAATCCAGTATTATACCACAGAGAGACTAAGGTGTATAAGGTGGAATATGTGCTTGTGCTCTCTTGTAATTAGACAAGGGCACACTCACATGGGGAGAGCCCTTCCCCAGATCTTCGTTCACGAAGTCTGGCCATTATATTATATAATTACACATATATTGTGTAAAGGCAATATGAAAGAACATTTCTGTTAAAAATATTTAATATTATTTCATGAGATCATTGGGATCTCTGTCTTTCATATTCTTCTTCTAATTGTAATATAGAGCTCAGTATTTAAAATAAAGCAAGCATAGTATTGGATACCTGCAATATGATGACAGAAGCAAATAAGGATTTGTCTTGTGCATCTACCTAATTACATGTGAAAAAAAAAATTAGATTTTGCCATTTCAGAAGAAATGTGGCCCTTAATCTCTTGTCCTACAATGAACATAAATATGTCTGCATGTGCCTTTTATATATGTGTCCTGCATGTCACAGGCAACATCTGCATTTTGGAGTTGTCAAGCAGTGCTAAAAAGTTCACATACAATAGGTTCATCAAATATATAGAAATAATAAATGAGTCTTTCTGTATGAATGTGTAAATAGACAGATAGATGGATAATTTTGGCAAATTAAATCCTCTTCCCTTGATGATAACACATCTGCCAGCATGTGTGCTGTGTGACAGACATTTGCCCTTCTCTACATCAATATCTGATAGTTAGGCAGAAAAGAGGCAACACCATATTAGCATATCTATTTCCCTCTCTTTCCTCTACAGGTGCTAAATAATTAGTAGTGGTTGAATTATTCATTGCAAATAATATTCATTGTGAATTTATCCAGTTTATTTTTTTTTTATTTTGCTTACAAATCATTCAAGAGGCAACCCTGAATTCTACAAATATGTTCATTACTCATAAGTATTCAACAAATACTTGGACAAACCTCTTTTGACCTAGAAAAACACTGGTTCATAAATCAATTTCTTCAGAAAATTATAATGTATGACTTGCCATGATAAGCAGATGTCATGGTTTTTCTGTTCTTGTTGGTAGATTTTTTTTTATTTAAGAAAATAGTAAGTGAAAAGTGCTAACTAACAAATAATCTACACCTGGAGTAAGTTTTCTGGCTCATAACCGTTTATGAGACTTTAGAGATTAGCAAATAGAAATTTGAGAGAAGGAAGAAACTTGTGAATATGTAGTGAATCTATTCATTTTTTTGCACTGCCAGTATGTAATTTTTAAAGCCTAACCAAGTGTATTTGGGAAATGGGAATTGTGACTGTCTCTGTATTTGTAGTGAGTCCCAGTCTGGAATGCAGCTGTATCACAAGCAGAAATACAATGATAATCTAATAGAATAACACAGGCAAAGCTTCCTCATTAGAGGACCTTATTACAACTAACTGGGGTAAGGATGGCTACTTACAAATGCTTGTTCTCTTCAGCATTCTGGATTGGAATTCTGTATTCAGCATCAAGGTTGGGAATTAAGTTGCTCCATAAGCATTTTAAGTTTTCCACTGGTGTATGCGTATACAGATACACATGTCACCTATTATTTTAAGCTAGACAGAAATCTCAGAAACTTTAAGCTGAGAGAAACTGCAGCAAAATAAAAGAAATAAAAATGTGCTTATAAGACAACTTTAGAATAAAGGTTACTGTTAGGCAGCTTACAAGTGAGGTATCCTTACAACCTTTATTAAAAAGAAATTTTCCTCTGATCGAGAGTGCCTAAGCAGATAGAAATCAAGGGCTGTATACCAAGGAAGGCCATGTACAATTTCTTCTAATCAAAAAAAAAAAAAAAAAAAAAAAGGAAGAAGTGGATCTTAAAATATCTGCCAGTCACTCAGCATTATATTCATCCAGCACAGGGGGACAAATTATAACAAAGTCTATTGCATTCCAGTTCCTTCTGTCCTTATGCATTTTTTTGAAGACTTCACACTCTCCCTTACATATGAAAAGAAGAAAATTCTGCTGATTTTTATCACTACGGATGAAGAGAAATTCTGCTCAGTTATGGATATCCTGCAGGTTAACCCCTGCCGAGTCTATTTGCTGAGTCTTGAGAAGGTTATTGGAGCAGAAATACGACCTACCCTTCCATACAGAGTGACTACATGGCTTGAAAAAGTTAACATTTCAAGGTTATACAATATTGAGTTCTATTTGCAACCTTCCAACTATGTAAATTCCCCATATTTTATGAAATGAATATAATCAGGTGGTCTAATATCAGCCAGCTTCCAAATATAATTGCTTTTCTGGAAATAAAAAAAAAAATTTGCAATACTCAGCACAATGTTATTTATCATTTTCAGCTAGACCAGTTTTATGTTGAGGCCCTGTGTATTTTAATCTGTACTAGAAATATTGCTAAATTGCTTTTTCTTTAAAGTAACCTTAACTTTTGGTGAAGGCTTGGTCTTTCTGCTTATGAAAAGCAATAGGGCAACAGAAACACTGCAGATCCTTTGAGTCCACAGACATTATTGTTTACTATATTGAGATATATGTCATTACCCTGAAACACAAACATGGATTTAGCCTCACACCTCTTTCCAGCTGCAATGGATATTGATAAAAAAATCCCTGTGAACAGTTGAATGTGTTCCAATAAATAAAAGGGTCTGAACATCAAAGTACAAATGTGACACTTCAGACGACATCCTTATGGAAAATTCAGGTTCAACATGACAAGACCTGATGATCCACATAATTTCACTGATTAGGACACCATCAAGAATTCAACTGGTAAGAAAACAACAGTTCAGAATTCAACTGGTAAGAAAACAACAGTTCAAAACTCTCCCTGTGAAATATCTTTAGGTGGGAGAGGAAGCTTCTCTTACTACACAGAGGGGAAAAAAATAAAATAAGGCAATTCATTTGCAGCCACTTGTTTGTCTTGGGCAGTACAAATCCTGCACTGCCACGTAAGCTACTAGCTACTTGTTGCCATTGCACTGAAGATAGCTTCATCCTTGATGCAAATACAAATGAACTTGCATAATTGCCCGTTTTTTAAGGAAGCAGGCAAATAGTCACGATGCAGTATTGCATTCTATTTAATTTTACCTAACTTGGGCCAGGATAGTTTTTCCTGCTCCTCTAACCTTTTTTTTTTTTTTTTTTTTTTTTTTTTTTTTTTTTTTTTTTTTTTTTTTTTTTTTTTTTTTTTTTTTTTTTTAATTTCTTTTATTGTCTACATGGTAATAATGAAAATGGCTGGATCAGCTAGTCTTATTTTGGACTTATTTTGCTACAGATTCATGGCATGAGAATCTAAATGAAGGGAGGATGTGAAGATTGTGGCTGTCATTTTCAGCAGCACCTGTACTACCTAAGACAGAATGTGAGATTGCACTCTTGCTTTTTGGGTGCTTGTAGATGTCAGAAAAGACTGAAAGACATATCAAGAGAAATACCTTTATCCAGTTTAGAAACTACCTTCCAAGGGCTCAAATTTCATAACTTCTAGCTCACTCCTAATGAAAGGATATAATTTTGTATAACATGACGGTTTTGAACAGAAATTAAAAAATCAGATATAAGCAGCTGCAAGGTGAGGCCTTCAGATAAGCATCGGTAGAAGTGGGTTGAGACCAGCAGCAGCATGACATTGGTTAATTAATTTCTTGCTTTGTGACACCTCCATAGGCTTCATTCTGATACACCACGTGTTGTCAGGCCTGTGGAGTTGAACCTCAAGAGCCTGTGACTGTGGTCAAGACATCTTGGTGGTCTTTCTCCTAGAGTAAGGAGAAGCAATGCCATCTACAGCTGTGCTTAAGCTGTGTTAAGTTTAAGGACTGTCCAGCTTGTAATTGGAGCTCATTCCTATGTATTGAATGTAGCTTCTTCTTTCTGGTTTTTTGATCTCACCAGGTCCCATCAAATGTTCAACCTCAGATGGCACATTTTGCCACTGGTTTCAGAACTCTGGAACACTTCTTAAAACCTCAAAAAATTTCTGCCATAAAGATTGTTTTACTTTTGACTAGTTAATTACTGCAAAAGTGGAGACAAGACTTACGTTTATTTCACAGAGACAGGTTTTTGAATCAATTTCTGTTGAGCTGAGGCCAGAATTTATCTTTTTTAACTATCTATTGTGGTTGTTTTACACAATGAAGCTGTATGTAGTCTTGCTCTCGTATGCACGAGCTCAGCACTATTCTGTTTTTCTGACTGCACGGTATACTTTTGTATTCATTCCTGTCCTGTATGAGAGGACTTGAAGGCTGATACTGCTGCAGTAGTGTCATTTATACTTGAGCTCTGAGTTTAGCTTATCCCAAGGCATGGCATCTGCAAAGCAGAGATGAAATCCTATGGCACAACAGACCAATTTACCCTGCCTATAAATTTCATGTGTATCTGTAATCTTTTTTATGTATTTTGTGTTTGTTTTTCCTTTTTCTTCAGAAAAAATGGCAAAAGTAAAATTTCCCTTTTATATGAGAGATTTCAAATTTTGTATTTCACTGTGTCTCTGGGCATTTTACCAAGCTATTTTCTTTTCCATATTATCCTAATGAGCAAATTCTAGTTCTTTATAAGCAAAAATAAATTAAAAAAAGGGGGGAAAATGTTTGCTTGCACCATTAGCTTTAAATATTTGCCACTGGAAATAACAATTGCATACCAAAACCAGTAGCTGAAGCTTAATCTAAAGTCCTTTTTATTAGTAATTGTGTTTTTGCTGTTACCCTGAAACACAAACTTCCTATCAACCCTTAGAATTACTGTACTGCTTCAGAGTTAACATTCACGAGCCCAAATACGCATTGCATGCACTGTATTAACAAGCATCCAGTTCATTGCAATGAAAGGTTATCTAAACTCACTTAGTTCAGTAGAGGGGTCAGAGTGAGTTGCGTCACTCTTGTCCATGTCAACCTTAGATCTCCTGGCAAAACCAAGTAAGAACCAGATGAGAATTTCTGGGATCATGACCAGAGTGCTACAGATTAATACTGGTTTATGTGGTGTTTCTTTCAATATATATTATAGATGATTCCTCCTAATGTTGTCTAATCAAGATTGATTCGTAACCTAGTTGAAATGCAGCTTTCATAACTTCTCGACTGTGAAGAAAACCAATGGACAAAGTTCCTTTTGTGTTCCAGTCCTGAGCCAGTAGCCTATTCTTTATGTGGAAGAACTTTTAGTTGTTTGAAGTGTGAAAGAGAATGTGACTGTAATTTACTTTCTTTTGTTTTAATAGATGTTTATATCTTATAGTCAGTTAATAGCTTCATGGCTGAATTATTGCTCAGTTGTCTGCCATGTTTTTCTTTAATTTTTATTTGACTATCCCTTTACACTCTTTCTACATAGATACAAACTTACAGGGAAATATCCATCTAGTTATTCTACAGAATGGCCAGACCCAGGGCAATAACTTTTTATCACTACCAAAAGCCTGCTGAAAATAGATCTAGCTATTTATTTTAGACATCTTAAAAGGCAGATTACACTATTTGGACTCAGTTCATTGAGTTCATGAAATTCATATATAAATTGTGTGAGTGACACATCTGTAACACTTCCCAAATATTTAAAGTGCTAAATCATTTCTAGATCTGAGAAACAATGAAAAAAAATAATAGAAGTAGGAACTAATTGGTATTTTATTTGGTGAGACACAAATATTATGAGTGTTTTATAGCAGGAAATAAATGTTTAAAAATGCTTACAAAATATTTACAAAAATAATCTCAGCTTGAATTTCTTTTCTACTTACCTGAATCTTTTGAAACACTTCCAGGATCTTGGCTGCTGTTGCTGAAAATAGAAACATAGTAGATTTTTAAATATACATTATAGTCTAATCACTGACTTTTATTTGTGATTTCAAGTCCTTTAAAATAAACATAGAAATTATTCTTCAGTAGAAAGCAATGACTGAGTATTTTGCATTTCACACAGAACTACTAGAGAATCTACATATAGGCTGCAGCAACACACAGTTATACAAGGAGCTTACCAGACTCTTACAGACAGGATATGTGTGCTGTATTAGACAATGAAAGTACAGATGTGGAAGCCATGGCAGAAATTCATCTTGTATTATTTCACAGAATGTATTATTATATGTACAGATAAATTTAATAAATATAAAAGTGCAAACACTAGAAATGCTAGCAAAACCAGCTGCCAACACCCAGATCATGAAAATGTCAATAACACTCTTATTACAATTCTTTTAAAAATGCTTTAAAAATATCTTGTTTTATATAAAAAAAATAATTAAATTAGCAAGTAAAAGAAAAGAAAGGCTGATTCTTTCAGACAGATAGGAGCTGGAAAATATCTCCTACAATGAGAAGTCAAGCAGCTCAACCTACTCAATATACCAAAAAGGCAGATAAGAAAGAATTGAACACTGTTTATAGAAAGGCATAAACAATATTGGGGCTGGTGAGGGGCTTTTCAGACTAACTAATAGAGATATTAAAAGATATATTAGCAGGAAGATGATATTAGCTTCAGTCTTGGAATAAGACTCAGTATGCTAGTAGAGAAGGTACTAACATACTGGAATGGCTTACTAAGTGTAAGTAGAATTGCCATTGCCTGGAGTCTTTCAAATTAAATCCTTCAAAATGGTCTTATTGAATAATATTTCCACAAGAAAATCTGGCTGAGATTTCTGATGACATGGCTGTGTTTTTACCCTTCTCACCTTTGGCACCTGTCAACAGACACCTGTGAAACTCTTCCTTCTTTCCCTTCTTTTATAGAAGATTGGGAAGATTTGCATTGTCATCAGGACATTTTCAGCTTTATCTTATGACACACACTACAAGGAAATCTCATTCTGGTAGGCACAAATAGTTATCTCCTAAAGCCTGGAAGGATTTGCGAATTGGCCAGATATATTCCTATCCTTAGATGTGCTAGGATTGCTATACTTGGTGTAAGGAAAGCACTTTTTTATAAATGGAGACTGAAGGGAGGTCTCATTGCAGTTACAACTTCCTCATGAGGGGAAGAGGGGCAGGCATTGATGTCTTCTCTGTGGCGACCAGTGACAGGACCTGAGGGAATGGCCTGAAGTTGTGTCAGGGGAGGTTTAGGTTGGGTATTAGGAAAAGGTTCTTCACCCAGAGGGTGTTTGGCACTGAACAGGCTCCATGGAGAAGTGGTCACAGCACCAAGCCTGATAGAGTATAAGAAGCGTTTGGATGATCCTCTCAGGCACAGGGTGTAACTCATCAGGATGGTCCTGTTGGATGTGATAGCCCTTGTGGGTCCCTTCCAACTTGGCATATGCTGTGATTTCATGATTCTATGAAATGTGTGTTAGCTGTGTTTATTTCTCTCTGCAACACAGGATACAGAATTTCCAGAGCATTGTCTTCAGATTGTTATGGGGGTTAGGATTTTAAATATACATGTATTAAATATAAGCTAGTAATTTTCTCTATAGTTCCACCAACCCAGACAGTTCAGGAAGGCTAGGGTGTAGCTGAGGTGACAAATGCTGGTAGACGCCTCTTTAGAGAGCTCCCTGAACACCTTCAAATGCATAGACTAAACTCACTTTTGTGTGGAAGCTTTTGTACTTAGCTCACATTGATATAACATTATTTAATTGTGAAGAGACTGGTTTATCCTCATATTTGGTAGGAATGCACAAGCATAGTGCATGTAATCATCTGACATCACAGGGCTCTGGGCATTGTGAATGCCCTGTTATCACCTGTTCTCTTCTGGAGACAAGATTTCAGTGAAACTCAAGCTGTTGGCCTCAGCGAAGGCACAGCTACAACTCTGTGGAACTTAATGGTGTGTAATACATAAGAGAGAAGACCAAATGTTTTCTTCCAGCTTTAAGTGTTATTATTGTTGTTCAAGCTTGAAATGCAGGTTGATGATACTCTTTTTGTCAGAGGTTATTGATGCCTTGAAAAGAAAGTGGAATTATAATTCACAAAGTGTTTCTTTTCACATTTGTTGGCTTAGAGGTGCTGGCATTATGGTCCTGTCTTGGACATGGCTTGACATGCCCTTTTCCTTTTCTAGAAACAAAAAGCTCCTCTTCAGTATACGTTTCTCTAAAAGGTTTATCAGTTCTGAAGCTTAGATTCAGTTTATTCTTTGAGTGAGCTGTCCTAAAAGGTGCTTGTCGAAAATGTGCCCCAAGAAATCAATTGTCAGAGACAACCCCAGGGAGAACAAATGCTTCCAAAAGTACTTAATGATACTTAACATCTATATAATTTTTTATGTTTTCTGAGCACAGCCCAAACACTCACAATTAACATTAATTATATTAACACTTGTAAAGTGACACCATTTCAGGGTGCAAAAGCTCATACATCCATGAAACATATTTTCCATGAAACTGAAGCATGGGGTTTGCAAAACTATAATGGAAGTGGGTTTTTAGATTCCCCAGGTAATACAGACACGATATCAAAATCAGTACATACTCACCTTGAGTATTTCTGTAGAGGCTGTTAGTTTGTTGGCAACACATTGTCTCGCTCCCAAGGAGAGTCTGAACAAAAGCTCCCGAACGCAGACATGCGCAGTAATCACACCAGAATTGCACCCTTGAGCACCTCCCACTAAATAGTGTGTCCTCTTCACCTGACTTACCTGATGACTAGATATATAAATAGTTCAAAGATACCTATTTCCTCAGTGGTGAGTAACATGAAATACATTAAGCAATGACAGAATTTCTTTAAAAGGAAAGAAAGCAATAATGAAGAAGAAAGGACTAAAAAAAGAATGAGATGGGAGAAAGGAAAGGAAGAAAAGGAAAGGGAGACCATGGTGCTGTATCTTTAGATTACAAATCAAGTGAAATTTTATTTGATATAAAACCAGTGTGAGGTCATCTTCAGGCACAAAGTAGGCAAGGACTGCTGACACACTCAGCCACTAAATTCAATTATATGTAAAATTTGACCAAAGCACAATTAATAGCTGCCTTTTTTTTTGCCTTTTTTTTTCTCTAAGATATTTGCTTTGCTAAATATCCTCAGTTACAGGAGAAGAGGGGAAGCAAATAAATCAGTAATGCCAAATGACTTCTTAGTACTAAAAGCATAATGAAGTCTGGAGCACAAATAAGAGGTTTGCTGTGACTTCAATCCCAAATATTCAGATGTTAGTCAAGACTCTTGATCTCAAAGAACTGAGGAGGGAATTTAAATATTAAAGTTTTATTACAGAGTTCTTGCAATACTATCTTTGTTCTGGATGAAACAAAGCTTATGAAAAAGATTCAATTGAACGTTGTTTAAAAAATTTAAACTGACACATCTTTTGAGGTTTGGATTTCATTTTAGGTAAAAAGCCTGTGTGAATAATATCAGAAAATAATTTCAGGTAGGTCTATGTCTTCCCTGCTGTCTTTCTGTCAATGTGCTCCTGTATTGATTTTTTAAAATAAGTTTGTTCTTGGTGGTCACTTAGCAAAAGATATACACTATCAAGGAAAAGGGTGACACCATCTCTATAGAAAGACCTATCAAACACACATGTTCAACAACCAAGAAAATTATCTGTGTCATTTGTGGTTGTCATAGAACTACTTGTCACAAAAGCAGGTAGACCAGTTTCAAACAGAAGTGAAGTTTCAGAGTTACACTGTCCCTTTTATTTCCGTAGGGGGTTCATTCAAAAAGACACACTTCGCAGAACCAAGTAGAAAGAGCTTCGATTAGGGCTGTACAGTATGTGACTAAAGGATTTGTTAACCTTAGCGCTTCAAAGCACACTTGAAAATAAGATTCAAATGGGCTCTTTCTTTTGTAGTTCTGCAGTGATAAACGAGTTCTCCATGCACCAATGCTCATGATTACTACTTCTCCAACATTGTGACTCTGGATGAACATTAGATCAGTCTAAGTAATGTCCAGAACATTTCATCCATACTAAATAATGTATGTCATGGCAGGCCACTCCGTTTTGCTTAAGAAAGAGCTGCAAGTCTCGTCATCGCTTTTCTGGGGTTATATCCTCAATCCTCAGGTGCTCCGCAGAACTTACAGACTTTTTCCAGTAAAGAAAGGAATAGAAGGGGAAATCCAATGGGTAATCAGGTTTTTTTGTTGATTTTGTGTTTGGGGTTTTTTTCCCCCCTGTGTGTTTTTCTTTGCTTCTGTTTGTTTGTTTTGGATTTCTTTTTTTTTTTTTTAAATCTAGATTTGAAGTTAGAGAATTCTTTCCTTTAAGGTAACTCATAAGCTGTGTTTTAAAACCCATATGCTTGCATTAGTTCAAGAAACTTATTTTCTAATGATCAGTTTATGAATTAGTGGAATAATTCATGACATGCCCTTAGGATCAATACTTTTAAATGTGCTTGTGGGTAATATCACTCTCATGATTCATCCCAATATAACAAGTAGAGCTATTCAAATACTAAAAGTTATTCACAGCTGTAACTACTTTAAAAACTCTTTACTGTTCATATGAAAGTGAAATTCTCACTTTGCCGCTGGATCCCACTGAATGCATCATATTTAGAGTTGTTCTGATTCTGACAACAGTGCATCATTAGCACTATTTTCTGCAGTTCTCCTGTCTCTGTCTCAGTACAAGAAAAGTCCCATAAATTTTTTTATTCCTCGGTAGTGATAATGAAACATTTTTCTCCTTCAAGGTTTACATGAGCCATCCCTTTAGTCTTGTCCATAACTGATATCTGCTGGTCCTGGTGACTTATTGCCTGATTGAGGGCTGTATATCTTGATACCTTCTTTTTCCTCCTCAATAGCTGATTAAGTCTAATGATTTAAGCCTAAAAAGGTAGAGCCTTGCCTCAGCTACTTGTTAATTATACTGTTTTATCTATATTCCCTGAATGGCTTAGTTTAGTCAGTCCATCTGTCTGTCTGTCTGTCTACCTATCCTATTCTACTCTCTTCTACAGACAAAGTTTTGTTCATGGCTTTTAAGTCCTAACACAGCTCTATCAGTAATCTTACCAGCAAAAGCAACTTTAAATTTGTAGCAAATATATTGTCAACATTATTTTTATATAGATATCAAATATATCTTTCATGCACCTGAATAATATGAACTTATTTCACTTTATGTAAGTTATATCAGTCTTCCTACATTTGCAGTAATATTCAAAGGAAGCAACAATGGACTTAAGATGGCAATTGCTGGGCAATGAACAAGGGTCTGTCTAAGCTAAAATAGTTTATTTAGTTTTCAAAAAGCTACAGTCTATAAGAAAGGGATTGGAATTTCTAGACAAGTAATTTAGGTGAATCAGGCACACTGTATTTTTACCTAGTGTCAATCAAAACATATGAGATAAAGAGAGTAGATACAGCCAGGGAAGAAGATAGGTGTGATCAGAGAACATTTCTCCGTCAGGACAGAGTCGTCAGAAAGAGAGTCTGGAAATCTTTACAAAGGTATTACTAAGACTCATAGCTCTGGATTTGTGATTTTATCTTTATCATCTTGGAAACCTGAAAAAAATGCATTGTGTTGGGGTTTGTGTGTGTCTAAGACACTATTTCAGCACTGCTGCAAATTTACATTGTCCCAGAGGAAACTGTGACAGGTAATCAAATTGCTGGTGTCCTAGTGTAACTAAGGATGCTGCCAAACAAAAGCCTGGAAATGAAAATAGAGATCCTAGGAGAAGAACTGGTTCTGCCAGTTAACAGTATAAGTCACATTTTGTTTGGGGACAGAACCAGAGACTTCTCATAGCTGTTTCAGGCATTAAACCATTCTGTTAAGAAAACTAGACAGATGTTGGCACTCCCTGTTTCCCTCAGACCTTCACTTTGGTTCTCTGGGATAGCATTGTATGGGAATATAATATACAAACTTCTTCACCCTCTAAGAGTGCAATAGTTTTCCCCTCACACTAAATCAGTTATGCCAACAGAACAATAGCAAACATGTTCACCAACTCCTCATCAGGCTGAAAAAATCCATGTTTTGATTCAGTTTTGGTTTCAGTGATCTTTGTTCCCACCTGGTGTCTCTAATTGACAGCTCCTTTGCAGAAGATGGAGACAGCAATATAATGCTAGGCTTTAGCTTTTAATTATATTTTTAAAACCTCATGACATTACAGGGGAATTATTTACTCTGTAGGCAACTCTGATAAACCCTTTCAGCAGACATGAGGGAAAGCATTGCAATAGAAATAGCACCAGTAATAACAGCAATGCAAGTGGGAGGATCACACACAGGGGACTGGCATGCCATCAGTGAGAGGGCAGAGCACAATAGGCTTGCTCCATCCCCTGTGCTACACAACCTGTGTTTAAAGCATAAGCAAGTGAGAAATAGTGGTTTTGACTGGAAGTCTGAGAGCATTAGACCATCCGTAGGTGCAATGCAATCTTACAACATGGGCTTCAGCACAAGTGCCAGTGTTGATAGGACAAGACTTAGGTCTCTGTTACTCCTTGCATTTTGTCCCTCAGAAATCCCTGGCAGGACAATTTCATTGCCAAAGCTGTAAAGATCTGGGGCCAAGCAGTGGAAGCAGGTCTAGGTCAAACCACACTGATCTTCATTCCATTCAGGATTTTGAAAACTTCGTTTCATAGGAAGACACTATCTTGCTATCAGTTTGTATCTGGTTCTTATGTAAATTGTTACTTCAGTGAGATTTTGTCCGAATAAAGAGGAAATCACATTGGCAAACTTATCTGAAAGGAGGACTCTGTGTGTGTAGGAGAAAGTCACTTATATGAGCAGAGAGCATGGGCAGGCATCCTGGGTCACACACATGGTAGATAAAGAGCAGAACAGCATGGAAACATTCTGAGGTGCTCGTGGGGAATTGGAGGAACCATGCAAAATGTACAGAAATAGGCTCTTTTCCTGCCAAATTTCAAAGGTAGTTGAATATCTACTTTCTATATCCACCCAATGCATCCTCTATGGGTTCAACAAGGAGCTGAAGGCCAAGCCTTAAAGCAGCAGCAGCAGCTAAGCATGTGTCTATTCTACAGTATGTCATCCAAGACTGAAAACATCACCTTACACCTGTTTTATTCTTCTTCAATACAACATTGTAGAGCAAAAGTATTGAGAATTTGGCTGTTCCTATCAGGACACTTTGGACAATAAATTAACCCATAAGGCTTTTTCAAGCTTGAATATCATCATCATCATGGCTAGGCTTCGTGAACAAAGATTTGGGAAGGTGTGCTGGTTTAAGGTAAACCAGCAGGAGAAAAAGATCCCAACTCACAAAAAGACTGCAAGTCAGAACTGCAATTTAATAAAAAGTTCACAACAAGTACAAGGTTACAGAGGAAACAGCCCGTTTGACCCACAGAAACCGGTGTGCAACCCAGCACTCTGGGGCACAAACAGGAGGGTGTTTGTCAGCCCCTATGCTGAGCCCCACCTGGCCCCCC